>JAZDUA010000650.1:600000-764907 GCA_038098605.1 Gryllus longicercus | reverse complement strand
CTCTCCTCTCTCTCCTCTCTCTCTCTCCTCTCTCTCCTCTCTCTCTCCTCTCTCTCTCCTCTCTCTCTCCCTCTCTCTCCTCTCTCTCTCTCCTCTCTCTCTCTCCTCTCTCTCTCTCTCCTCTCTCTCTCCTCTCTCTCTCCTCTCTCTCTCTCCTCTCTCTCTCCTCTCTCTCTCTCCTCTCTCTCCTCTCTCCCTCTTCTCTCTCTCTCTCCTCTCTCAGTGTGTGGCGGGCTGTGTAGTGAGCACCATGGCATGAAGCACAGTGGTCATGGCCTTTTGAGTCTACATAAAATCATCATTAACGTGCGTCTATGTGTGCAGGCATGTGCACATTCCTATCGACTATGCCTATATTCTTCCCGAATGTACAATCAATAATTTGACGAAGTTTTATCGCAATCAGATGATCAGTGTGGAAGCGCATTAAGCATGAACCAAAAAACAAACATTGTCTTTTGTATATTAGATAAATGATTTTTCATATTCACTCTGACATGAATATGGCTCATCTCAATGTACAGCTTTCCAAAAAATAAAGAAGGTGGTGCTGTTATTTTTAATATTAATGTTAGTGATGGAAAAAAGTGTGGTTCATTTTAAATCTTTTTGTTGTTTTCTCTCTTTCTTTCCCAGAAAACAAGCCCAAACCGCGGAAAGTCAAGTTGCCATTCATAGTTATTCCCTCCTACAGTCCCAGATTTGGTCACTACTTCCTAGCTTCTGCCATAATGTTCCAGATTTGCAGGAAAATTTCAAGGTATATCTACTTTCATTAAAATTAACTTTCTCATCATGTTATATAGGGTATTATATTAATATATTGTTTGTTTTTTGTATTTAATATTTATGAATTAATCTTTTTGCAGGGCATTGCAAAAATTTTAGGAGTTATCATCACAGAGTACAAAGATATCAGAATTCCTGTGATGACTGCTTTGCGTCGTTTAATTACTTTCAATAGAGATAACTACAATGAGAGCAATGTGAAAGAGTTGAAGAAATTTGCGAAAAACTACTTGCCAATCCTTTTCAATGTGTATACCACTAAACCATCTGGTTCTGATGAAGCAGGTCAGAGATTAGCTGCTCTTGAAACAATCAAAGTAAGATACCTCGTTAATTCATTGATATTTCAAGCCTATTGTCAAACACTTAGTAAATATGTTTGCCAGGACTTTTTTTCCTTCAATTTGTGTGCAAGTGTTTTTGTAAAACTACAAATACTATTTAACTCATTGAAAAGGTGTTAGCTAAAGTGTGGAATCTCTAACAAAAGGTGCAATTTCACATCTTAATTCAGCCAGTATGACAGACACAGAGGTTTTTAAATTTATGGGAAGACCATTAAAGTATAATTATCAGTTGTAATTGTCGATTCTAATTGTCATATATTTCTATAATATTATTCATCTGTTACTTTGTCATATATTTATATATATTTGCATAGCGTAGGCAAAGTACTATAATGCTGAAAGTAAAAATGCTGATTATTATTATTATTTGTACTGCTTTTCTCATGTTTGTTTTCTTGAAATTGTTATGTAATTGAATGATTTGAGTGATTGGGTTAATCGTGTTTTGTGTGTTCTTTCATTTAGGTATATTTGACAATTTCTACTCCTGAATTGACACAAGAATTATTTGATAAAGCCTTTGAAAAATTGGATCAGGATGATGTTAATGAGTTTACTAGAGAAAGTATCTTAGACTTACTACGTTGTTTGATTTCATATCAAAACACACAGAAATTGAATATATTATTTTCTCGAATTGAAAAGTCTATCAGAGACCCTAAAAGTGGGCATCAAAAGAAAAGTTACAGGTATGACATTAAAGATGCCCGTGCTGGAAAATAAAAAGAAATTGTATAGTGAAAGAAAACTTTTTTCTTTGCAGATTACTGGAAGAATTATGTAGCAATAGTGCAGAATCTTGTCGAGTATTTGTCAAAGATAAAATGTCAGACATTGAAAATCTACTTCTAAATTCAATGACATCATGTACAGCAGCTACAAAAGGGGTATGCATTGAACTATCAAAATATTACCAAAAACATTTGTATATTTCCATGGGAGAGAAAAAAAAAACAACAACATACTGTTGCAAAATTATGCAACACTGAATAATTAGCAATTTAATCGAACTTGTAAATTGGAGTATTTTAAGTTACCTGCATGAAATGGTGAATTCCACCTGAATCTGCAAGACTTTTCCTGAAGAACCTTCCTTCGCACTTCTTCTAATTTCCTTCTTCCATCATTCAGCATGACTAATACTTTTCTCTTTTTTTCTGTATGCTTTCCTGCCTGAATTTCTCTTGTTCACTGGAATAGATCACTGGAAGCCTTTAGATTCTTTTACATTTCACCAATTAGAAATGTTCATGATAAACTCTTGATCAGTCGTGTTCAGAATAACCTCTTATTTATTTCTTCAAAATTATTTATTGTTAAGTGTGCATTTTCTATATGCCTGTGCTAAGATTTGTAACTTATGTTTTTATTAGTGCTGGTATAGTATTTACAAAAGACCATTACAGCTTCCAATATAACTTTTCTTTCTGTAATTTAGCCTCGCATACGATGTCTCATATATTTAGTGCAGAATATGGAAAAACACGAAATAAGCACACTAAAAAAAATTATCCCAGAAGCTGTGCTCTGCTGCAAGGATAATAATGAAAAATGTAGAGAAAGTGCGTTCAGTCTATTAATTTTGATTGGTGACACACTGGAGGTAAGGGTAACACATCTACAGATACATCTTCTTTATATTAATATAACTTTTTGTACATATATTAAAATTACCAATGAGCATATTTGTTTGATTTTTTTTTTTCCCCTTTCTTTTTCTTTCCAGAGATTGTCTGATAAAAACAAGACAGAATCTTTGGAAGAATATATTTCACTATTAATGGCTGGTCTGAGTGGGCCAGCTACATTGGTATCTGCAACATTGCTTGCTCTTGGAAAAGTTATTTATGAATACAAGGGTCAGTGGATACTTCTTCTGTTTCTTGTGTGCCACATTAAATTAATGATGGTGCTAATTTGTGCAAGAATATTATTTTGTCTTTGGTACACTATGCATTTTAGTTTTGTAATTATTAACCTCAAGAGCAAAAAAACTTTTTTGAAATATGCACATTTTCTGTAGAGTTTTTATTTCAGAGTTTATTTGATACTGTTTGGGTATGTCCTTCATGTACATAGTTATTTCAATAATGGTGTAAAAAAACACACTTTAATTCCCAAAAATGTCTAATAGAATTAATTAAGTTCAGAGAAATATTTTTATATCATAGTATCTTTGCAAATATTACTGATCTCATTCTCATAAATACTTTGAATTGACCTGTATTTTAAATTTATTTAGTGTCTGAATTACAGATGTGATGTCAAACGACCTACACAAGCTGCTCCTTGATAATGTCTGCTTACTGGTGGTATCAGCTGTTCGGGAAATTGTTGCATCAGCTTTAAGTTTCATTAAAGCTTTTACGAAGTCAATATCTATTGCTTCATTGGGTCCATTTGTGCCTCCAATTGTAAGTATGTGTAGAGCACCAAAATGTTTTTTTTATTTACTTTGGCTTTTATGGTGGAACAAAGCAATCAATTATTGAATGAATTTTTTAAATTAATAATGTTGCTTCATTGTCTCAAAATTTATATTTCTTCTGGCTGCTAGTAGTTTTTATAGATTTGTAAAAGCTCTTGTGCTATTATGGCATGTATAAAAGTGCTGCGTGAGTATGCTAATCAAACTTGCGCTCTTACATTTTTTTAAATATATTAACTTATATGGATGTCAAGTTACTCTAGGTAATATGCAGGAATTGTATTAACAATTTTGTGAATACAGTATTCTATTTTCTAGATAATATGTATGTATTTATACAAAAGTTTATTTTTATTGAAGTAAAACTTATTTTTATTTTCAGGTCAAGAGTTTGCTGGCCATGACAGAGGACTGTAAACGACACTTCAGACAAAAATGTAGAGATATATTGGATCGCTTCATACGTAAATTTGGCTATGATGCAGTGGCAGGATTAGTACCTACTAACGATGTTATAATGCATAAGCGATTACGGAACCTTAAAAAAATGAATGAAAGAAAAAAGAAAAAATCACTGAATGATGACGATGAAGATGAAGAAGCAGATGAAAATGATCTTTTTATACTTAGAAACCGGCCAAAAACGTAAGGAGTTTTTTGTCACCCATACATGTTGCATGAATTATCTTTACTTCAATTTCTTCAACTTCAGTTTTTTGTCACCCATACATGTTGCATGAATTATCTTTACTTCAATTTCTTTTCTGTAATGTTGCCACTTCAAATTATCTCAGCAGGTTCATTTGGGAATTAGAAGTACACTGGCTAGTATTTCATAAAAACGAACAGGAAGATTGTTTTCCAAAGTTTCAGAAATATAAGGGTTGTGGACGATTTTTTTCCTGCTGCCCTTTACTAAATAACTGCTTATCAATTATAACATAAACTAGGATACATGAGAGCATAGAAAAATCCATGTACAGGCCAAGGTAGACTAGTGGGTCTTGACAACACATACTTTCTCGCATTATTGTAACAGATTCCTAGTATAATTCTAAGTGCAAAATTGTTTTCAAACCAGAAAAATGTTTCCTCGTGCTTTGATTAATTCTCAGGTATTTAATTTTGCAAGTTCTCGGCTTAACCATTATACCAAACAGCTGGCAACTGCACATGAATGCTGAGAATATTACTTGTAGGTGTGGAAAGTGGCAATGATGTTGTGTAATGTGATCTTTAAATCCAATTTTAAAAAATATTGGTTGTTACACACCTGTAGCACTACAAATACAATTTTACCGTGATGGTTTGCCTGTCATTGAGTTCCCAAGTTTGTAAAATGGCTATCGTTGCTCTTAAGATAAAAATCTACTCTTAAAAAAGAAATTAATCCAGTATTCCAAGCAATATTTATTTTTAAATACTTATTTTATTAATGTTTAAATAATATAATTTCAAATTGTGTAAATGTATTTGTTTGTTAATGTTCTATAGGTAGAGCATATTTTAATTTTACGTATTACTTGTTCCATATTCTTTTCATTTTCATTACATATTTTGTCATTTTGTTCAAAATATTTTTCTACTCGCACATCATTGGCATACAGGAGCATATCCAGCCAATCATTTTGAGGGGGACCATCATAGATTATTGTTAAACAATAAACATATTTGTTATTAAATTTTAATTATTTTTGTAGTGTATATACGATACTATATTCTATTATTTTTTAATTCTAACAAGTAAATAATTAAATCAATTTTCCCAAATAAAAGAAGGTATCAAACGAAAACTCTGGGCCTTGATGGCCCAGCATGGCCACCCCCCTCCAGAATTCGCTATGCATGTTGGCATGGACATTGACAATTTTTACAGTGCAAAAAATGTAGAAATTTGTCCAATTAAATTTTTACATAATCCAATGAAAACAGTTCTATCCAGCCCTATTTGTATACAGTTAAATCTCATTATTATGTTTTTTAAGGGATGAAAAATGTTGATTGTTGAAAGTGAGGGAAATGTGTTACTGAAAAAATGCTCATTTTGTACTTATTACTTTTCCATCTTCAGATCCCATAATTGTCAATAGAAACTTCTTTATATTAACACCTCACAAATACACCCAAAATAACTTATATTTAATTGCAAGTAATATACCAAACAAAATTGAAATTTCATGGAAATAGTGCACAAACACAAAAATAATCTGTGTTAATAGGAAAAAAGTATTACATTCAATGTGACATGGTAAAACTAGTGTTTGATTTATAAAATTTTAGATCCTGGTATGTGTCCCAAATTAATTATTAATTTATTACAAATAGTTACTTATTTATAATATAATTTAATTATTATTCCCGAGGTTCCAGAACACTATTCTGTTGCATTCCTTCAAAAATCAAGCCTTGGGTATGAACATGCTTTAAAATATGACAATATAAAAACAAAAAGAGTGAAGATGACACAAGCACAGAAAAGCTCTGGCTCTAGGTTAGAAATCAGACTGATAATACCTTCTCAGAATGTATCCCTCTGTATTCAGTGGTATCTTCAAGTGTCCCAAAGCATCATAGAAGTAACACTTTTTGAAGAATGTGCTGCTGATCTGGAAAATGTGTGAATCGCAGAACTTGTTTCTGACAATCTTAAACGTGCAAATTGGGATTGTTAAATGTGTAAACTAGTAATTCAATGGAATTAGGAACATGGCTTAAAAATACTGACTACTGTGCAAGAAAATGTGGTAATAAGCAATGTGCTAATGAGATTTCACTGCAATTAATTCACACATCTTTAATTCTTAGTTTAACTTCCTTATGAAAGCTTAACTTCTTTACACATTATTTATTGTTTGTTGAAAATATTGTTGACAAATAGATGTGTATGGTTATTTGTTTTGCAAAGAAGCATTATTAACATCCATTTTTTATATGATAGATAATTGAATAATAAACCTGTTCACTTGCTTGATTACACAGAATTGAAGAGATCTTAGAAGAGTCTGATTCAGATTTTGAAGATACTTCAAACAAAGATTCTCAGACCACCAAAAAGAAGAGGCACAATACATGGATTCATGAGGATGCTGATTCAATTGTTGACTTTATGGATGCTGGTGCAAACAAAAAAATTGTTGGTATGTTTTATATGTGAACTTTTTAGTATTATTTTTGAAGATTAGTGGTGTTTGGAAAATTAATTGTGAAATTGAGATTAAGTAGAATTATGCGTATGGCTAAGGTTGATCTAGTGAACTAGACTAGAAAGTGTACTGTGTTATACCCTTGGGAATATCACATTGGTTTTTCATTTTTATAGCATCACTACCATCCTTAACAAATAATATTGTTGAGAAGTTGAAAAAAAAGAAGGATGATATGCCTTTTAAAATGTCATCTGATGGCAGATTAATCGTCACAGATGATGGAAGTGATGATGAGGGAGGAAGAAGGAGAAATGCACAATATCAAGAAGACTCTGGTAATGCTCTTTTCATTTACGATTGATTTAACAAAAGATTGTTATGGTAGATTGTTTTATTATTGTCCAAATGCCTTTCCAAGTAATAAATTTATTTTTTCATATTAAATTGTTTTAGATGATGAAATGGATGATACTGTAAGTAGAGCTGAATCCGTGCAAGGAACTGTAAATAGAAAGAGAAAGTTGACTGTTGGCAGCAATGCCAGTGAACCTCCATCGAAGTACCAAGGTGAGTAATTGTTGGTCATTCTCTTAAAATAAGGTCAGTACAAGGCATTGTTTTTTCTGTAGATTCAATGATTTTAACATCTTACTAACTCTCTTTAAGCTGGAGGTTCTGGAATTCATAGACCTGTTGCTAAATCAAAAAGTAAGAATTCTAAAAAGGGTCCTGTTGGTACAACCGGAGAAGAATATAGAGCAAAGAAAGGAAAAGGTGATATCAAAAAGAAAGGACTTCCTGATCCGTATGCATATGTTCCACTTTCAAGAAAATTGTTGAACAGGAGGTAAGCAATACCTTATTTGAAATACGGATGCAACATCGATGTCAGTGTTCCTAAAACACCAATGTTTTTTTCTTTTCCTATGTTTTGTTTCTAAGTGAATAATTCTCAAGATCACAATACTGTAAAAGATAAAATATGAAATACTAACTGATGGTAACGCTGCAGTTCATGTGTTGGAACCAAAGGAATGCTGTTTGTACTACCTTCATCGACCAAACTCTCTCGCACAAGATACGCTGTGGGCGTAGGGTCTGCCCCTTCTCGTACCCTTATTCGCAAATTGACAAACTCAAATTAAATGTTAACGCACACGAGTTTAATGTTAGAGGTTACTAAAGCAGTCTAGTTGAAAAGCATCAATTGGTTTTAGTCAATGTTTTAATTTTGATCATCGATTTTCCCTCACATTGATGTTTTGTTATCGATGACACATCTCTAATTTGAAATGAGGAAATTAACAAAACATTGTCAATAATAAAAAATGTGAGTTCATGTTCCCACCATTTTTTTGGTGCCATTAGGTTATCTTTCTATAATTGATCTTGAGAAAAAATATTATGTGCTTTTGATTTATGTAGTGTATAAATATAGTGCTAATGACCAAATCTGGCTAATTCATGGATTTGCTATTAATTGCTCACATTATTCAAGATGGGTAGATGAAGTCCAAAGGAACAGCTTTGAATCATACTTCAGGATTTAGCGAGATGAAGTGCACATTTGCCAACATTAGGTGGCTAGGATATTGTCCAAATAATATTTCTATCTACTTGACCGCTGGAATGGAGGTAGAGTGATGTTGCCACTTACTTTGGCACCAGACACATGGTTGTTTTTGCATCAAATCACAACAGTAATATCTGCAAATGGTTCCTTGAGCTGTCGCTTTGCTAGTTGTGAGAGGAGTGGGGAGTTTGTTTATTTTGATGAAAGGAATTTTATATCAAATTTATAGTTCATTATGTAAGTAGATGTAAAGTAGTGTCTAATACACAAGAGCGAATATTTCTGGTTATCAGATTTGGTCTACAACACTCATTGCTATAATTTTTCTTAATTCAACTAATATTGGCAAAGGAGTGGGGGTAGTTATTTCGGGGCTTCAGAAAACGTGCATGAATAATAGCAGTTGTAGCACACAGTAAATCAAAATAAGAGTAGGTGACACAGAACTACACACATGATGGATAACCAAAGAAGTAATGGTGCTCTCAATTTACAGTTGCTTAGCCCAGTAAATTTATATATAATATATATATAATATATATATATATATATATATATATATATATATATATATATATATATATATATATATATATATATATATATATTCATAAGTATCGGTCACTCTCCAATGATGTCAGTGGAATTTGAAACCTCTTATTAGATATTGGAACTATCTCTCCATAATCAGCTGTTAGCTGTCAAGTAGTCAGAAATATTATATAAATGGTAGGTGAAGTATGTTTTGCTGACAAGGAATAGCAGATATTATGTGATACCTAGGAATGAGACTGCTGGGGGGAAGTTTCTAAGGCTATTGAGAGATAAGGTGTATAATTTCGAACACCACCACACCAATTATAAACTTTTATTTACACAAAACTACCTATTCTAACTTCACTATATACCTCAGTTCATGCTCACTGTGCATTGCGAGTTGGAGCAAAGAGTCTACAGGCTTTGTGATTTACAAAAACTGCAAACTTTGAGCATGTGCAATGGATAATTTTGAATGCATTTTTACCCTACAAGGACAAGAATTATTTTTCATAAAAAAATCAGAATTCTCATATTTTTAATTCAACAACTTCAGTTTAACTGCCAACAAATGTTTTAAAAAATTATTCTACGTATCAGTGAGGAGTGAGTGTACGTGACATTCATCACAGGTGTCCTTTAGTGGTGATAAATATACTGGGTGAAAAACTGGGTTGACACTTCTTTGGTGCAATGACTGGTCAATGACCACAATATCAATATCAAACAAATTAAACTTCCCTATTCAGTTCTTTTAAAAAAGTTTGATTTCAAACATTGGAAAATTAGTATTCATCTTTTTGTGCGAAACAGTACATTGTGTTTCAAGCACAATTCAATGTATATTTCATGCAGCTTGACACCATGACGCTTTTGCATTTATCATTTACATACCCTCTTCTCTTTCTATTTTCCACTTCTCCAAGATGATCAGCTTGATTGTAATGAATGTTGTCCAAAACTTGTATTAACCTCTTTACAACAGAGCTCTTATATAGATCTTTGACTGCTGCTTTATATATTGTGAGGTGTGTGATGGCAACGTCTCTTTTGAATTTCTAACCAACCTGTTTTTTTTGTAAATCTGCTAAGCATTATTTATCGCTTCATCTATGAGCCATGACAATTTTGCCCAGAACTTGTCGTAGATATACAATACTCTTTTATATCTTGATCCATTCGATCGGTACTACCGATATTTCTTTTGTATATGCTTATAATTTCTGGCTGAGTCACATTAATGTTTTTACTCTTTTGATGAATATCACTTTACATACTTGATTGGAGATTCTCCAAGCTAAATTGACACAACTACAACTACACCATTGTCTATCCATTTCCATGTAATGAGGCTCTAATGCGAATTCCATTAGACAAAACTGCCTCAGCTTCACTCACCAATTGATTACCACGTAAATTGTCCAGCAGACCTCCTGTGCCCTCATCATCACAGTCTTTGTCTGTTAGCTCATTCACAGGTGATGGTGCACTGACTATATATATCTACGTGTGTATTGTCATTGTCACCACCACCATCATCAACGTTGCCTTGAATGTTTTCTTCAAACAACTAAACTATCTCTGCAACAGTCAGTTTGTCTCTAAAACAGTTCTTATTCTTGATAAATGAAGAAAAAGATCATAAACATTCTGATTCTTGACTGATTGAAAAGAATATTAATATTCTGGAGAGCATGAACAGCAACGGAGAAGGATTAGTGGGCTGAATCACATCACTCTGACCTTTTCACGCTTACACAATTTACAATAATGATAATAATGATAATTTATTTCCAAAAGAATTACATTGACAGTGTACAAAAACCATCACCATAAAAACAATAAAGAATACCAATTTTGTTTGACTACTTTACATACGTTATACATCCTGTTTAACCTTTCAGTAAAAATACTCGTCTTATCAGATTTAAATTTTAAATTTAAATATATTTATTACATTTATTTTATCTTATTCAGTACACTTCAAACCCTCTGTAAGTACTTTATGTACTTGTCAGAGAGGGGTGTGTTACATTGTACGTTTGTTTTGTGTTGTTTTTTCTTTTTTGTATTACCGTTGTTGATTATAGTTCACCCATCATCAGTACTGTTTGCCAGTTACTGTATGATGCGTGAATAGTTTTTATTGGAATTTAGATTTTTTCCAAGGAAACTCAACAGTCAAAAAGAAATCAAAATCGTCAAATTATGTAAAATAACAAATAAATTGTAAATAAATAAAAAGAGATGTCAGTTGGCATCAGACTAATATGAAAACTAAGTTATACTTAATTACCATTTTGAAAATTTGTAGTGACAAATCAACAAGCGAAGCGAAATAAAATTATTATCTAAATTAACAAATCAAGAAACAAATGTAACTTTTATGCCAAATTGCAGCTGACATTAACTTGAGTTAAATTGTCCAATTATAAATAATTAGAAATTAAATAATAGGACTCAAACAAAAATTACTCAACACAAAAATTAGTCCATACAGTGAACCATTAACGAAACTGAATGAGAGTAAAAGGAGCATTATACAATTTTTACAAATTATCATCCTATGATAACCGCTGTTTTTATATATGAAGGATTAACTGCACGTAATAATAATAATAATAATAATAATAATAATAACAATAATAATAATAACAATAATAATAATAACAATAATAATAACAATAATAATAATAATAATAATAATAATAATAATAATAATAATAATAATAATAACGACAACAACAACAACCATCTTGTGGATAAACATGTGATTTAATATGCTAACTCACTAATTAGCCATATTTGGAACTTCATCCATTATGTATATAATGTCAAGCAAAGTATTGTAAGCGAACTTTTTTATTTACAAACAATGAAAATTTTACATAGCATCGTCTTAGGCTTCGGCCAGAGTCAATAGAAGATAAGTTTTCCGGGCAGATGTGGGCGAAACGTTTGGCTCTTCAATGCCAACTGGACCACGGCCTACCAGCCCGGAAAATTTATCTTCTAATGAAAATTTTGCTCAGAAATTTCAATACATTTTTTAATACCTTTGTTTACTTTTCAGGAAAAAGATAAAACATGCTGGCCAGTTCAAAAATTTAGTAAGAGGAGCTGGTAAAGGTGCTCAGAAAGGAAGTCTTATGAAGAAGAAAAATATAAGAAAATAAATGACCCATATTATACCAACATCTCCACATTATTTATAAAATTATACTGCTCTGCAGAAATATAATTTTCTGTTAAACATTTAATTATTTTATTTTAATGTTTATCATTTCTCCAATGTCATGTTCCATAAAATCAAAGCAGATCAGGTGGGCAGAGATTAAACCTAGAACAGGTACATCAAATCACTCATGTTATTAGGTACTTGGTGAATTCCATTAACCACTGTTATTTTGAAGTTTGTTGTAAGATAAGAAACAAAGTAGGTTTTAATAGCTTTTGATCGATTCTCTGGTAACCAGTATTGTCATATTTAATAGAAACTTTAAAAAATGTAATAATGAATAATTTACAAAAAGCAATATAGTCATAACTTAAATGCTAAAAATAATTATGAAGTGACATTACACATGAAATAACTAAAAGCTGAATATTGATGACTAACATTGGACTTTTCAAAACATTACATACTGATTTTCACATTTTTTACATATTACGTTATGTGAATGTTGTTTATTTAGAAAGTTAAAAAATAATGCATTTCATTGTCACATTATTATTCTTTCATCCACATTATTATCCACTCATCCACAATGTATCAACGTCTACTTATTCATTTTGCAGCCAATTTTTCGCCCCTCTATGTGTTTATACAATGTCAATCCAAGATGTTTTAAACATAAATAAAATGTACTCAATCTTCTGATACACACAACCTGCCAAGGTGGGTCGGTCCATGTCCTGACGGGGTAATGCAGAGAGGGCTCTCAAGTATTCCTTTCTCTCACCAATCATCCTGATTTCCCTCATCGTTCATTCTCGTTCTTTTATAACACCCTGTCTCTTTTCTTCTACCCCTTCTATTTCACTCCCCCCCTCCCCTGTAAGAACGCGCACCTATACGTTTGCCGTGCAACGCAATCCGTGTCGGAGGGAAGGTGGGTCCTGGCAGTTCAGGGACCTGTTTGTTTCCCAACTACTCCTTGTGCTACTTTCTGCCTTGCACCGAGGGATACGTTGTTTACGTACTTTCGGGAACATTCCTTGTAGGTTTCTAACACACTTTCTTTGGCCTCGGTCTCTTCTAGACGGGCGGGCGAGAGCTATCCCTCTCCCGATCAATCGCCTCGGACTAGGTCTTGTACTGAACACCAGGGTGGGCGGGCCAGCACTGTGACATCTGCCCACTATATCATGTTAACCCAGGCACCCCAGTGGGATGTCCCCTTGTTGAACTCCGTGGTGGGTGGGGAGTACGGAGACGAATCCGGTTTAATTCTATGGAGCATAAAAAAAACCCTTGCCCTCTTCCGGAAGGTAGAGGTGATGTTTTGAGAAAACGGTAGATATGAGTAGTTTCTTCCTTGGAGAAGAACATAAACCAAAGAAGCTACCTATCCTGTTCATGGCGTGCACGGAAAAAAGAAAAACATTAAAAAGTATTTGTGCTGTTCGTCTCGCGCGAGCCATTGAGGACAGTTTCGGTAAACTCCAAGCGGTGGTGCGTCAGAGGAATGGTACCATTGTCTTCGAAGCACGCACCGTTGAGCAAAAGCAAAAAATTCTCGAAAACAAAGCCGATTGCCGGCCTCCAGGTGGAAGTGACCACTCGCCCAACCCTTAACCTATGTTAGGGAGTGGTCAATCACGATGACTGCGTCCGAAAGTGAGGAACGTCTGTCTTTCTTCAAGAGTCAAGTCGCTCCGTCGGGTAACTGAGGCTTAACATCTAAAAGTTATGGCTCTCCTCTCGATGCACCTGAATGGCTTTCGCGCCCGTTTAGATGAATTAAAGCTGATAACGTCTCTGCATAGACCCGATGTCATCTGCCTACAGGAAACCATCTTCCCGAGCATTTCCTCTCTCTTCGTGGCTTTTGCTGCTGAGGGCAAGACGTTGATAAATGCCTGCGGACACATGGCGAAGTTGTTACATTTGTCACAGACTCCCTGGTATCCTAAGAAATAGACGTACGAACCACACGTCAGACATTTTGTGTTCGTGTGAACTTTCGCACTATATCAATAACTATTTGCAACGTCTATATTCCGCCTGGCAAAGTCGTGTCGCAAGAGGAACTTGAATATGTTATCTCGGTTGCCCTCCTCTTGTGGGGGACTTTAATGCCTGGGGTTGAACTAGGACCTGCTGGAGAGGCAATATACTCGAAAATATTGACAGCCAGAACACAATTCTTCTGAATACTGGCGTAAGCACACATTTCTGTGTTGCTTCAAACACTTTCTCGTCCAATGATCTGGCCTCTGTAGTCCATCTCTATCATCGAGGGGACTGTCCTTGGCGACCTGCATGGCAGTAACCACTTCCCCATTCTGGTCAATTTCGATATTCCTGACCCAAACGTTGCTCGTCCCCCTCGTTAGCTAATCCACCGAGCTGAGTGGGAAACTTTCGAGAAAGAAATACGAATATCGAGAACCTGCCCTAACGATATTGATGCTATGATTGCCCATTTTACTTTGCCGTTCTTCATGCGGCCTCAATTGCCATCCCAAAGTCATCGGGTCACCCACGACACCCTCCCGTGCCATGGTGGAATGCCGACTGTGCCACCGCGGTGCGGGATCGGAAACGGGCTTTGGCAAAGCTATCTTATATATAAGCTATATATAGTAGTATCCCAACCATGGATAATCTGATCAATTATAAAAGATCACGAGCCAGAGCTAGATTAACCATACGAGAAAGTAAGGCCGCGTCCTGGATAGCCTATATTTCATCACTTGCCGTACGCCCCCTAAAGTAGAGTGGCGAAAAGTTCGACAGATCGGTGGAAGACTTCCTCTGTCGTCTGTCTCAGCTTCGTGTAAATGGATATCTTATCACCTCACTAGAAGATATAGTTGAAGAGTTGGCCTCTCAATACGAGCATATCTCTAACTCCGTACACTACTCTCCTAGCTCTCTGAAAATCAAAAGAAGAATGGAAAACTGCAGACTAGATTTCTCGAGTCGCGAGGAGGAAGACTACAATGATCCTTTCTCCATGGATGAATTTTCCTATGCCCTCGCTTGTGCAAAAGATTCTGCTCCAGGACCAGACCAGATACATAATCAAATGCTTAAAAACCTACCGGAAATGGTCGTTATTTTCTCCTCTTTGAGATAAATATTCCTTATGAAGGATTTGGCGTGAAGCCATTGTTATTCCAATCGCTAAAGAAGGAAAGGACAGAACAATCCCTTCAAGTTACCGCCCAATCTCGTTCACATGCTGTGTGTGCAAGCTTTTAGATCGTAATAGTAAACAAACGTCTGGTCTGGCTCCTGGAGCAAAGAAATTTATTTACACCTGTTCAGTGTGGTTCCAGGAAACACAGGTCAACCGTGGAACACTTAGTCACCCTTCCCACTCGGATCTCCACTTCTTTCGTGCTACAACACCTGGTAGCAATTTTTTTCGACATTGAGAAAGCGTGACACCGCCTGGCTGTACGGCATTCGTCGCACCTTGTATTCTTGGAGCCAGCTCTGTTCGTTTCTAGTAGATTTTCCTTCGTCAAGATCTTTCCGCGTCCGCCTTGGTGACACATTATCCTCAAGTCACTAGCTAGAAAACGGTGTTCCCCTGGCATCAACTCTTGAGTGTCACTCTGTTCGCTGTTGCTATCAATAGTATCGCATCAGCAATTCGAGAGCCTGTGAAAGCATCGCTCTTAGTTGATGACTTTGGTATATTGTGCACCTCGAAAAGCGTGCAAGTTATTGAGAGGCAGTTATAGCTTCTCAACAAATTTCAAGAATGGGGCGATAAATCTGGATTCTAGTTCCCCACCTCAAAATCCAGTTGCATGCACTTCTGTAGAATACATCATCTCCATAACCATCCTTATCTTTTTGGGTGCTCTTCAACTTCCCTTCGTCGAATCCGCAACTTTTCTTGGCATGACTTTCGACAAGAGTTTAACATGGAGAAATCACATTCAAAACTTGAAGAGACGCTGTGTATCTCCATTGAACCTTCGCACCCTTACCGGTAGATCATGGGGCACAGAGCATGTTGCGCCTATATAGGACTATCATTCGCCCTATCTTGGATTATGGTTGTATTGTGTATGGGTCAGCGTCTCCATCGACCCTCCGTTCCTTAAATACCATACACAACGCCGGTTACGGATCAGCACGGGCGCCTACCGCACGAGTAGCATTGAATGCCTCTTGGCTGAGGCTCGTGAACCATCCCTGAGCTGAAGGCGATATATTGTAATCGGCTCCTACGGTGTGAAAGTATCAGCCATAAATACGCCTTCGCGCCAAGCAGTTCTTCACCCAAGTCACAGGACATCGTACGAACTGAGACCACCGTTACCCCATTCTCCGGGTATCCGTCTCTACACTCGCTGGCAGAAAGTCGATATTAAACTCCCCATCCCCGTGAAACCCCCCTGAAACCTTGTTCCGCCTTGGAAGCTTCTCCGGCCGCGTTTATAACACTTTCCCAAATCCTCAACTCCTCCCAGTAAATTTCTGGTGGAATTCCAGGAGACGAAATCCATGTATCCCGACTATACCTTCATGTACACTGAATGGTAATGTATGCTGTGCGTTCTACTGCCACAGTGCCATGCAGAGTCTTCGACTAGACTCTTCGTGCAGCGCTAATACTGCAGAAAATATGCGCTCTTGGAGGCACTTAAGTTCGCTGAATCGATGTCATTAAAAGAAGCTGTGATCTGCATTGATTCAAAAACCTCGCTCGAATCTATCTCATGCTTCTCTCCTTGTGACCCTCTGACAATAATCATCCAGCACCTAATCCGTAATTTACTGCTTCGTCGTTATATTTATTTTTGTTGGATCCCAGATCTCGTTGGGATAATAGGGAACGAAATTGCTGACCAGGCAGCATAGCTTGCCACAAAGAAAACTGAGGTAGATATCCTCACAGTCCCAACAAAGATACCAAGCTTTTTATGAAACCTATTCTCAGCGCATGTGGCCGAACTGAGACTTAAAACTCACGAGAATCAAGGATTCCGTGAAGCCTTGGTCGTCTTCATCTCGTGGTTCAAGACCAAGTCTTCGGATTGGTCACTGTTATTACTCCCAGGGACATCGCGGTGACCCCACCCTCTACACGCGATAGTTACGGATCTTACCCTGGAGCATGTTCTCCTGCACTGTTCTAAGGTAAGAGATAGCCGGCGAAGGCTTCACCTTGCTAGCTCTCTAGTACAGGTACTTGGAAATGACGAATCTTCTCTCTGCAAGTTTTTTAGCTTCTTACGAGTCTGACAGGACAGCATTATCTGAGAGAAGAGAATTATGCCAATTATTTGGCTTATAATTTGAGATTTTTAAGTATATGGCCCTTTTCAGCCAACCCTTTTAAATAATTGACCATATTTATTTTTAATTTTACTTACATTATACCTCAAAAAACATGTTTTAGTCTCGCACTGCTACAATGCGTATTGCTCTTAAAAAAATTGACTCGGACGCCAATGACCTCAGCTGTTGAAGCGCCCTTAAACCTTAATCATTATCATCAGTATTAAAAAATTGAACCTGAAGATGTACACGGAGCATGGTGAAGTTTGTTTACACAATGTATTTGACAGTAAAGCTAAAAAAGCACGCAAAGCAGATGTTGATAAAAAGATGGGTGCAGAGTGTGGCGTTGAGTATCGTTGAATTTTCAAGGAATGAGAGACGAAAAGGTCTGGCTGGTGAATAGAATTCACCAGCGGTTTCATATTAGGGTTAATATTTGCAAAATGGTAAATGGTCCAAAGGGGCATGCTAGATGAATTAAATAACTGCTCAGGCAGTTCAGTTGCCAAGATCAAAATTGTAAAATTTTGTTAAGTGAAAAAATTATTTCTAAAGTGCAAAATTATTTCTTTGTTAGGGACTACTCAAAAGATACTTTACTTACCAATGTAAAATAACCTCATTTTATGGTAGACCCCTAAATACCTTGCGAATAATTTGAATAATATACAGCTACATATATCCTGAATCTTCCATCTATTCAAAAAGGAAGAGCTAGCCCTAGTCCTTCTCAGTAAGTATGGGTGCAGGAAAGAGAATTCAACACTTCGAAGAAATTAAAAAGATATGCATGCATCAAAGAACGCCTCACATGGATTGAGAGAAAATTAGGACTGCCTATCAAAATATTGTTTTCCTCCATTCTTCACAACTGTATATTTATGTTCTCTTATCATGAAATGGACTTTTCATTATAGCTTTCTTGGACGTTTTTCAAAATAGACCAACCATCGATGGAAAAAAATCTTCGAAGTAATGTACGATTATATTAATGTAGTTTAATGGCCCACTAAATGTCAAAATGATAAAAGGTTCCATTTTTTGTACTCTCGATCCCGTCCAAAAGAACTGGCCTGAACTGTTCTCTTTTGAATCATCGAATGGTACAAGGGAAAACTGCTATGTTTTCATTGGTCGATCTCGCAATTCCTGTAAACGCCAGTAATGAACCAGCAAATCATGAAGAATATCGAGAGAGCTGCTGGATACTCAGGCCCGGATTAAGGCTAAATGTCCCGACACTAGTACAATTTGAAGCCACCACGTGGCGGCACCAAAATAAGTAAAATTTACTTTACCGATAACGTCTGAACCAAAGGTCCGATTTTCGATCTGTAAACGGCATTTGATGCCTTTTTAAAATATAATTTACGCTACGACGACCTTTTTCCAAAAATCTAACAAAAACGCGAATTTGAAATTAGTTCTCAAACTTTCGAGAACAAATTTAAAAATGTGGCCTTATAGCACGATGGCGACATGCTTCCTGAATCCAACGCCGTGACAATCATGCAAATCAGACGAATAGGAGCGACGTAAAGTGAAATTTACGAAATCACCTCCCCCCCCACACTTCCTCTTCTGCGCCGTTGTGGGCCCTCTGTCAGCGCGGTGGCACGGCCAGGCCCGGCGGTTAAAGCGGTGCTACGTCTAAGATTAATTTTTAGCTCTGCAAATAATTCAGCAATTAAAAAATAACAGTATCCTTTTTCAGCTTTATGGGTACTGGCCTGCGATGACGCAGTTATGCTCGTATTAACAAATAACAGAGTTGACACCCTTATGATCTTCTTCTTCTCCTCTACTCCAAGGATGGGTTCATGACCTGTTCTGGCTTCTACTAATTTTATTTCTATAACGATCTGCCTCTGTGTCTTCTACCTCGCGTTCTACACATGGACGCTTGCTTTAGAATGCGTGTGTGTCCCATGTATCGAAGTCATTCCTCCCTTCACTCCCTGAAGTCAGAAAGATAGTATTTTGCCATTGATTGCTTGAACAATCAATTTTCATCTTATTTCGCGTCGCGCTTCTGGCCTGTAGTCCTATGGCGACAACTCGCATTGTCGAGGCTTGCGAACACAACCGCATAGGTGGACAAATGAGCATCAGCACGAAGATTTCATTCGTTATCGAATCCCGCCAAGCGATTTTCGCCGCTAACTTATATACCGCTAGTTCACGTGACAGTGCCTCCCGCGCTGGAGAATGGCCGGTCGGCCACATCTTCACATCAACACATTCGTTCATTTGTTTTGGCCATGTACAACGAATTCCGCAGGCTAGGTGCATTCCGAGAGCGCCCAGACTAACGCCCGCTCTCGGGCACTTGAACCGCAACACCTGCACTTGGCCCGAACTTCCCAACCGTTTGCTCTGTGTACAGACCGTGTATTATTGAATGAATATAACTAATATTCATAATATTAATGAACCGTGAATATAACTATTCAATTATAATTGAACTAAAAATATAGGAATATTTTGTTTCTCTACGAAAATCTCAATGTGTGTTTGTGTGAGAGAGAGTGTGTGTGTGCTATTTGCCTGTAATAGATCGGAAATGAATACTGTAATAATTATTTACGAAATATGTAACGTAATTTCATCCATTACTTTACGAGATCAAATCGTACAAAGAGAAATATCAAGATTGTAGGAAGATAAACCATGTAACTCTACAATATACCGATGACGCAGCAATCCTAGTGTCAGCGTGATTATCCCTTCTTCCTTGCGCTCGAGCAAGCAGTATATTTTCTGGAACTTTTTGATTTTTTTCATCTAGATCTACCTCTGTTAAACCGGTTATATTATTTTAAAAATATTTAAAATGACCAACTGGCCACATGTCATACTTTTCAAGAAGTGCATATAATGTTTTTCCGTACATGCCATCACTTTGGTCTTTGTATTTGAAATGTTTAAATAATATCCTTTGTAATTTTGATAAAATTAATAAAGATTAATTGTAAATTATCTTTCAGGATCAAAATTATATTTGTATGAAAGTTCATAAATATCACGCAATCACGTTTCGGTCGTTTAGGAATGTGCCGCACATTTTTCCAGCATGTTATCTTCAGATGCAAAAAGACGAAGAACAGTGAGAACTGTTGGTTCGCTATAAATAATCTAGTGACTACATGATATAGTTACCATAGGGTAAAGTGAATTAGAAACGAAATAAAAGAAAGTTTATAATTCTATCTAAAGATGAAAAAGAGGCACACACACAGGGAGTGACTGACTGACTGACAGACGGACGGAGTGACTGACGCACGGGCTCACTGATGGACGGACGGACTCACGGATGGACGGATTGGCGGATGGACGGACTGACGGACGGACTGACAGACTAATGGACTGACAGACTAACGGACGGACTGATTGACAGACGAACTGACTGACGGACGGACCGCCTGACGGACTGACTGATGGACGAACTGACTGACGGACGGACTGACGGATAGACGGACTGACGGATAGACGGACTGACGGATGGACGGACTGACGGACGGACGGACTGACAGACTAATGGACTGACTAACGGACGGACAGATTGACAGACTGACGGACGGACCGCCTGAAGGACTGACTGATGAACGAACTGACTGACTGACGGACGGACGGACGGACGGACGGACGAACGGACGAACTGACGGACGGAAGGAAGGACTGACGGACGGAAGGAAGGACTGACGGACGGAAGGAAGGACTGACGGACGGAAGGAAGGACTGACGGACGGAAGGAAGGACTGACGGACGGAAGGAAGGACTGACGGACGGAAGGAAGGACTGACGGACGGAAGGAAGGACTGACGGACGGAAGGAAGGACTGACGGACGGAAGGAAGGACTGACGGAAGGACGGAAGGAAGGACTGACGGAAGGACGGAAGGAAGGACTGACGGAAGGACGGAAGGAAGGACTGACGGAAGGACGGAAGGAAGGACTGACGGAAGGACGGAAGGAAGGACTGACGGAAGGACGGAAGGAAGGACTGACGGAAGGACGGAAGGAAGGACTGACGGAAGGACGGACGGAAGGACTGACGGAAGGACAGACGGAAGGACAAATGAAAGGACTGACTGACATATTAGTCAAATTAGTCAAATTAGTCAAATTAGTCAAATTAGTCAAATTAGTCAAATTAGTCAAATTAGTCAAATTAGTCAAATTAGTCAAATTAGTCAAATTAGTCAAATTAGTCAAAATAGTCAAAATAGTCAAAATAGTCAAAATAGTCAAAATAGTCAAAATAGTCAAAATAGTCAAAATAGTCAAAATAGTCAAAATAGTCAAAATAGTCAAAATAGTCAAAATAGTCAAAATAGTCAAAATAGTCAAAATAGTCAAAATAGTCAAAATAGTCAAACTAGTCAAAATAGTCAAAATAGTCAAAATAGTCAAAATAGTCAAAATAGTCAAAATAGTCAAAATAGTCAAAATAGTCAAAATAGTCAAAATAGTCAAAATAGTCAAAATAGTCAAAATAGTCAAAATAGTCAAAATAGTCAAAATAGTCAAATTAGTCAAAATAGTCAAAATAGTCAAAATGGTCAAAATGGTCAAAATGGTCAAAATGGTCAAAATGGTCAAAATGGTCAAAATGGTCAAAATGGTCAAAATGGTCAAAATGGTCAAAATGGTCAAAATGGTCAAAATGGTCAAAATGGTCAAAATGGTCAAAATGGTCAAAATGGTCAAAATGGTCAAAATGGTCAAAATGGTCAAAATGGTCAAAATGGTCAAAATGGTCAAAATGGTCAAAATGGTCAAAATGGTCAAAATGGTCAAAATGGTCAAAATGGTCAAAATGGTCAAAATGGTCAAAATGGTCAAAATGGTCAAAATGGTCAAAATGGTCAAAATGGTCAAAATGGTCAAAATGGTCAAAATGGTCAAAATGGTCAAAATGGTCAAAATGGTCAAAATGGTCAAAATGGTCAAAATGGTCAAAATGGTCAAAATGGTCAAAATGGTCAAAATGGTCAAAATGGTCAAAATGGTCTAAATGGTCTAAATGGTCTAAATGGTCTAAATGGTCTAAATGGTCTAAATGGTCTAAATGGTCTAAATGGTCTAAATGGTCTAAATGGTCTAAATGGTCTAAATGGTCTAAATGGTCTAAATGGTCTAAATGGTCTAAATGGTCTAAATGGTCAAAATGGTCAAAATGGTCAAAATGGTCAAAATGGTCAAAATGGTCAAAATGGTCAAAATGGTCAAAATGGTCTAAATGGTCTAAATGGTCTAAATGGTCTAAATGGTCTAAATGGTCTAAATGGTCTAAATGGTCTAAATGGTCTAAATGGTCTAAATGGTCTAAATGGTCTAAATGGTCTAAATGGTCTAAATGGTCTAAATGGTCTAAATGGTCTAAATGGTCTAAATGGTCTAAATGGTCTAAATCGTCTAAATCGTCAAAATGGTCTAAATGGTCTAAATGGTCTAAATGGTCTAAAGGTCTAAAAGGTCTAAAAGGTCTAAACGGTCTAAACGGTCTAAACGGTCTAAACGGTCTAAATGGTCTATATAGTCAATATAGTTATAATACTCAGGATAGTCAGATCGATTTGGACGGATTCGTCAGTTGATCGACGATATGGGTCGATCCCCAACATGATCGACTTGCTGGGCCGATCCCTCATTTAATCTACTTGCTGGGTTAATCCCACACTTTATCGACTTGCTGGGTCGATCCCAACTTGATCGACTTGTTGGGTCGATCTCCCACTTGATCGACTTGCTGGGTCGATCCCCCACTTGATCGACTTGTTGGGTCGATCTCCCACTTGATCGACTTGCAGGGTCGATCTCCCACTTGATCGACTTGCTGGGTCGATCCCCACTTGATCGACTTGCTGAGTCGATCCCCCACTTGACCGAATTGCTGAATCGATCCCTCAATTGATCGACTTACTGGGTCAATCTGTCACTTGATCGACTTGCAGGATCGATCTCCCACTTGATCGACTTGCGGGTTCGATCTCCCACTCGATGGACTTGCTGGGTCAATCCCCCACTTGATCGACTTGCAGGTTCGATCTCTCACTCGATCGACTTGCTAGGTCAATCCCCCACTTGATCGACTTGCTGGGTCGATCCCTCACTTGATCGACTTAATGGGTCGATCCCTCAATTGATCGACTTGCTGGGTCGATCTCTCACTTGATCGACTTGCAGGGTCGATCTCTCACTTGATCGACTTGCTGGGTCAATCCTCCACGAGGTCGACATGCAGGGTCGATCTCCCACTTGATCGACTTGCTGATTCGATCCCCGACTTGACCGACTAGCTGAGTCGATCCCCAACTTGTTCGATATGCAGGGTCGATCTCCCACTTGATCGACTTGCTGGGTCAATCCCCCACTTGATCGACTTGCTGGGTCGATCCCTCAATTGATCGATTTGCTGGGTCGAGCTCTCACTTGATCGACTTGCTGGGTCAATCTCTCACTTGATCGACATGCTGGACTATTCTTCAACTTGATAGACTAGCTAGGTCGACCCTTCACTTGATCGACTTGCTGTGTCGATCCCCCACTTGATCGACATGCAGGTTCGATCTCCCACTTGATCGACTTGCGGGGTCGATCTCCCACTTGATCGACTTGCTAGGTCAATCCCCCACTTGACCGACTTGCTGAGTCGATTCCCCACTTGATCGACTTGCAGGGTCGATCTCCCACTTGATCGACTTGCTGGGTCAATCCTCCACTTGATCGACTTGCAGGGTTGATCTCCCACTTGATCGACTTGCTGGGTCAATCCCCTACTTGAGCGACTTGCTGGGTCGATCCCCCACATGAACCACTTGCTGGGCCGATCTCTCACTTGATCAACTTGCTGAGTCGATCCCCCACTTGACCCACTTGCTGGGTCGATCCCCCACTTGATCGACTTGCGGGGTCGATCTCCCACTTGATCGACTTGCTGGGTCAATCCCCCACTCGATCGACTTGCTGGGTCGATCCCCCACATGATCGACCTGCAGGGTCGATCCCTCACTTGATGGACTTGCTGGGTCGATACCTCAATTGATCGACTTGCTGGGTCGATCCCTCACTTGATCGACTTGCTGGGTCAATCTCTCACGTGATCGACTTGCAGGATCGATCTCCTACTTGATCGACTTGTTGGGTCAATCCCCCACTTGATCTAGTTGCTGGGTCGATCCCCCACTAGATCGACTTGCAGGGTCGATCTCCCACTTGATCGACTTGCTTGGTCAACCCCCCACTTGATCGACTTGCAGGGTCGATACCCCCACTTGACCGACTTGCTGAGTCGTTCCCCCGCTAGATCGACTTGCAAGGTCGATCCCCCACATGATCGACTTGCTGGGTGGATCCCCCACTTGATCGACATTCTGGGTCGATCCCTCTCTTGATCGACTTGATGGGTCGATCTCTCACGTTAATAAAAATTTGTACCCAAACGTATTGTTATGCGCAGTCTGCACCACTAACTAACTCTCACATTAATTATAATAATTTTTAATGTATAACACAAATTCAATTAGTACAACTCATCTCGGCTTTATAAGTGATTTTACTTATTGGAACTGGGTAGGGCTTGTCGCAAGCGTTACGTAACTATACGTCTTATTTTAGAGGGGGTTCAAAATATTCCAAATTTATGTTACGTAATTTATGGACGGCCCCTTATTATATTTATGAGTGCTTAAATAAAGTTATATAAAGTGCCACGAAAATTCAACAGTTTTCTGTGAAAATGAGCTCAAAACACCGCATTTCTAGAAACGCTCAAATGCCTTTTTCTCAAAAACGGCTCCAAATTTTTCTTTAAACTTTTCTTATGGTTTGTGATATTTTTTTAAAATAATTGCAGTATTTAATACGACATAAAATTAAAATTTTGTGTATTCTTTCGTTTTTAAGGCAAGCTTGTGTGAAATATTATTCTTTCTTTTCTATGGAATGTGCTGAAAATATTGTAGTATTTAAATTTATAAGGTTTGTGAAATTTAGAAATTACTACTGATCCTGGCTATCGAAAGAAACGCAGATATGATCGCAGGCGCTTCGTTTGAATTTGAATTTTTCAGTAATGGGTTTTTAATATGGCAGAAATTACATTTTCTGTCATACTCAAAACAATTGTATGTTTCAATATTACGTACTAAATATTTCCGATAATGCTGTTGCATCACCTGTAATTTAAAAAAAAAATATTTTTCATTTAAATTGACATTTATTCAGTAAAGAATTGTAGCGGTGACAATAACTATATCGGGCAAAAATTACTTTGAATGAATAAGTTGTTAAGAATATGTCACCCCTTTAGTACCTAGAAAATAATATCGATATTACAGAACTGCTGAGTAACGCTGATCATCACATTTAGGGCGTATTATAAGGGGAAAGGTTATAGAGGGTCCAATGTTCCATGCGTTTATAATAATTTTTGACGTGACGTCACTTGTTTCGTAAGACGTGACATGCGAAGTATTCTGTACTTGGACGGACGCGGACGGACGTGAGGTATTTTGGTGGTTAATTCAATCACCAGCTGTGAAGGTAAGTTGAACAGAATTATTTTATCTGTTGAAAAGTGGATAAACAATTTAAAGTAGGGTGTTAATCTGTTATTCTCTCATTTGAAGTGAGAATGTTGAAGACAGTGGCAAGATCAAAATTCTGCAGACTTTCAGTTCTTCCAAGTCGCAGTGTGCACGAGACTAACAGAAAACTCGAAGTAAAAGAAGTACAGGAAATAAAAATACCAGTACCTTGGGGTCATATAGCAGGTAAGACTTCTTTAAAAACTCTTAATATTCGTATGAAAATACCTGTCTTGTCACTATTGATGTGTTTTTTCAGGGAAATGGTGGGGAGACACAAATATTCAACCTTTAATTGGGCTGCATGGTTGGGAGGACAATGCTGGGTCTTATGATACATTAGCACCCCTTTTGGAAATACCAAGTTTCCTTGCAATTGACATACCTGGTCATGGATTGTCAACTCACTTTCCATTTGGCAAACCTTACCATTTATTGGATACTGTGTTACTTCTGAGGCGAATAGCAAAATATTTCAACTGGAATACTCTCTCTCTATTGGGGCATTCATATGGTAGTGGTGTCAGTTTCGTTTTTGCAGCAATATATCCTGAATGTGTGAATACTTATATTAGCATAGATTGTGCTCGAACATTGATGGCACCTGACAAGAGGACAGAAATTCAGCAACTGAGAATCATAAGTGATAAATTATTGAGTTTGGAGAAGAAAATGCAAACAAATGAACCCCCATCATACAATTATGACCAAATTGTAGATATTTTACATAAGGGGTCATTAGAATCTCCATCAATCGAGTCCTGCAAGGTTCTGTTAAAGCGGGGAATGCTTCCATCAACAAAGCCAGATAGCTTCTATTTCTCTCGTGATCCTCGACTTCGGTTTCATGCAATGGGTCGTCTTCCATTTGAGTATCTCTTACAATGTGCTCCAAGAATTAAATGTCATCATTTAAGCATCAGAGGTGTACAAGGTTTGCTATTTGGTGGTGAGAGAGAAGAGGTATATTTGAAAACTCGAGATTTAATAAAGAAACCTGGATTTCACTTCGAACATCATGATGTGGAAGGAACTCATCATTTACATTTGAACAATCCTGAGAAAGTGGCACCATTAATAAACAACTTTTTAAATTTATGTCAAGTTAAACATTGATTTGTGATGATATTAGAGTTAATAATTTTACAGCACACATTTAGGTGCCCTGATACAGAAGATACACAGTTTTAAGTTTTAATGTAAATTATTTTTTTTTAGAATAGTTTGAAATGAAAAATCAGTATTTATATTATATTTACTATTTTGGTAATGAAAAACAGCGACTATCAAAATGTGTATGTCTAATTAATTGTGTGATACTTGGCTCCTGGAGAGCAACTAGAGCAGTGACCAGTACTAAATAGCTCTAAGATTTAGCATTAATTTCAAATTGTTGGACTATATGATTTGTAAGCTAGTTTTTGTGTGACTATATCTCTCAAATCCTTGATTTAATGTGCCTTGAAGTTCATTTAAGTTTCCAGTCTAATTGCTAGGCAATGGTGATTGAGCGCAGTACTACCTGGAAATGGCAGAGTTTGTAAATGTGGAGTAGCACAATGAAGGAAAATACTGTAATAGAAATTGTAATGAATTAAAGTTTTGTTGGGTTACATTTCAATCATGTTTTAGAGAGACTAGCCTTTTATGAGATGTTTTTGTGAAAAGGATTGTACATTTTTGTAACATTACTTTTGCTTTTTATGAATTGTGTTCAAGTTGCTAATCAAGGATTAGTATTGCATTCAGTTCACTCGTGTAGAGCAGGTCTCTCACTGGCGGGTGGTAAAACCTGAGCTCGTTGTATCTGTGGGTGGTAACACCTGATCGTAGTAATTGTATGTTAAGTCAGGGCCAGATTTACATGGGTGGGGAACCCCAAGGCTAGCATGTGCAGACCGTACAAAATGTTGCCTTTTAAAATTCAATATGGTATGGCTTAACAAATGTGTTATGAGACAATTAATAAATAATACCTTTTGGGGATCCCAGTTGCCCCAGTTTAAATCTGGTTCTGAAGTTAAAAGTTCCATGAAACGAATTAATGCAAATGAATTAGCATCAAATGCCTCAATATTTATTTTTTAGTGATTTACGAATCCAGACAAGGTAGATAAATTGTTATTGTTATAAATGTTGTGATAACAAAATGTTATCAAATAACTACATTGTGTTTCTATAAGAAACAGGAATCTGAAACAAAATATTAATATTGTGTATATTTGACATAAATTTAATTTTAAATATTTTTTTCTTTGTTTAATGTGTTCTAATTTATTGCTGTTAATTATCACATTTAACTTCCTTAGTTGCTCTAAAGATATACTATTATATTTTTTAAATCCATATTCACATTTTTGAGCTGAATTTTTGTTTTGCTGGATCAGTCATAACTAGTCATTGGATTTTAGGACAAAAGCCTTTTTACTTTCTTTAGGAGATTGTCGCAGATTTTGACAAATCATGAAAAAATTCATCAAGTGAAAGTATCTAATACTGCCTAAAACAAGTAATTTTGAAGAATTATCATATTTTAATTACTAATTTTTTAAATTTATACCGGAAAGTGAATCTTCCCTGATCGAATATGCAATTAATTACGCTCCAAGATCTCTTACCCAACAACCAAACATAACGAGCTCTGCAAGTCAAAATAAAGAGGATGTTTCATACATTTTTTTCATTGGAATGCAAAGGAAAGTCTTTGACATATCAAGTGTCTGTGATGCAAGACGTCCATGTAAAAATTAGTTCTATTAAGAGAGCCGTTGGGGACAAAGTAAAATGCAAATGGAAAATCGTAATAAAAAAATCATGGATATGTTGTAATGGGTTATGTGGTACAGGTTTTGATTTGGGGAAGTTCCAAAAGAATGGGTGTAAGAAATGTGACTAAATTTAAGTTTGCTCCTGTAACATCTGTATCAGTGGTAAGGTCATTTTCAGTTTTCACAATTATTTTAATATACAAGACACTGCCTTACTGTAGAAAATTTGGAGAAAATCTTTATTATATACTGTTCTGCTAATCATGAAAGAGATTAAAATAATATGCGTGTAGTCATGCTCAGTTGTAGATACCAAAAACATAACTTTTCATGTCTAATGTGTTTAAATGCCTGATAATCATTTTGTAACCTATTTTAAAAGCTTAAAATCTGGCTTTTCATGACTAATGGTACCTAATTTCATACTTTTTTGCTTATTTTAGGTGCCTTAATCATTGCTTTTTTGAGCCTAAAATTCCGAGGTCTAACCATAACATACTAAAGAGCATTAAATAAAAATGTGGTTATTTCTTAGTTATTCTGAATAGGAGCTATGAATTTATTTGGTCAGTAAACTTAACAGTACTATGAAAAAATTAATTAAATTGTTGATGATTGATTTTGTGTGTGTTTAGGCAAATGGTGGGGAAGCTCAGACAAGAAGCCTTTACTAGGTCTGCATGGTTGGCAAGATAATGCTGGTACATGGGACAGATTAGCACCTCTGCTGCCATCAGATATCAGCCTCCTGGCAATTGATAGTCCTGGTCATGGGTTGTCTTCATACTTTCCAAGAGGTGTTCCATATCGTATTACTGACCAGATATTTACTTTGCGGCATGTTGTCAATTATTACGGATGGGACAAAATTTCTCTGCTAGCTCATTCAATGGGTGCTGTACAATCTTTTATTTATTCAGCAGTTTATCCCGATCAAGTTGAAAATTTGATTTTAGTTGATGCTTTTAAACCACTATCAGTTGATCCCAAGAAAGATATAGATAAGCTTGCAGCAGGTCTCGACAGATTTCTGAAAGTAGAAGATGTAAATGACAGTTTGAAGCCTTCCTATAGTTATGAAGAAACAGTCCAGAGATTGTATGATGGAATGGTGGGTCAGTCATTATCCAAAGAATCTTGTGAAGTATTATTGAAAAGAGGAACTGAAAAATTTGGTGACAAGTATGCTTTTACAAGAGATAAGGCTCTAAAAGTTGGAAGGCTGAGTGGTTGGTTACATGGGTATGTACTTTATATGGCATCATGCATCACATGCAATGTACTATTTATTAAGGCTGATCCAGGTCTTGTATTTGAAAGCTTAGAAGTCAACAAACAAACATTAGAAACTATGAAGAAATCAGCCAAGGTTTTTGAGTTCCACACTGTGGAAGGGTTGCATCATGTTCATCTGAACAATCCTGAAAGAGTGGCACCTATCATCATTAACTTTCTAAAATCTCCAAATCAAAAAAAATCAGATATTTCAATAAGTTCCCTAGAAAAAATGAGCAAAAAAGAATTTTTGAATTTTATGTAAGTACCAGGTATTGACTTGTTTGTTGAAAGCTTGTATTAAAATGAGAAAACAGTATTACAGAACATAGCATACTTTCTTACTAACTTTGCTTAGTTTCACTCTATTTATTACAATGGAAAATTACAAAAATTAATATAAATATATCATTGATTGTTGTTGCATTTCCTGAATGAGCAATTTTAGTTGACAATTTTGTGGGAGTACTATTTCTCATTGGTATGAGTGTTGTAATTATTTAACTGCAGTATGAAAGTATGCATTGAAATGCATAATGAAACAGGTGCTAAGAACTCTTCGATTTTTGTAAGCAATTTTATGTACATGACCATTTTGTCTTCTTTTACTGGAAAAATCGCTCAACAGAATGTGTTTTCTATTGCGAGTACAGTTTTCCAATGGAGAGAATGAGAGTAAAGAAAATATTAATTTAAACAAATTGTAATATTTGTTTGAAAACTATATTGCCATTATTTCATTGTGTTTATCTAAAATTTTCACTTAATTTCCTTTCCTAGAATTTTTATTGATACTTCTCCTATTCCTCCATTTCCATTTCTCAGTCCTCATCCACCAGACCATCCATTTCCATACATTTCTGTTTTCTCTTTACTTTTTTAAATTTATTAATAATATTCATAACAGGATGATTGTAAAAGCTGCATCCTACTTTCCATAGTTGGCTTGAAAATTTAAATAATAAATACTTTTCTTTCAAATTCTTCAGAAGATAATCAAAGTAATGGTATAAAAAGGGACTGTATTGCTGTTGTATTATTAGAAATTATTTTGCCAATGACAAACAACCAAGAAAAGTTCTTGACAATCTTTATTAAACATACTGTATGATTTTGATCATTCACATAACACAGCAATACAAATTAAAGGTTTTACATGTTTTCATGTATAAAATATGAGAAAATAGATACAATGACATACATTATTAATGTATCTTACAAATCTACATGATTTTACAACAAATGTGTTGATTCATTAAAAATTCATTCTTTCAACAATTCAAAAATATGGTATAATACAATGCATAGCATTGATAACACAATAAGTATCATTACTGTATCCAGCAACTCTCTTAGGATGAATAACACTTTTCAGTTGCACGCAGGAAATACTTTAAGTAGAATACATTCAACTTACACATTTTCAAAATTAATCAATGATGTACCACTTTTTGCTCAATTGTTCTTTACTTTAAAGTAAAAAAAAAATTTTTAAAAAAATGTCAATTTTGAAATGATTAAATTATAAAAAGTTTCCCAAGTAACTGATGTACATTACAGGAATTTCAAAGATATGAAATAGTTCTAATTATCATAAGAAATTGTTGTTTGCCAAATTAACTGTATATTAAGCTATTTCATGAATGATTTTCTTTACATTAGCCTATATTTGTAAAGAAATGGTTTGTGACGCATTATTTAAGTGAAATTATGTCTTATTATAAAATAAGTATTTAACTAAATATTTAATAAGGAGTTATATTTATACAATTACAGTCTTATAACAATACTTGTTTGTGCATTATGAATCTTAAATTGCATTGCTTCAACAAGAAACATATTCAGATTTGAAGAGATAGTTGTAGTTTACCTATAGTTTAAATGAAAAAAAAATAATGGCTTAGCAGTAACCTATAGCCAAACATTACTCATTTAACTGAAGGAAAGTAGAAGCCATCATTTATTCATAATGCAAAGTTTTCATATTTCAAAGCGCCCGTCCTTCCCTTTTTCTTATCCAGTCCTAATTTGATGGTATATCAAATTTCATTTTTATAAATTAACATTAATCTATGTCACAAAGGACACAAATTTTTGGAGTGTAGCTAATTCTTAGAGCCCTTAGTGTGTAGGGTCTAAATGGGGTCCCCCCCCTGCAGCATGCAAATGTGAAATGAGTTTTATATTTTATTTTATATACAAAGTTCTACTATAATAAGATTTCACCTTGCAAAAACAAACAGACAAAAATCTTATGCATATGAAATATTTTGTTTTACAAAAATGAAGAACAATGGTATCAAACAATGAGTTTTCATTGGTGGTTGTTTTTGAAGTGTCTAAAATATTAGGCACTCACTGTTATTTAGAACTTGTGGTCTTAACAAACTATAGTAAGTATGCAGAAAACTTAATATAATTTCAATATGGCAATTTAATGCAATAAAAACTTAACAAAGCTGATATTTCTATTATTCTTAATTCCAAAAAATTAAAATATTTATTCAACATAATCACTATTAAACTTGTTTGCATTGGCCATATTGCCAATCACAATACCATAAAAATATCAAAGTGTAGATTTAAAAAAATTGTTTTCCCCCTGATAAGGAACATAAAAAGTTTGGTCTTCAAAAACAAAAAACAGATTATAAAGTTAGAAGAAATTCTTGCAAATTTTCACACCAGAATTAGGCACTTGGTTACAAGGTTTCATTATAGTCAAAATCTATGAATAGTTTGAAGGAGGAAGATCTATTATTCAAATTTTTAAGAGCACTTATTGTTTTTAAGTGCACCCCATATCATTTTTTTAGGCTATTGTCAATTGTGCACGAACTGGGAATAAATATTTTCCCATTTCATGCTTTCAAGTTTCCTGTCCTTAGGCCCCTATGATGAAAATAAATTTGTACAATTTTCTAATGTAAATTATGTAATGAACTGGCATTCTCTCTTGTACTAAATTATAGAACAATTAACATTCATTAAGTGTTCAGTTTGTGTAATGTTACAAAAATATTGATCTAATTATTTTCAAAATAGTTTTCCACACAAAATCCCACCTTTAATGGAAGATGGTGAAGGGCCTCATTCAGGGGGGCCAGATTGCACTAGCCTAGGTAAGTCTCTGTATATATTAACCCTTTTCCTTGCAGTAAAAACGTTTATTCTTTTTTCAGAAAAATAAATCTTCCAATGGAGTAATTTGAACTAAAATTAATTGTTAACAGTAAATTGTCACAATTTTTATATTTTCTTTTATCACTTTTTTAAAATTTGAGCACTACCTGTAATGATCTTTTGTGTATCTTCGAATTAATTCTTTTTTCGTCAACAATTGTAAAGAGTTCATTGGTGTCTTGCATCAATGGATTTTTTGATCTGATACTATTGCCTCAAATGGAAATCATTTCAATGGAGCTGCTACTTTTCTGTAGCAAGAAGAGAGGAAGCTGTATTTGCCTCACAGCCATAACATGTAAGAGCTTATGTTAACAGTGGGTTTGGTGTCAGTGAAGTGAAAAGCTTAAGAAAGTTTGTTCCAATTATAAATGTACAATAGGGGATAAATATTTTATCAACAACTGATACTCCTAACCATGGCCTGCTATTTATTAAACAATTAAAAGGGAATGAAAAAGTAAATTCAAATGTTTATTTATGTATATTACCAGAACTAATGGTGTTTAAATATGTTTGCAAATTCTCACTCTGATGGAAACAGTGTCAATAACAAAAATATGTTTTTCAAAATCTATTGCTTAGGGAACTCAGTGGAGGTACATTATTTTGGGTGTGGTTAATAATCTTTTGGATTAGAAAATTGGCAAATTTGTTTTAGTCCAAAGTCTCAAACTATTTTATATGTTACATATTGAGTCAGATTTCTAATGCTGTTAATCCTACATCTTGATCAGAAAAGCTCAGTTAAATATTTTCATATATAAATTATTCATCAATAAAAGGAAAGAATTGAGGCATTCAGAGAGAGAGAGAGAGTTAACACACAAAATTCAAAACATCCATTTATTGACATATTCAATATGTTCATAATCGAATACATTCATAAATTGATTTTTTTATTTTGTGTATTAGCTCCCTCTCTAACTGAATGCCTCAATTTATAGCAAAGACTTAAATAGTGTCAGTCGTTAAAGAACAGAAAGAATTTGTTTTCACATGTATGGAAAATCATCCACAATAATTTTCAGTACATAAAGAAGATTCAGGTAAAACCCAATATTTTACAAGTTTAACCAATTATTTTATTCCTATGGCTGTATTGCAAAATATTTATAGTTTTGTTTTTCAAGTTTAAAACTACTGAAAAATAAATTTAAAAAATGTGTTTACTGCAAGGATTTTTTTATTCACTGATAAATGTTAATTTAATGAGATAAAATTTGGCATACCATCAATCTAGATCAGAAGGGAGAAATTAGGGTAGGGGTGTGTGTAAGGGTAGGGGGAGCAAATCTGATATCATTTTAATTCCACCCCTAAAATAACACTACCCAAATGGATATCACTGACAACCTTTCATTATAAGTTTTTAAGATTAAGAATTGTGAACAGATTTATAATTTGTTATTTCATTCAATCTGAGACTGAAAAATAAGCATGAATAGATACTTGTTATTACTGAAATTGCTTTAAATTTCTACTAAGAACATCAACAACAAAAATTTAAAGACAAAATGTATTAAATCCCAAGACATGGTAGCATCAGATTTAGTGTACTTGAAAGGAATAATATTGCCAATGAAGCTGAAGGAGACTTAATAGTATTTTAGACAAACAAGTAGAACATTTTTCACCACGAAGAGCTCAAATAAAGCAAAATTGATTCAGTTAGCTTCCCTATCCATAATATAATAAAACTGAAATCTTTGTTGTTTTTTGAAAAAATAATCTCAATTTTAAAATGGAAAATTTTGTTAACATCTAATCAGCACATTATTTTATATCCCAATCAATAACATTATCATACATTCTCTTCAAATCCAAGAGAAAATCTTTTCCATTATGTACTTCAGCTACTGAACATTACAATACAAAGAAAGCTTGCTCGACATCAAATTGGAAAGAAGATTTACAAATTTTACATATTTACATTATATGCCCAATAAATTATCTTTACAACAATGCAATATGAAAACCTTGAGTTTAAAAAAAAATGAAACACTGGTACAAAAATGCTCCACAAGGGTGTGATCTTAACAAATAACTGCATGTGATCATTATTTTACCCTTGGTGTAACTGGAATAGGACTTCTAACTAAAACAGAAAAAACAAATTTTAGTTAGGACAAAAATAGAAGCAAATCAAACATAAATCTAAACTAATATATGTATTATGTAAAGAAGTGTATACATGATACATGCCAGTTATACCTGAATTGGTATTCATATGTTCATATACGGGGTCTTTAGCTTAACTCGCAACCCATGTCAGAGAACACTTGTTCTTGTTTTGGCAATTGGCAACCGCATGTTTTTGCCACATTTCAAGACAGCCATGCCTCGCATGTCAAGACAGCAGAGAAGGCGAACGTCAGGTCATAAGCTACAGCAACTTTCCCGTTTCTGTGTTATCCCCATTCAAGAGCTTTGGCAGGCAGGTTTGCGGCTCACGTCGGCCGGAAGTGTTTTGCGCTGCACAGATTTGGTGAGGTGGGGTGGGGTGAGCAGAGACATGAGCAAGAAACAAAATGTCTCTTTAGGTGATTCTGTCCAGTATGCTTAAGAAACAAAACTGAAGATCTGGAGGGAAGTTATTACTGTTTATCAATTTACTAACACCAACATAATAATAATAATAATAATAATAATAATAATAATTATTATTATTATTATTATTATTATTATTATTATTATTATTATTGAATGAAAGTCGGCTAAGATAGAAATCAGAAAAATATCTCTTGAAATATTACCGCCAAGCTCTTCATGATTTATAACACTAATATTGTATTATTAGTATTGAATCTGATTATTAAGCAAATAAAAATGTCTTAATAAAATTATTAAAAATATCAATAAAAGATACATCAGTAATAAATTAATAATGATTGAAAATAAACAATAAAAACAATAAAATATAATTTCCTTAAAATGACAAAAAACTGATCGTTGAGTAAATGCTCAAAGTGACCACTACTTGCCAAGACACAGGCGTTTACTCTTTTTGTAGTGGCTGCAGTATGTTGAAGACTAACAGGGACCATAAGTGCTTTCTCTTTCTTCCAACTAAAATTAGCCGCATTCTCTCACTCCAAAATCTGCAGCACACAGCTGTGAGTTGCTAAAAGTGAAAGAGATGCCTAAGGTATTTTGTGCATTGCCAAATTGCCAAAACAAGAGATATAGGTTGCTAGTTAAGCTAAAGACCCTGTGTACTATGACTTTCTATACATCCCAATTACATTTGCGTTCAGAGAATAAATATAATCCACATAGTGGCAAATGCTTAAACTCAAAGTTTCCTAAACTAATTGTAAGAGATCCAAAAAAAACAAACAATATCAATCATAATTTTGTTTTCCTTTCTAAGTACGAGACATGCAAGTAAGTCGGAGTAAAACTGGTATGAGTGACAGTCATTTTATCTTTTAAGACAATGCTATGCACTAGTATATGCAAACAATCATCTTTTAAAAATTAAACTTTTTCAATAACATGTATCAATTTTTTTTTATTATAAAATATTAATACATTCAGTCTTCATTATTGCCAAATTTTCCTTCATATATTTTTTCAACTATTTCCAAAGTGAAATGTGATTTTATCCAAGAACTTGATCATTGGAATTGTGTAGCAAATAAAGTTTGCTAAAACAAAGTAATATTTCAATAATTTAAATATATACCATTATTAGTGGAAGTAAATGTAGTCCCACAATTGAGGCCAACCTGAAAATAAATTAATATATTTAATATTTCAAACTTTCTATAACAACTATGTACTTCCTTTTTAAATTACTTACATTCTATTTAATCTTGAAAATCTCGATTGCATTTGTGTTCCACTGTAAAATGAAAAAAAGGGCATTTTTCCTGAGGAATTCATTTTCCTCATTTTTAGAATATATCTGGGTAATATTACACTAAAGGAGTCAATATAACTATTGAAATACACTTGGATGGTTTTATCGCCATTGCATCTGGCACATTTGAGAAGCAGTTGAATTCAGAAGGTTGTTGAAAGTAACACTTGAGTGAAGGGGAACAGGAGGGGGTGGTGGAGGTGGAGGTGGTAAGCATATGGACCCTTCGCCTGAAGTTTGTCTATGGGCATAACTGGACACTGGTGGGAGCAACAAAGTAGCAGGTTGGCGATTATGATTAGAAGTACTATTATTTAACTGAGAATGTGGTGGACGGGGTGCAGTTGTAGGCATTGATGAACTTAACAGAGGACCAGTCTCTTTGGACACACTACTGTTGTATGCGTTGTTTGGTACTTGCTGGAACAAAATACAACATTAATATGATGAACAATTAATTTTTTTTAAATGTTTAGACCAATGCAGTAAATGGTGACATACCTTCTCATTAATTTCAGGAAAGATGGTACTGAGATTGAAGTTAGTAAGAGAAGTTCCACTTGAATTTACAACACTGGGAGATACCATGTTGCCAAGCTGTAATCCTCTAGTGGTCTGAGTTGTGAAGCTTGCGCTGTTGACAGGTAAATGACTCGCATGGGAAGCAGCAAGAGAAGTATTGGACTGCCCATGGGAAGATGCTGTTGGATAGAATGATCCTTGTGATGGAGTTGGAGCTCCTGGATAGAGAGAAGTAGTATGTTGTGAATTTGGTGCCAAAAATCCACCAGAATGATTAATGAATGTTCCCTCATCAGGAAGCATAGGTGAACCAATCACTGGAGGTATTCCAAGATACCCAAGATCCATAAGTCCACCAAGACCTGTAGAACTTGAATGTGTTGCTGGTTCTGAAGTGCGCTTTTTAATTCTTTGTTTTGATGAACTGCTTATATTTCCACCTTCAACTGTGTTCTGCTGTAACATGTTTGCATCTGAGGTCACTGGTCTACGAGTTGCACTGCTTCCGGTGTTGCATCTGAGAGAATTTCCTGAATATGGCTCTTTATCTCCAAGAGGAAGTGTGGGAACAATTTGGTTTGAAGTTTCATGTCCTTCACTGATTCCAGCACCTGTCGTAACTTGGGTAGAGCTGTGTAAGTGCGTTAAACTTTGCTTCCCCCCTCCCATACTATGGCATGCTGATGATCCTCTTGAAACAGGAATTGAAGAAGATGGGAAAAGGAAAGGATTTCCAGAATCAGAAAGAATTCCAGAGGTATAAGAGTTGTTTGACCCTAAGTCTGGGAGAAAATTACACGGAAGGGACACTGGGGGCAAAGAGTGAGTTGGATGTGCAGAGCCAACACTAGACATAAAGTCTGAATGTGAATAGAGTACACTGTTGCATTGTCCATTTGAGGCACGCACTGCAGACTGAGAAGAAGACGCAGGGAAGGTGTTAAATCCCTGTTGATTCTGATGTGAATGAGAAGTTAAATTGCTCTGAGAATTGTTCACATTTTGGGAAGTACTAGAACTGCCATCTTGGTGGGAAGTTTGTAACTCCATAGACGTGAAGTAATTGCTGGGAAGAATTGTGTCAGTACTGAATGGTGGGGGTACTTGTATTGGCCGGGCTGTAGAGGCTGGTGGATAATTCTGGTGTCGGCAAAACCTTTCAGAAACTACAGGTGGTGGTAATGTGATGACTTTGTTAACTCGTGAGTCACTCATGGTTCCTAGACCACGATCTGCTACTTGAGAATTCAAACCAATAAGAGCTTCAGCTGAATAGCTGCTAGCAGGTGCTTTGCAACCTGAAGAACTCCCCTTTGCACTGCGTTGTTTGACAACATTCCCTGATGACCAAGAAACATTAGAGAGTGTTGAGGTGGCTTGTGTACTGGAAGTAATAGAAAATGTACTATTACTATTACTACTATTGAGAGCTGGTGTGATATTGCTCGTTATTTCTTGAATGTAATGGTTGCTTCCTCTCACTTGACTTGTTTCTATTTTCCTTCTTGCTTCTTCTTCTCTAGAGTGAGATAGAGATATTCTACTTTCAAAAGATCTAATGCTTACACATGACTGATCAATTTCAGGGCGAGGCTTTCGGTTCATTTCCTTTTCTGAACTACTTAAGGAACTAATTTGTTCTTTTGGTTCTTCTAATGTTGAAGATAGATTTGTTATCTGATGAGACTGAGAATGATTGGTATTCTTATTAGGCAATAGAACTCTATTACTAATGTGGCTACTTTCTCGAGAAATCGTGTGTTCTCGTGTAGAATTTTCACATGGATGTGCTTGATTCACTAATTGACTGACTGATAAAAAGCTACTGCCTGATGACTGAGAAGAGTTAGTTCTGAATTCTTGAACTGAAGTTTTAATGGCACCTCGATCTTTATTGTGATCATTATTCTTAGAAACTGTCGGAATCTGCTTGGACTGGTCTTCTTCAAGAGAATTATTTCCTGAGTTACAAACATTACTCTTTTTTTCAGTCATTTTTGGATGAAAATTTACTGATGATGATAATCCTTTGCTTCCTTGCTCATCATCATTTCCTGACAGGGGATAATTTGTACCCAATGCAAGATCTCCAACTAAAGTTGGTAAAGATGAAGAAATGAAATTACTACTGCTACTTTCAGTGCTACACACTGATGATGGATTAGGTTTCTTTTGCAACCAGGGAACAGAATATGTTTCATTTAGTTGAGTTTGCCCCATGTGAACATCAGTAAGCCGATTCAAAGAACTTGTAAAATGTAATTGTTTGCTATTGGGATTGGAATCTTCTGTAAGTCCTTGCCCATGAGTGCCACTCTGATAACAATTACTCTGAGAATTTTGAGAAGGAACACTTTGTGTGCCATAGTATGTATTACTTGTATATGTTCTAGTATCGAAGGTCGGAAGAGTACTTGAAATGCAACTGATAAATACATTCTGACTGCTGCTGATACTACAGTATTGGTTATCTTTTGAAGTAACTGCATTTACAGATGCCCCGGATACTGTCGCTGAATTTGAAGGTATTGCTCTATTTACAACAGAATTTGAGGGTATTAAGTTCATTGAATGTTGACCTCCCCTAACATCAGGAGTTGTCATCCAATTTACTGGAGGACGATGCTGCTGCTCACTCTCCGGTACTTTACCAGTTGCACACAACTGTGGACCTTGCGATGCTGTATTATCAACGCTTGTAGGGGCAACAGAGGTCACCATTTTTCTTTGATCTGGAAGAAAATGTTGAAGATAATTCTGATTATTAGAATTTTGCAATAAAGAGCTAGAGTTTGATTCTGAAAATTTGTTAATGGTATGAGAACTAAGAGTTTCTTTCATTTGTGGCTGACACGTCTCGGGAACACTTGATGATGTCATAACAGGACAGACTTCTGCTGAGCAGATGTTCTTATTTTGTTTTTTAGGAACTGACAAATAATTATTTTGAGAAGCAGCCACAGAATTCGGAGTACCAAATCCATCATACTGACTTGTATTGGTCATAGTTGAAGTTGGAGACAATGTGGTCCATGATAAAATGCTAAAATTTGATGAATTGTGGGCAACAGAAAAAGATGGTATACTACATTTTTCATTTTCAACTATATTACTTAACATATACCCACTTTGTGATGTAGTAGAATAGCCACTACAGTCAGCAGAAGAAAACGATGTCTGTTTTATTTTGTTAGAAGATTCTAACGAATTCGAATGAGAAGTTCTTTCATCCTCAGTCATAGTGGCTTGCTCTGACACATTTTTCCCCATTGGAAAAGAAACTCCTGAAGATGAAGTAGTTGCAGAATTTGAAGAGTTTAATGCTAAATTTTTGTATGCTGATCTAAAATTTCTCTCTTCATCTTTGGAAGTTGAAGGATTAACAAAGTTTATAGATCTGTCAGGTGTAATTTGCAATGCTGATGAAGTTTGTGGTGTTTGATCCTGTTTTATACTTGTAAGACGAGAATGTTCTTTAGAATTATAGATAGGTGCAACAAATTGCCTCTCTGAAAAGGGTGGTACATTTGAACTTGTTTGCTGTGATGATTCTGCATTAAGAGATCTTGAAGAACAATCTACATTACGCATTTCTTTTGTAGCATTGAATGTACAACTCTCTTCCAAAGCTTTTTCTTTAGTGCAGTCTCCTGTCATTTCTCTATTCTTCATCTGTGAATCAAGGCACTCCTTTGTAAAAGTCTGAGCATCTAAACTTCTTTCTCTACTTTCATCTATATCGGTTTTGCTTATTGTTTCAGAATGAGATGGTGTCTGTAATGATATCCAGTTTTTATTGCTTATCTTTTCTGTCTCATCCAAAGAGTCAGAAAATTTTATGTGATCAACTTTAATTTTTTCTGAATTTCTATCAATTTTACTAGATGATGATAGAAACTGTTGGCATTCTAATTCCTGATGCTCTACTCTGGATTCTTTCTGACAAAGTGTGGGTTGAGGTAATATCTTACTTGAATTATTTGCACTTTGAAATGTTGGTGATCTCGAGATAATTGCCTCTGAATGATGGTCTGAATCTAAGCTTCCAATCTGCAAAAGTGTAGATGTGCCTTGCAAACTATCACTGCCCACATCATCTTGTGAATCACCAATTATATCTGACACCTTGGACGTTGAAACCAAAGGGAAAGCCAAAAGAAAAGCAGCAGTGGGAGAGATGGATTCAGCATGTTGTCCTCCAGAAGGTACCTGAAGGGAGGCAAACAAATCATTTGAAAGTTCATTATTTTGAAGAGATAAACATAATGAAGAAGTTGCTGATGCACCCAAGTCCAAATTTTCATTGCTTCTAAAAATCTTGTTTGCAGAAGAACACGCACTAACATTGCCTTCAGACACAGATGAGAATGTATTATATTCTGTAGAAGATAATTCTGATTGCACATTGCTGCTTCCTGAAAAATCATTCTTGGGAGATTTTTCAATTTCTTTAATATTTTCTGAGGTATCTATATTGTCCCTGTTGTCTACTTTACACGAGTCTAATTGAACTGAGCAATTCGATTTGGAAAACTGTATATCAGATACCCTAACAACAGTGGTTGGAGATTGTTCATTTGCAATTCCATTAGACAAATGAGAAGTATTGTTATGGAGTGAATGCTCTGAAATATCATTCTGAATTTTATGGGCATTTTCTGATCCAAACTCTGCTTGTACAGTTGTTTTGCCTGGAGCTTCACTTTCAGAAATGTCATTTTGTGCTTTAGGAGAAAACAACGGAACATCTGCAGATACAGGTTGTGAATAACTGACTGACGTTTCTTGTTGAAATACATTGTTGGACATAGTTGATTCTTCTAAGGTTTGACTTGACTTTCTTACACTAGCAATTGTAGTAATATTACAGTTTTCATTGCTTGATGAAGATTTCAAATCATTTGAGATGTCACCAACCATGTTTTTGCTGCCATTGTAAATGGCTGAATTACATATATCTTGATTGCTTTCCTTAGCTCCTTCACTTTGCCTTATTGAAGGGCATGTCAAAGGATTTCCAGGAGAACAAGAGGTTGCATTAAAATCATTACTTGAGTTTGTAAGTTGCTCGTTAGGCATACTATCACCCTTCATGCATGCTACACTAGTCATGGTAGAAGGTAAGTTAGTGTATGATCCAGTGGAACACAACTTATTAGCATCACAAGAAACTGCTTTATCATTACTTACAACAGAAGAGTCACCATTTTCTTTACTCTGGAAAGAGGCACTTGTTTCTGTATTAATGTTTTTCTCTGAGGTGTCCAAAGAAGAAATGGTTGTATCTGTTGTGTGTTCAACTTTTTCATTACTTTTACAGATTGAATCAATTGAGTAATAGTCATTTCCTCCATATGCCTTCACACTCTCTTCGTTTGTTTTTTTTGTTTGTCCATCAACAGGAGTACTTGTGAATGAATCAGGATTTGCAATATTTGTAGTGGTAAATGAGGTTTGTTCAGATGAACCAGACTGAGTATTTACAGCATCATCTTTTTTATGTGAATACTTTACTTGTTTGCTACACTTTCTTGTAGTATCTTCATTAACGTCCCGTGTTCTTTTATTGTAGCAATCTCTAACATTTAAATCCTCTTTTTTACATTTCTGGTCAACTGGACTAATATTGTTCAAAATTTCACGAGTTATGGCACAATTTATCTGAGGTTCTGCAGCATTATTGTTGACATGTTCATCAACATTTTCTTTAGCTGTTGAATTAGTAGATGCAATTTCTGAGATTCCAGATTCTACAGCTTTACTCTTTTCAACACAAGTCTGTAAATTATTCTCTATATTTTCTTCAACAATAGTTATTTTCTTTTTATTTTGTATTTTGGCATTAGCCTTGGAATTTCGTCCATTTCCCTTCTGAATGCTATTGGATTTTTTATCAGATATTCGTTTACTGCTTCTAGTATCTCCTATCCTGTTTGCATGTTTACTCACAGGAACCTGTGCACTGGTAGCTATGGAACGGATAAGTTGACTTCGAGATGTCAGTGCTGATATAGGTACTTTATTAGTTCTTGTAGAATCCACTCCTTTCCGTTTCAAAGGCTTTGGAAGACAGAGAGAATAAATTCGACGAGGTTTTGCATTTGATGTACTAACATCTGAGGTAGAATGTGCCTTGTTTTGCACTAATAAAACTGACTGATTGGGCAAAACTTGAGCTGGAATGTTTGAACCAGAGTTCATGACAATCTGTGTGCTATTCCTGGGGGTCAGCACCCTAGGGACAGCAGGAGCTGGCTGTGAAGATGGGAAGATAGGTAAAATACTGCCATTGGCTAGTATCAATGTGCCAGGTCCAAGACCTGTGAGACTGGCTCCTTGAGTCGGCAGAAGAGTGGGAGTGGAGCAAGATTGCATTCCTGCAACAAGTCAAAATATTCGTGTAAAAAATTTTAATTATAATTATCAGAAGGAATTCTGAAGAGAATTGTTTGTTGTTTTAACTTACTAGAATCAACTGACACTTATATTTGACACTTCCTCCTTATACACCACTAATAATTCAACTGATGATTCTCTACAACACAACTGAAAAGTTTCATTACTAAAATGGGTTTGATGAATCCACATGAATTCGTTGTTTAAAGATTCAAAACCATAATAATGTTTGTGTCTAAGTGGCCTAGAATATCTTATTATCAACATTAAATATCAATATTTTATCACATAATTCATGTTAACAAAACTCATTATAAACTGCTAAAATAAGGTAACAGTTAACAAATATTAACATAAAAAGAAATATTTATAAAAACTAAAAACGAACTTACCTGTTGCCATGATAGGGGTTGTCAACAGGTGTGAATTAGTAACAGCTACTGCACTATCTGATTTCTGTACAGTTGGATTAGCTACATTTTCCAGGGCACTAGTGGTGCTAGAAAGAACCATAGGAATAGGCTGCTGTATTGGCATTGAAGTCTTTATTACTTTGGTAGCCTGCACTTTTGAAGGCATGACAACACAAGGTTGTTGATTTTGCTGGCTACAAGTGACTGCTTGGGAAGCAGGTGCCACAACAATGCATTGTGACTGAGGAAGATGTGCTTTTGAGGTAGTTGGTAAAGAGTTGCCCTTTGGAATCACAATGAATCCTTGTGGCACTTGTGGTATGTTGGATGCTAAGACAGTGACGTTGGTCCCAGCAGTGTTAGGTGTCACCCCATTCAAGTGGCTGCTCATCAATTCTCCACTTCCAGAAAGTTGGGGTGGAGGAACAACAGTAGGAGCTACATCAATGTCATTCAGACTAAGCCCCAAGAGCTGAGTAACAGTTGGAAGTTCCTCACATCCCGACTTTCTTACAATGTCACTTTTCTTTCCTCTTCCTTTTGACACCTTGGTGATCTTCGTCACTTTGCCTAGCTTCGTCTTCGAGGTAGTTGAAACAGTTTTTATATTGCTACTTTCACACACAGTTGACACAATAACTGCTGCTTTGGGCTCATTGGGTATTATTTTATTTCCACAAGCATTTAAGGGGGCTCTTTCTTTCTTCTTATTTGCTCGCTCTGAAATTGTCAATTAGCAACGTATCAATCATCATAAAATGAAACACAAGCATGAAGTCAAGACACTTAAGATATTACACACTCGACTTACTGCTTTTAACTTTTTCAAGTAAAGCAGTGGCATCTTCTTGTCGAATTTTGTTACTCCATTTGGGAGGTCGCCCTCGAAGAGGTGGTTGTCCATCCTTTGGTAATTCTGGAGGAACTGATATCCCAGCATCATGAAGAAGGCGAGTTAGTTGTTGAACACGGCGAAGGAGATTTTCCATACGATGCTTTAGCTGACGAACTTGTTTCCCTGAAAATGTTGAATTTCTAATAATACCTGATACATTAATTCATAATAACTTCACAGTAAAATAAATTGCTTACAGCATGCCTGGTCTTTATCACCCTTTACTAATTCCTTGTTTTCTTTCTGTAGATCAGAAATGTAAGCAACAGCCTTTTGAAGAATTTCAATTTTACTTCTGGTGATTGATGGATCATAACTAGGCAACAAAGTGCTGAGTAAATTAAAAGTCTCGTTTAGTCTTTCTCGACGATCTCGTTCCCATTCTCGTGCTTTATTACTGAAATACGAAATTCATTATTGTAATATTGTAACACTACCACCGGTTGTGACAACTAAAAAGACTGTTTTGAGGTTAGAAACATAGGATTTTAATGTAAGCTCTACTTTTCGTAAGAATTGCACCTACCTAGATTCTTTTTTCGGCATTCTTATAATAATTCAGTCAGTAAACGAAATCGATGACACATCCGCAGAGATGTCATGATTTCTTCATTAAAATATTGCATCTTTCACCTTCACATATATAATGCATTCTGTTTGTCACTTGTTTTTAGCATTATGGTACCAACATTATAATACACTCTGGTGATACGCCATCAACCATAATGTTGGTATCTACACAAGATGTAGTCATTCGGCGAAGACCAGGAAATTCAAAATTTGGAAGTAGTATTAGCATGTAGTAGTAGCAGCATGGATGAGCTATTTTTCCTCTGGATGAATAGAGTGTTAATCTATTATGGCAGTAGCATGGAGGAATACATACATTATACCGACTGAAAGTTGTCCAAACTTCAGAAAAAGTAAGAATATTCACGTATTACAAACTACTGTGTACTCAACATTCTTGAGTCGACCGTGAGCATAGTTGGCTACAAAAAACTGACATACTACAATCGCACATGATTAAAATATTTTATAGCTTTCTAGTTTATTACTGTATGTTTATATCTTGGAACTAAACACTTTATACACCTAATACCCTTGCTGACTTTTCGAATTCATGTCCGCCCGAGTCTTTTGAATACTTTTTGGGAATGTGATGGATAACGATTGTCTTACTCCCCCCCCCTCGGTGAGGGGAGATTTATTTCATTACTTAACGGAGAAATGACATTTGTGGAACATAATTTGAATTAACAGCGTTATGTTATAAGTTATGATTCCGAGTATTTTCACAGAATTTGAAAGAATTGTAAACCACAGAATTAACGTGCTATGTAGGCCTCTAGAATTTCATTAACTATTTGTTATCAGTTTGAATGTAAATCCGAATTTTAAAAATTTAATTTTTATTATACTTGTTGAGATAATATTTTAAATTAATTATACGTTATTTCAAATAGCGGACAAATATGTTTAAGTTTATAACAAATATCTGTTCCATGTGTTCCACAATTATAAATCAATTCTGCACGAATTTAAATTTAAACATTGAATTTAATGTCGAATTATATTAATCTCTCTTTCATGTAAAAAATGTATTAAGTTTCTTGTACTGATGTTCATTAAATCCACATTTATTTTAATTTAAACATTCAATTTAATGTAAAAGCACATTAATTTCTTTGTAATATACAAGGTGCATTAAATTTTATGTACTGTTGTGCATTAAATGTGCATTGGTTGTAATTTAAGAATTAAATTCAATGTACAAATACATTGATATTATTTTACTGTACATTAAATGTACTTTATATTTACTGTATTAAATTTAATGTAATTTCTGACAGTGTAGTTTCCTATAAAATTCTTACAGTATCTGTCATCTAAAATCGACTTGCCACTGGCTTATGTGGATGACTCAGGGCATCAATTGATGTCATTGCAGTGTCTTTGACTGGGAGGTCCAAGGGTTCGATCTCGACGGGGGCAGGATTTTCGACACTAGCTACATAAGGCGGTCGAATTCTAGCTGCCAACTGCTCTGATCGGAAGTTTTTTGTGATTTCTCCTATCAAAACCAGGCCAATGCCGGAGCAGTACCCTAACAAACGGGTCACGGACGGCGAGCGATCTTTTTTTCCTCTTCCTTGTCATATCCTCGCCACTTGCTTACATACACAGCACATCCACACATGGAGACAGAGCTTAAAGCTTGTCCCGCTTGGGGCGGCGCCCCGCTGGTGGGATATACCTGGTTGGGGAAAACGCCGCAAGTCACGTGTAGGTCCGCGCCGGATCTCACCATCCAATTAGGAAAGAACATCACCTCCTCCGTTGATTAAATCATGCACTACACTTACGGGGCCAATGATTATAACAATTGACGCTTTCGAAAACACGAATTAATTAATCAATCGATTTGCCATCGAAAAGCCCAGTGTTTGCTTCGTTAACTACTTAACTGAGTATCGAGATTTCCCTCTTAACAAACTGATTCGACGGGACTCAAAAAATCTTGCAAGTCTACGCTTGAGTTTCGAACTCTCAACAGCAAGAAACCATTTCAGGTGTCAAATCAACTTAACAAGCATTTAATCTGCAAGGAATTTGATCTTTTGGAGGGGCTGGGGAGCGTGGCACTAAATCGAATGAAAAGGTTCCCGGGAGGGGTTGTTTCAACGGCGTGCGGCTCTGGAAGGGGGCCACGAGAGCCGAAACCCCTTTGTAAAAGTACAGAATTAAAATATTTTTTTAAATACTTTAAATACGATTAAAGTTATTTGTTATTTTATTTTAATACTGTGATCAATTTTTTAAAAGTATAATACTATTTTGTCAAACTACTTTTAGCGGAAAAAGTACAAGTATAAATATATAACTATTATTTTCATGCTTTATTCTCGTGGTTTTGTTTATAATAAAAATATACGCCCTGAAAGAAATGGATAAATTCAACAGAATTATATAATATATATTTCCAGAAATAATTCATTAACAAAATTGATTCTTTTAATTTTTTAAAGTGTCCTCCCTTCTACATTTCCTGAAACCGCCGTGGCCAGGCGGCGGCGTTGGTGTCGGTGTCGAGGCGGAACGCAGTGGCGACACGTGACGGAGCCCTCATGCATTATGGCATTTCATTGGCCCTGGCGGTGGGACGCTTCCCACTCCGCCGACGCGCATGTCTTAAACATATCGCTTGCCCTTGCCGGGGCGCTGATATCGCCCCCCTTCATCTCTGGTCTCTTTTTATTATTTTTTTCTTGGGTTTCTCTATGAATGTGACATTTCGTTCTGAGCGACAACAAACTGATGGAAGTCGGTGATCTGTCGCTTGGTTGAGAGCGGGGGGGGGGGGGGGGGGCGAAGGGGATGTTTTGTCCTTCACTAACTCTTCACGGACGTATTTTCATATAAATGCAATGAACGTTCACTAAAAATCTCTCTATTGTTTTTAGGTCAAAATTATAAAATACGAGCTGCCCGTTGGTATCCAAAGCACCGATTAATTTGCCTTTGATCAACAAGTTAATCGATAGTAATTTAACAATAATAAAAATTAGCCAATTTCACTTTCTTAAGTTATTATAAAATACTTTAACTCGTGTAAAATAGTCTCCATTCTTTATTCTATCATAATTTCGACCTTTTCAGAATAGAAGTATCTTCAATCATCTTTAACTTGAATAGGAAGATATTCTAGTCAACTCCACGAAAGATTTGGTTGTCTGTTCTAAAAGCACTGGATAAGGAGACATGTTACACTTAAACAAAAGGAAATGCTGCAAAACCTGTTTTATTCCGCAACTCAATTGTTTTTAAAACATCATTTTTCTCAACAATAATATTATATGTTAATTTTGTTTTAACGCCTGTTTTGTTGAATAATATTGTAATACTAACGACCAAAGTGGCAGTCATAAAGTAAGAAAGTCAATTTCATAGTGATTCTAAATGACGCACAACTTGATGTTAATATTGCTACATTAGCTGATAATCCTTGCAATTTTTTCTCAGTTGTTTAAAAATGTCGAGCAAAATTTGAGAGCAATCGCAACAGATACTAAAATGTTTTGTGGTACATACAGTAAATGTATTCACTTTAATATAATAAAATGTAGATAAATTTCTCAGCATAATTGAATCAGAAAATGCAGTAGTGTAATCATGCCTTCATCAGCTGCAACTGCACATACTTTCTCGAATTATTTGTAACTTTTGCAATTTTCGAAAATTCAGAGAGTTTACTATTCAGCGACGTTACAAAAAGAACTCGCAGTATCGAAGAACAATATTTAAAAATGAAAACATTTAAAGCCGGTTTCTGGATATCTTGATTTTAAAATTGTTTTTATTTCACGCAAAATTATGCGATAACTTCACATATTTAATTATTATTATTATTATTATTATTATTATTATTATTATTATTATTATTATTATTATTATTATTATTATTATTTGGCTACAATTGGCAGATTTCCAGGTGGTAGCCATAACCCTGCACTTTTACAATATATGTACACTTACAATCCAAAAGCAATTTACAAACAATCTAAAAACAATTTACAATACAATCCTTTCGAGCATATACACCCAACATATAAATATACTCAGACATTGATACATATATAGCACATATGTACACATATGCATACACATATACATATATATGTACATACATATGTATATATACACACATACATACATACATACACACCCACTCACGCACATACGTACACATTCTTATACATGAATGCTCATTCTCACGTTCACACATAACACGGGCAAACACTTGCCCTACATAGTATACATGCCTACACTTATATGAAGAACATATACTTAGTTACACCTAGTACACATGCATAGATATACATAAATAATACATAATAAAACATAATACATAGATAAAATTAACCAGATATGCAATTTCTTTTTTAAATAGAAACGCAATGTGGATTTTTAAAGTTAGCTTTTGAAACATCTCAATTTGTTCTCAACCCACTCTCTCACTTCTCTTCACTTCACTTCACTTCACTTCACTTCACTTCACATCACATCACTTCACTTCACTTCACTTCACTTCACTTCACTACACTACACTACACCTTCACCATATCTTTCTTTGGTTATGCCATGTAACTAATTAAGGTAGCTTTCCACTGCACTGCACTACACTACATTTTATCTATAATACGCTACAATCACTTGAATTATGGACTCTGAGCTGTGCGGTAAAATATATCCTCTACAAGTACTTATTAAGTCGTCTTCTGAAAACACCAACAGAGTCAGGAAATGGCTCTACTACTGCTGCAGAGATTTCATTCCCATTTTTAACCGTACGATTTACAAATGAATATTTCCCTAAGGCGCATCTCTGACATCTACTTTTTATTTAGCATTTGTGATCGTTTCTCCCAACTCTTGAAGGGGAGTCTAGTCTTTTCGTTACTTCTGCCCATGCAGGTGACATAATGTACGCCTTGAAGAGGAAGCACAACCTGGCTTTTTTCTTCGCACACTGAGGGCCTCTATAGGTTTTGGTGGATATGAACTACTCGAAGATCCCTTATTTATGAATTTGATTGCTTTCTTTTGAATTTTTTCTAACTCTTCAATCTGACCTAATCTGTATGGGTCCCATCCAGCTGATGCGTATTATATAAGCCTAACTAAAGATGTGTATCCTATTTTTCGACTCTCCATGTTCCCCTTTTTAAGTGTTCTTATATGTAGTGACTTCCACGCTTTTCGGGCAATAGAAGTAACGTGTTCCCTCCATCCCAGGTCTTGGCGTAATATGACACCCAGATACTTACAACACGATACTTGTAGAATGAATTCGCCTCCCATTTGGTATTCAAAGAAACCTTCTTTGCTGATTTCGAAAAGCTTAGTGATTTACTGTTTACGACATTTATCTTCATTTTATTAATGGTAGCCCGGGAATGATTGTTACTAAGATCGTTTTGAAGCGTGAGAATATCTTCATCCGAATCTATTCGCCGATAAATTATGCAGTCGTCCGCAAATAAGCGCATTACTGACTTAATACATGATGGCAGATCGTTGATGAATGTCAGAAACAACAGCGGTCCTAAGACACGTCTCTGGAGAACTCCGGAAGTAATTAAGGTTTCTTCTGAATGTTCATGTCCAACGCGAACTTGTTGAACCCGATTTATCAGGAATTCCCGTATCCCGTATATGAAACCAATTGTTCATGATAGTATCTAAAATTGTATTCTGGAAGAATATATTTTATTACTTGTGGTGCTACAGAATGGCTCAGACTTTTTCGCACTAGTTAGTTTTTTCTAGTCTCTTTAGTTTATGATAGCTTCTCGGAACTGCGCCATCCTCTTCCAGCTGCTACCTATTGTTGACAAAACATTTATCAGATTTTCTCAAATTTTTGGTCCCATAGTAGGACTGAAATATGTCCTTAAAAATAATAATATTTCAGAAAGGAAGGGTGACAGAGCTCTATAGAAAAAAAATTATGAGAAATTTGGAGCTGTTCTTGAGAAAATGTTGTTTGAGAGTTTTTGAAAATGCGCATTTTTAAGCTCATTTTCACATACAAATTTTGGGTGTTCAAGAAACTTCATAACAATTCGTTTGAAAAACTTCTGTTCACGTATGCCCGTAATGTAAATATTAACGAAGTGAGAGGTATATAAAAATATTACATAGGGCATATATGTATTTTTTTTAAATCTAAAAAGTATATTTAATCGGTGTTATTTAGTGCATGTAACTCTATAGGTTCAAAAGTTGAAAAAAAAATTGGATTCTGAGAAATTCTTGACTTCAAAATTTTGTTTATATCATGCAAAATTACTCGAAAACAATTGAAAGAAAAGTAAATGTCCTAAATGTGTGTGTGTTTTTTAAAAAAAAAGTAATTTTCAACCACAGATTTTATTTAGAGCAAACTCTTTATCTTCAAAACTGTAGTTGTAGGAATACGCCGATAAAAATTGAACTTCCAAAATTGAAAAATCCAAAATCTCTCCAAAGTATTTGTTTAAATTTTTCCTCGGATAAAACAATGGCCACTAAACACAATGGCGCAGCTCTAATTTTCTTCGTTGAACTAGCTGAATTTTCGAAAACTGTGTGTTGAAATAGCGGAAGAGACAATAAGATTTGGAAGCGCCCGGTTTAAGGGCCCAACACGCCATCAGAGAGACGGCGTGTTTTAGTGGAGAAATGCACAGTGAATTAACTCGGACCTGAGTTCGAGTCTCGGCACGGAAAAATATTGTTAGTTGAAAACATTCTTGCAGGTTCATGTAGCGGAGCCTATACTACTAATGCGAGATAGTATGTGCTGATGCAGCCTCCCTAGTTTCGTTGCCAGGGTCCGGCAATAAGAGTCTTTCTGTCAAAACATCGCCGATTTCCGAGCGCACGATTACAATATTTTCTCTTCTGATGAAGTAAAGCGAGAAGGTAAAAATGCATTAACAAAAATGTGATGTCAGTAAACATTTCTATTTATAAATACATTGTTTTGAAAATAATTCGGGCAACTTATTCAAATGTGTGTTAGAGTTTAATTTTATTCAGCCACCCGAGAAAGTAATGTGATGTCCTGTATGTATTATAAATTCTTTGGAAACGAAAGGCTATTGCATACTTGTGCTTTGACGTTGCCTCTTGTAAAATATTGTGCACGCCACATTATTCTACGTGTGGAGTGTATTCTTTGATGTTGGTAGAATGGGAGTTTGGAAGCTTGTTAAACTGCAAATAATCGTTTTCTATCGTGTTCCCATTTTGTAGACTTCAAGCCGACCCAGCACGTTTGAAGAGGTATGTGATTCGAACAAACATTTTCTGTCGTTTTCTCATTTCGTGTTCACGTTTCACTTTTACTACATTTGTATAGGTTAGATCATAAGGTCACCAACTCGTCTCTCACGAGAAAGAGGCAAACTTTGCCACTTAATAAGTTTGCGGAGAAGTTTTAGAAAATATAGTATTTTATTTCTTTGAATTGAGATTATTACTAAATACTATGTAAGCTGCAGGGAAGCAGCACACGATAGAGAGGCAGCTGAGCGAAAAGCACTCACACCTCATTAAACGATCTTGATCGTTTCGTTACGTAAACTGCAAGCGAAGTGTATTTCAAAAGTGACCCAATGATGTATCTATAGTGTGAAACAAGTGGTGCTACAGCAGTATATACATTCTAGAATTATTTATAATTTACAATTTTCGAAAATTTAGAGAGTTCCACGAAAATGAAATCTCTCCCATTCGTTTAAGCGTTCTGTGTTCTATCTGAGGAGGAAAAATTGAAGAAAAATGTTTTTGAGAAAATGTTTTTTATAATTTCTATTAATTTCAAGCACAAATTATACAAAAACTACTTGTAATTTTTAAAAACTGTGCATGATCTCTTTTAAAGTGATGATTTTTTAACCGATTTTGTTTCACTCAAAATTGTTTTTTGAATTTTGTAGTTTTGAAATGTTAAAATTGAGCAAATTTTAAAAATGCAGAGTTCGCCGTTAATGATACTGGGACAATACTTTTTACCGTCCCTTATTACATACAAGGAGAATATTTAAAAACAATTTAGAGCAGTGTTTGAGAAAAAAAGTGTTCAAAAAATATTTAAATGGCCTACATTTAATGAAAATTAGGCTGAAGTGTAGTATACGGTACAACCTAAGGAAGTCTTTTAAAACGGCAGCTCGCGCCGCTCCGGCGAGGGGGAAATTCACGGTGGAGTGGTCGAGAGGTGTTATGAGGGGAACCTTTTGGTGGGGAGGGGTGGTGAACAATATGCGGAACTTAGTACATATAAAAAGCAAAGCGTGGGCGGTTTCGCCGGCGAAGCTGCCGCGCCCATCGGCGATTGAAATAAATTGTGAAAAAAATGCACTTCTGAAATAATTTTAATGATTCGTAACTGGTCACGAAAGTGAAGTCGAAAGTTAGGGGTGGGGGAAATTTCATTCTAATATCTTGTCGAGACTTCATTACGAAATGTGTGGTGGCACGTAAATCTTGTTTTTGTCTACGTGATTTTGTTGGTAGCTTCTTCAGATTCTTTGTGATTTGTGTTTTTGAGTGTCGAGTGTGTGCTATGATGTGAGAATAAATGTGTTTTTTTTGCGCATTGCGCCAAAGGAGGGGTTTGGCTGTCATTGAATGGGCGCAAGAACGTAGTTTGATTGCTGCAGGATTTGTGTGCTGTGTTTAAGTGACCTATAAGGTTGGTCAAGCGAAACAAGTTGTGTGATGGTTTCGAGTGGAAGTGTAGCAAGAACGGGGCCACTGCTCACGTGCGTAAGTGTTCCTGGCGGAAGGGGCCATGAAAGGGTAATGTAACCTATTTTTGGGTTATAAAACCGTCAGTCAAACCGCCATAAAAATCACCTATCGGTAAATTTCATGCATTTGTCAGAGCGCTTAGCGTAATTTGAGAGAGGGCTAGAGGAGACCCCTCCTCCCCCTTCTCGCTCCCCCCATCTCTCTCCCCCATCTCTCTCTCCCCCCCATCTCTCTCTCCCCCCATCTCTCTCCCCCCATCTCTCTCTCCCCCTTCTCTCCCCCTTCTCTCCCCCCTTCTCTCCCCCTTCTCTCTCCCCCTTCTCTCTCTCCCCTTCTCTCTCTCCCCCTTCTCTCTCTCCCCCTTCTCTCTCTCCCCCTTCTCTCTCTCCCCCTACTCTCTCTCCCCCTTCTCTCTCTCCCCCTTCTCTCTCTCTCCCCCTTCTCTCTCTCTCCCCCTTCTCTCTCTCCCCCTTCTCACTCTCCCCCTTCTCTCTCTCCCCCTTCTCTCTCTCTCCCCCCTTCTCTCTCCCCCTTCTCTCTCCCCCCTTCTCTCTCCCCCCTTCTCTCTCTCCCCCTTCTCTCTCTCCCCCTTCTCTCTCTCCCCCTTCTCTCTCCCCATTCTCTCTCTCCCCCTTCTCTCTCCCCATTCTCTCTCTCCCCCTTCTCTCTCTCCCCCTTCTCTCTCTCCCCTCTTCTCTCTCTCCCCCTTCTCTCTCTCCCCCTTCTCTCTCTCCCCCTTCTCCCCCTCCCCTTCCCCCCCTCCTTTCCCCCTCTCTTCTCCCCTTCCCCCTTCTCCCCTCCCCTCCTCAGCGCCTCACTTCTCTAAGGGTGTACCGTGTTCCCTACTTTAACCGAAAATTACTCATATTTTAGAAAAATTGTATATTATCTTAATTAAAGATGTCTTTAGGGAATATATTTCATTCAGAAAGACATCTCTATCTTTAATATTGCGGTTGTCTGAAGACGCCGAAAAATAGTTTGAACTTTTGCAATTTTCGAAATATCAGGTATTTCAACGAATCTTGACTTGCCCCATTCCCGTAAGCGTCCTTTAAGCTGTACGAGAACAAAGTATATTCGAAAATTTTGAGCCAGTTTTGAGAAAATTTTCAAAATGTTGAGGGTTATCGTTTAGTATTCATATCTCCACTCCAACAAAATCAAAATATTCGTTTCAAACTCAGAGGATCTCGTGTTCATTTAAATTGAAATTTTGGCTGAAATTTCGGCGAAATTTGGACACTCGGCAAAAGTTTTTTTTCCGCATAGAGACTCGAACTTAGGTCTCCTCATTAGGTTCAGCCACAGTTCGCCTTACTTCCAAACCAAGCAAGCTGGTCTGGTAACCAACTCGGACCGACGCTTAAAAATCTTGTCTGTCTTAACCCATTCTTTCTGTCTTTAACCCAATATTTCCAACACGCAATTTTCAAAAATTGAGAGTGATCAATTAAAACGGGACATTCCTAATTGTTTTAAGCATTCCTTGTTTATCCGTGTAAAACGTTTAAAGAACAATTTGGAGCGGTTTTTGAGAAAAGCGTTCATTAATAATTTACTAATTTTCCGAAGTAAGGGCGAGAAGCAAAACGACTTTTGAACTAAGAATAATGGTTCATTAACTTTGAACAAAATTATCCCTCATATGATAGACATGGTATGTAAATTATAAATTATACATTTTTTGTCCCCCATATTTTGCAATAGACTTTCTGAAGCTTGTCGATTTAATACATAGATTGCATAGGTTTGCCGACCTCTCGGTAAGACTTTTTGTGTACCAGTATTATAAAATACCTTTTTCATTGTAAGAAATCGCTAATAAAGTTGCATTTTATGATCCTCGGTCGCTTACAGCAAGAATAATTGCGTCATACGAGTAACACGTGTCACAGTCCCTGCCTGCCTTTCGTGTCCGTCCTCCCTGCCCGGCGTCCCTCTTTGGTGCTGACTCAAAACTGATTTTGATATTTGTTTCCAAAAATAAATTGGGTTCCTTCATAATTTCCTTCATAATCATAATTCTGTAGTTCAAAAAAGAGAGTATAGCCTACAACTCATTTCTAACGTTGCTTTATTGCATTCGTACTCATCTGCAAACTGGCTCATAACGTCGCTTATTCAAAAAACATGTACTTATACAATAAAACATAACATAAACTAGATGCATTATATACTCCTACTATTCTAATTGGGCGGGGCGAAAAAGTCGTTTTTTCGAGGATCGAATTCTAATAGGGCTTAGCTTGTAAACTAATCAATACAAAACTAGTGGTGCTACAACAGCCCATACATTATCGTATTATTTCTAACTTTTCTATTTTTCGAAAATTCAGTAAGTTCTATGAAATTGAAACCTTTTCTATGCGTGGAATAACAATTTAAGAAAAAAATTAGAGAAACTTTTTTATAATTTGCATTAACTTTAAACATAAATTACGTTAAAACTACTAGTTTTTTTTTTTTCAAAAAATGAACATGATATATTTTAAAGATATAATTTTTAAAACAGGCAAGACAAATGTCTCTGTATTCAAATTTGTAGTTTTGGAAAAGTTACCTTTTTGTATTTTCCGAAAATACATATTCGCCGGAAATGGGACGAGCCCTAGTGTTTTACCGTTCTCTGATACAAACTAGGAGAAAATTTAAAGAAAAAAAAATTGGAGCCGATTTAAAATAATAAATTATTGCTTAAAATTGCTTATAATTCACCCAAAATTACGCGAAAACTCCTGATACTTTAGAAACATTGTCCATGATGTTATTTCAAGATGTGGCTTTAAAAAACAGATTTTACTATGGAAAAATCTCCCTACAATATTATAGTTGTAGGAAGTCACGGAAATATTTGTAAACTGAGGCAATGTTCTAAAACTCAGAGATTTCGATGAAAATGGGATCTGCGTCATTATTTTGAATCTTTTACATTATCCAAGGACAAAGATTAAACCAAAAATTTGGAGTCAATTTAAAAAAATGTTGAGGCTTCGTGTAAAGTAACCATCAATATTGAAATGTGTTTCAATTTAAAGTATAGACGCTTTTAACTCATAGCGGACGGACGGAATCAAGAATCTACAACACATGGATTCTAACGACACGCGTTAGAGGAAGTAATTTACTAGGAACAAGATTTATCCATTTATTTGTTACCAGGGCCCGTCAATAAGAGTTTTTCTGCCGAAAATTCGCTATTCTCCTCCGCACGATTAAAATATTTTCTCTTCTTATGAAATGAGGGCGAGGAAGTAAAAACCATACGTCGGATCGTCACTTCGGACGGAGGACCTAAAGTTAGAAATAAACTAGTGGGGCTGTAGAATGGCAGAGACTTTTTGGCACTAGTTTTCTAATATTTTTGGCCTACGTATGTTAGGATTTTGGTATTGACGATGCTAGCTAATTTATTGGTCACCCTCTTCCCAGCGGTGGCGGTTGTTGCTTAGGTTGCACGGTTGCACAACCCTCAGATAATCGAAAAATATTTTATAATATGATAGGAATATACATCCTATTGCAGTATCAGTATCAAAAGTTTAAAGAAAACATTTGGAGCCGTATTTGAGAAATTCTTATTTATATATATAATATTACCCCTTATTTCACCCACAATTGCGCGAAAACTACTAAATTTTTCAAAAAGTGTGCATGACGTTAATGCAAGAACTAATTATTCGGAATAAATTTGATTTGAAGAAAAAATCTCTGTTAATAAGATGTAAGTTTTTAATTGATTATCACATATTATTCTATTCAAATGTTGTTCAGTTAAATTAAAAGTGGGACTGGACAACTTTTGAAAAATCTCTCTTCAATACTGTAGTTGTAGGTAGAAGCCGAAAAACGTAAACGTTTGCTATTTTCGAAAAATCGGGTAATTCAACGAAAATAAGACCAGCACTATTCTCTTAAGCGTCCTTTGCGCTAACCCAGAATGAAGTTAAATAAAAAATATTAAAGCCATTTTTGAGAAACCTTTGCAAATGTTGAGGTTTCATGTAAAGTATCTCCCGAAATCAAAATATCCGTTTCAAACTAAAAGGGCATTTAGTTCATTTAAATAGGTTGGAGAATATCAATTATGGTGAAAATCCTGCTGAACTGAGGGACAGACGGATGGACAGGCACAGAGTGACGTTTTGCTGTCAGTCGATTTTTCGGTAACAAAGACACAAAACATAGATTCTGACTACATAACGACTCAGAGGAAGTAATTTACTATAAATAGGGAGAAGATTTATCCACTGTTTCTTTGGTCCGTCAAGAGGTTTTTATGTCGTAAAGTTCGGTTATTCTCTCGCAGCATTACAATACTTTCTAGCGAGAAATAGATAGATATAGATAGATTTATTATTTCTGCAGGTAGGTATAGAACCTGATGGCAGAATACTACAATTTACATATTACAACTAAGAATAGTAATACACTGTAATTTTAAAGCATTTTAAGGCAATAATAACAATAATATAACAATAATAACTAACAGCATTACCTATACACATTATGACTATCCTGCACGAAATTTTAACTAATAAATACACTGCACTTCACTTCACTACACTTATCTACACTTATCTACACTTATCTACACTTATCTACACTTATCTACACTTCGCTACACTTCGCTACACTTCACTACACTTCACTACACTTCACTCCACTTCACTACACTTCACTACACTTCGCTACATTTCTCTACACTTCACTACACTACACTTCACTACACTTCACTCCACTTCACTCCACTCCACTTCACTCCACTTCACTCCACTTCACTCCACTTCACTCCACTTCACTCCACTTCACTCCACTTCACTCCACTTCACTCCACTTCACTACACTTCACTCCACTCCACTTCACTCCACTTCACTCCACTTCACTCCACTTCACTACACTTCACTACACTTCACTACACTTCACTACACTTCACTACACTTCACTACACTTCACTACACTTCACTACACTTCACTGGTACTTCACTACACTTCACTACACTTCACTGGTACTTCACTACACTTCACTGGCACTTCACTACACTTCACTGGCACTTCACTACACTTCACTGGCACTTCACTACACTTCACTGGCACTTCACTACACTTCACTGGCACTTCACTACACTTCACTGGCACTTCACTACACTTCACTGGCACTTCACTACACTTCACTGGCACTTCACTACACTTCACTGGCACTTCACTACACTTCACTGGCACTTCACTACACTTCACTGGCACTTCACTGCGCTGCGCTGCGCCGTGAGTAACAGGAGGGGTCTAATAACGCTTCCTTGAGGATCCCTGAAGTAACCTCTGCCAGAGTTGAAAATTGTTGTCCAACTCGGACTTTCTGTTTCCTAACCCGAAGAAACTCATCAACCCACGCCACAACTCTGGTGTCAATACCCGAATGCATTAATTTATGAACTAGTTTATCGTGTGGGACAACATCAAATGCCTTCGCAAAATCTGTTATTAGCATCCATCCTCCCACTATCATCAACTTCATGTGCTATATCCTGAAAGAATGATGGTTCTGGCTCTCGCAAGAGAAACCATTCCTAAAACCATGCTGTCCGTGAAATAGCCATTCTTTTTGTTTCCATTCTTGTCTAATATAGTTAGTTATCAAATGTTCCATTAGCTTACATACTACTGACGTAAGACTTACCGGTCTATAATTTGCTAAAATAGTTCTGTCACCATTCTTAAAAATCGGAACAATAGTAGCTAGCTTCCAATCTTTTGGAACGCTTGAATTGTTGATCGAAACATGAAATAATCTTGTTAGATACGGTAATATTGCCTCTCCACTGAGTTTAATTATGTCCGCTGAAATGGCATCTGGACCCCGGGACTTAAAAGACTTTAAAAGACTTTAAAAGACTTTAAAAGATTGGAGCCATTTTTGAGAAAAAAATTGAAAATGTCCTTGAAGCTACATGTAAAGTACCTCTGATATCAAAACATCGGTTTCACATTCAAGGGGCCGTGTCGTCACAAATTTTGAGGAAAACCAATCATGGTGACTGTCCTGCTAACGGTTTAGCCGCTAGTGGTGTTCACAGGCAGGCAGGCGGGCGGACGGGCTCCTGGGGCAAAGTGGAACTGAGCTAATTAGATAACAATGTTTACAGATTAAACAAATATTGGTATAAAAAATCATATACTGATTCAATAAAGATTTATTTTATCTCTGCGTCCTTTTTTTCCCCTGTTTTATATATTTTGAAGTGGGTCTCTTGGCAAAACCTATAGGTTATAAGGTTATAGGTATCTTTATATATATATATATAATTATATATATATATATATATATATATATATATATATATGCGGGTGGGCTACTCGAATTTGATCCTGATTTTGACAGAGGAAGAATTTCTTCAGGAAAAACTATGATTGTCTGAAATTCTGCTTCCCCCAATGACGTAATCGATGTAGCTTACAATGTAGCTTTTGAAGATTCTGGAGATAGTTTACACTTTGTTGCTTCTGCGGGAGCGAAAGCATCAGAAAAAAATTGAGGGTTTGTGTATATCCCTGATTCAAATTCCAGAGCAAGAATTCCGTGTTCTGGTTGCTCTTACAAATGCTTCTTCAAAGAGGGTATTGACTTCGTGGAGAGTTACTACTTTGCCTGGGTAATGACGAGGCCAATTCTTAATAGTTTGTGAATAAAAAGGTACTGTGGGGTAACATTAAAGTCACCTACTCCTAAAACTTATTGTAGTGGTAATAATATGCAGTCAAAAACTTCTGAGCAAAGTAGAATAGCAACCTTTCATTTTGCTCCACTCGTCGTTAATACAAAATGAATCAAAATAATCGCATTAGCCCTGCTTTGGTTGAGAAATTCAAAATAAACTGAAACATAAATTTATAAAGCTAAGACATTCGTATTTCGGCATTGTTACGCCAAAGACAATGTTTTACATTACTTGCGTTTTTGAAAGGCACAGGGAAAATCAGAAAAACATCAATAATTCGCTTTTCTGATACGTATGCTCTTCTGATACGACACTTTTGCGCAGTCGTGCTAACACTCTTCTCTATCAAATACTTGCTCTAGAACTGAAAGGCTCCAAATCTACGGGTATTAAATGCAAATTCCACTTTGCGCCGTAGTTCCTCTTTGCTCCCCCCTTCTCCTACCAAAGTTCTTTATTTTAATTGCCTACTGCCAGAAAATAAATTAATCATTATATTAATAATAATACTGTTTATTTTGAGATCGCAGTAAAATTTCAGAAATTTGATTAGAAAAATCCATTACGGCAGTTTAATTCATAATAGTTTGTCTTTGTTAACAATGTTGCCAATGTTTTTGAATAGTTTCATTCTCTCTATTTGGATATGATAGTTTTTTCCCCCCAATTTCAACGTTTTTTATGAAATTAATCAGAACTCACCACGAGCAGGCGGCCTTCCTCTACACCTTTGAGTTCTTGCTTCTAATATTCTTCTTTATCCCAACTTCATATGTGTTTGTCTCTCATCTCCACATAACTAAAGATGCTTCTGGACAGAACAGCGGGTTTCACTCAATCACAATAGCGATTATTCTTTTAAGGAATGGTCTGGATAAAATGTCTTTTAAGATGGTTTGAACAACCTTAAAGAAATATTTATGACCACAATTCAGTGAATGATATCTTTTAATTTCGAACCACATAGGAACATATGTCTTCGCAATGTAATGTATAATCGTCAAGAACTCCTCTGTAGGAAAATTCGGGAAATTAAGATCTATATGACCTGGTTTGTACACGTCTGCCATCTGGAATGACTGAGGCTCCCAAGATCTCCAGTAGTCAGAACTGGAGCACGTTGTGCCTTCAGGATTGCCATTGTTGGGTCTTTACTACGATCCGTTTTATTTACATTCATTTCACCAAATCAAATTGCTTTGGATTTTATAAAGGGTAATTACAATCAGGCAGTTGTGGATTTTCTCAGAGAATGACGCTGGCCCCAATCGAATCACCGTTCTACTATTGAAATTCTGAAGGGTAATTCGTCGTAGTGAAGTAAGCATAAGAAACACTGCACTCTGTTAGATAACCACCCTGTTCGTTGGCTGTGTATTATTGCATGATTTGTTGATAACTATAACAAAGACCATGCTTCTGTATTTTAATATTGGCACCAACCGCACTGTTTCAATATTTTGCAGATGTTTGTTTTTCCTATGTATATGTAGCGTTGTTTTTATTAATTTCTCTCTTTGCAGTGGTATCTAATGAGGCCATTGTTGACCACGACACCGCTTGTTTCACTAAATCTTTTGAGGTCTTTCAAATGAAAGTAAGTTCCATTTAGATCTCGGTATCATCCAACCGTGACTTTTCATTTGAAGTATCAGAACAAGTTTATTTACAAACAAATGAAATGCTGACGTGCCGAAGGCAGCACCGGTGCAGGTGACAGTGGTTTTGAAGTCAGGCTCATTGGCATGCTCCCGCAGTTACAGTGTGCATATTCTAGCAGGTCAGGCACGCGGAGAACGAGACGGCGTGTCATTAACTGTTGTCTTGCTCTACGCTAAAGACAGTGAATGAGGATGACACAGCGACCGTGCCAAAGTAATCTAAAGTTAGCCCAAAAGCCAAACTACCAAACCATAAGCAAAATTAAAGACTAATATCAGGTTGATTAGTATGCCGAATTTTCCACTGTTTTGAACTGTTCCAAAATAGTACTGCTAGCTTTAATCTAAAGCTAGCAGCTTTCCACCTCGTAAATACAACCCCCCATTAATGAAAGTCAACGAAAACGCATCCAAAATTTAAAAAATATTAAAGGGACTAGTTTTCACGTAATTTTGAGACAATTTGGGCGATTTTACAAATAATTTCTCGAGATCGACGTCAGTTGTTTTAAAAATCTTGTACGGATAGTGATAGACAGAATGACATTGCATAAACGCTATTTTGAAATATTCTTATGATTTTTCGAAAATTACACAAATGTAATTTTTTTCAATACAGCTGATCTTATATTCTCAATACTTACAATTCTAGCGTTTTATACGTAGTAGCATTTACGAGGACAAGAGCTTTAAACGATTTGTTAATAAGTTTCTCAAAAACTCAAATTTTCTTGCAAACTGGGCTCAAAATTAAGCTTTTTCCTTATTACTCAAAGTACATACTCTGAAAACGAATCCAAATTTTTCAATGAAAATTATCATGTAGGACAATGTTTTACTCTTCTATAATATTCTTGAAGTCCTGTTTCAATTCTACTTTTAGGGGACCAAAAATTGAGTAAATATGAAAAATAATTTAGGCGCCAATACGTGGTAGCAACTGGGAAGAGGGTGGAGCAAAACCAAATAGGTAGTCCAGACTAAAGGTATTAGGAAACAATCTAGAAGAAGAGTCTGTGCCATTCTGTAGCCCATTCTAGATTTCGGCCTAGAGCAAATGATTCGTTTCTGAGTCATAGATACCGACGACTGCTTGCTTGTCCACTCCATAGTAATTTACAATGGTAGTCCCTCGGGACTACCACTGTAAATTTCCTTATTAGCGCAACCTTCCACACGTTCACGTTTTTATTTTTGAATAAATAATTGTCCGTGTACTTCAATTAATTAATCTTAGATTTATTTCATTAAGGATATTTAGATCACTACTGTTCTTAAATGAAGATTTTAAAGAAGTGTTACTGCTATATATTTTATTTTAATTCATACAGTGTTTCGGATTTTAACCTTTTAATCCATCTTCAGGTGAACTGTAATATCTTTATTCATAAATTATTTATCACAATTTAATTGTAAATTAAATATCGCCAAAGAAATAATTTATGATTTTATAAAGTATTCACAAAGTGAGTATCTAATTTCTTGTAATTTTGAACTAATGATTTTTCAGCTACGATTGTATAATAATTTCATTGCGTACCGTCTATTATAATGTAACTGTATACTCGTCCTTGAGAAATGATTTAAAGGTTAAAATCCGAAACACAGCGAAAAGAAGTGTTAATATCATAACATAAATACTACGGTATTGGACCCTTTTTAAAATCATTTAAGACCAAGAGTTCCTGATTAACATTAATTAAAGAAATTAAGATTAATTAATTGATATTCACGTTTTGCTGCTGGCGCGGCCGCCTTTTAATGAAACTTTTTATGGGTGTGTAGCGGCTAGAAAAGTTTACGAAATGGATCAAAACTGATCGGAAGCTATTCAAAACGAACTATCAGTGTCGGATCGTGTCTTTGAGAGTTGGTGTGTCTCAAAGGTTTGCTTGGGTGGTGCTCGTACCAGCACGGACGTAACACACGAGTTTTTCTTAAAGTTTTGTAAGATTCCGGGCGCGACAACCGCTATGCTCATTAGTTCCGTAAGTAAAGTGCATGTTTTTATCCCGATAGGTGACGGTTTTCTTTCCCCATTGGATGGTGAGATGCGGTGCCTGCCTACACGTCGGCTAGCAGGGTTATCCCCAACCAGGTATCTCCTACCAGTAGGATATCGCCCCAGAAGGAACGAGCTCCAAGTTCCTGACTGGTCTCCCGACATACGTGGTAATGTAGCGAATGTAAATATGTGTGTAAATAAGGGGGTGAGAATAGGGCAAGGAAGAGGAGGAAAGACCGCGCGCGGTGCATGTCCGTTTGTTAGGGTGCTGCTCGGGCTTTCGCCTGGTGTTCGTCGAAGAAACCACGGAAAACCACCGATCTGAGCAGCCGGACCCTAGAATTTTCCTTCAAACATCGATTGAATTCGTCCCGGGCCACGCTTGTAAGGAATAGCATGAATACACTGAATATAAGGGCTCGCAGGCTACTTCATATGTTGGAAATGGGAACCTGACAAATACATCGGCTGCCTCTACCGGCGACGAGCTGCTACCAGTCGGCGGTGAAAGCCTGAAAGACGGAGACCCGGAAGGATGGAAAGACTTTTTAAGATATCCAGACAGACTAAAAAATGTGCCTTTATCAACGGGTTTGCTGGGTCCAATTCTCCTTCTGGACTCTTCTTAGCCTGGCGATTCTGATCTTCTACCCAGATCTTTAAGATCGTTGACTAACACCAAGGAGCTGTTCGACCCTCAGAGTCCCACAACCCTCTGCGTGCTTCATCGCTTATGCTATACCTTCTCGACTCAAGTCTTACTAGCAGCTTGGAGGAAACCGCCAGACCTATGCTATAAGCACGCCGTACTTCCTCTCGTACTATTGGATTTTCAGTTAATGTTAAAAAATTGGATGCGAATACGACTCACGGGAATAATATTATACAAATGAAAGAAATATGCATGTTACGGATAAATAAACACATTCAAATAACGAAAAAATTGGTTGTAGGCATGTTACAACAGGCAACGAACCGCCACTGCCAATTGTGTTACGAATTAAGCGAAACGGCTATTTCATACCGGATGAAGGATGAAATCGAAGTGTGAAATTCAGCTTTGTCCAGGGTACAACATTTTAGCCGTACACGGAGAATACCACGATAAAATAATAGTTCTTATACTAGTACATTCGCTGCCAAAAACTGTTGTCAGAGAATGTTAAATCTAAAGTATTGAGGGAAATATCAAAAGATTCGCTTAACAAACCAATGTTCATTTCCTTGCGAAGTAGAACATAGTTTTGTCGTTACCGCCAATATTTCCCCTCCAGGGTTCTCCCGGGTTACGCCAGAACCAAAGAGCGCCCTATCGATATCTTCCTTGGATAGTGAACGCCTTCAGGCTGTGCAGAGGTCGCTCCTGTGCATGCTGGACTGCGCCGAAGAATAGAGCGTCTGCAACCTTCGCCGCCTCGCCTTCCACTCTTAGATTTAACTTCCCGGGCTAGGCGGCGCCGAGCAAAATTATCCGCATGACACCCACGTTTTCACTTGTCCAGCTGCCTCGCCGGACTGGGTCGGAGGCACAGCTGGACACAGATTCATCTGGAGCTTGCGCAACTCGTGTTCTTCAACTCGCTGCTTGTGCTTGTCGCCTACCCTCAAGCACAACTAACGGACTGCCCTGTAGGCAGCATTCCTGGCTTGACTGCTGCTGCCTTGCCGCGTATGAAGGCCTCACAGAAAGGGGGAGCGCTTTCCTTTCGTTCTGACGTCACATTAGTCAAGAGGGGTCGGCTCTCGCTTTGGCTGACTCTACTACCGGACACAATGTCATCGCTGCTGGTGTGATACCACACTGCGTTCGCTCGGCTCCTGAAGATAAGAGAAAGCAGCTAGACCGTCCTGGCTAACCAGCAACTCGCTCAACTTCCCATCTCGTGGCAGTGACCTCTGTAGTAACAATATTACAGAGTTTACACTCGATGAGTACTCCGCACTTCCAGCAATACAAGAAGATTCGCGTCGCAATGTACACCACAATATTCCGCGGTGAGGACGTCTAGAGCTACACGAACCTCCGCGTCGACCAGCGCGTCGACGATCCAGCGCGTCGAGTGGAGAAATATATGAATGATACGTGAAGCCCCAAAAGAAGAAATTCAGGGGCGTTAGGTCGGTGGTTCGTGGCCGCCAGGCGACGGTACCGCTGTGAAGAATCTAGCGACCAATGCAGTGCACGAGAAGGGCGTGTCTCGAAAAAATAGTATTTCTCGCACGAAATACTCCGGTACTCTCATGCGGCACGCCGTCTGCCCTTTCCCAGTAGCATAAATCACATCGCCAGATGAAATGTTTCCGTATACTGCATCAGGCATGTAAATCGGGTTTTGGCATTGGCATTGTTGTATAGCTTTCATTAGCAATAAAATTAACATTGGGCTCCCTACGTACAATTTACTTGGTGCATAAGATCCTACTTTTAACGTAAAATGTAGATCCCTTTTCTAAATCCACACACTCCGAAACGCGAGGCAGAGTTGTGAATTTCTCGACCCACACGCACATCTCTTCCGAGGATGAGGCACACCACGGCTTAGTCGCTCACAGCAATCGGGGTGAATCCCTCCTCAACACCCATTTCATCTGTTTCGCAAGATCAATAAAAACTCTGTGGCGTGTGGAGGACAAGTGCCATCTACGCACGTTTTCTTGAGCCCCAGAATCCTTTACCAACATTTTAACTATAAATAGTGGTATGATGTGAAAAAAAATTGAAAAAACAAGAAGTCAGCAACTTTGAAAACCAGGCATTTTCGCTCCCGATTTATGGAAAACTTGGATAATATGTTAATTTCATCAACCTCTTGGGTTATTAGCGACCTCATTTTAAATTTAATAAATTTGTTACACAATTCCCTATCTTTTCTCTCATCGCTGCACAGTGTGTAATTTTGAGGAACTAGGTCGTAAAAATTAATACCTTGGAAACTATTTCACATATCTCAATGAAATTTGGTATGCGTATCTCTTATAACGTATTCTTTAAGTATGTGATGTTCCAGTAAGATACGTTTATTATTTCAACAATTTTTATTTAAATTACATTCGAAATACGAAATATTCCGAATTGTACACAGGTTTTATAAAGAATAAAGTTTCTTTATCCACGATTTCAACTCCTTATCAATTTTTATTTTTTAAATATATTTTTCGAGCTTAGAATATTTATTCTTATATTATAGACAATATTTTAAACATTTTAATTTTAATGTATTATCTTTTCTAAATTTTTCTACTACTAATTTCTTCTCGATTGTACTTGGTTTTATGAGTAAATGCTGAGCATTCACAATGTTTTCTAGTAATGTAATGTAATATTTTGATGTAATTACAGGCTTTGCCCCTCAGAATGTCGCATGGAGTTTCAACCGTTTATGACATTAAGTATGTAAATTAATTATGTAAACTCACTTCGTTAGGTTAGATTTTTCATTTTTCTTTCAGAAAACTTACATCACACTAATTTTATGACTTCGCTTGGCAAAACATGTGTTTTCGGTATATGGGATTTTCCTAAGCTCATAATATATGGATCAGATTAGATCAGCAGTCTGTGAAGCAAATCGATATGTCAATTTATTCTAGATGACTTTCTGGTGAAATTTTGCCTGTAACGTCTATTGTCTTTATTTCTAATCCCATGCGCTTCTTCAGAAAGTTGTCCGATTGGAAGGACACTTGACTGAATTATGGAATCACCATGCACCATGTTTTTTCAGATTTTTATTTATTTATTTATTTATTTATTTATTTATTTATTTATTTATTTATTTATTTATTTATTTATTTATTTATTTATTTATTTATTTATTTATTTATTTATTTATTTATTTTTTTATTTATTTATTTATTTATTTATTTATTTATTTATTTATTTATTTATTTTTTGCTTCTTCCACTGTTCATATTCGCTGTACGTGTCAAAAAGCTTACCAGGTTGTCCTCTTTGGTGTGGGGGCGGTACAACTTGAAGGCGTGACAAGAATAACACGAGTATCAAAATTAACGACTTCATTAAGCCAGGATGAGTAGAGTTACAGGAAACGGCCCAGTGTTCTTTTGCACTTCGCCCATCGAGAGCTAATTAAAATACATAAATGGTGGTGTTAACCAACTTAGATATATCATCTGAGCAGTCTTGTAAACAAAGCTTTTTTGCAATGAATCAATATACTTCCTCATTTCGCGATGCACTAGCAGAACCTCGCCAGAACAAACAAATCGTGTCTTCGGATGGCCTGCATCGTTTCTGAAAAAATATTATTTTCTGGGATTGGGGCAATTGCAGGCAGTTGGAATTAACTGTGTCTTATAAATGAATAATAAAGCAAAATAAACGAGCCAGTTTCCCGCTGTAATTCCGTGTAACTTTTTTTATATATCTCGACAAAAAGAAAGTAAACAATTTTTTGGAAATGTTACTATCTTATATTCAAAAGCGTTTAATGATGTGTTTTGCAACCAGAACAAGAAGCATGAAAGTTTGATAGTGAAGTACGAACCTTACACTATGATGTTCAGCAGAGACAAGAATACTCTTTCAGCGGATCCCTCTGAGAACACGTGTTGAAAAGGCGCACTCTGAAACTGCTAGTGAGGGCGTGCAGTGACCTTTTCCGAACCCCATCAACCGAAGGTTTTCTGCGGCGCTAATGCGATCCCAAACATTAAACAATGTTGCAAGATGCTCTGGGTATTGGAGAATAAGGTGAGCAACTCCAAAAATGTGTAGGAACTGGGTCCAAAAATGATTTTTTACGAGCTAGATGCCTGAAATTACACACTGTGCGCTGGTGAGTTCAGATTGTATTGTAGAATTTTGGTCTCGCATTCAGGGCATATGAAAATCAACTTGGTGAACTTGGTGTGACCTATTATGCATCTCATTAATAGTACTTGATCAGCTCTGCGAAAGGTGGGAGCTGGATTAATATCGTGAAACTCTCTAATGCATCTTAATTTACAGCTTAAACCATTCCATTACGTGCTGTCTCTATTTTCCAGTTTGGTTTTTATTTTCGTGGTAACTTAATAAAATGAACCTCACTTTGAACAGCTTCTTTCGCTTTTCTGTCAACCATTTCATTTTCTGCTCATATATTTCTATGTAATGGTATCCAGCAAAAAATAATTTATTCGCCATCATATGGAAAATTTATTTGCATCGATAAGCGAAGTGCAGATTTTAATTCTTTTATATTGCCAACTAAATAGTAACGTACTCTCGGCTGTACTCCTACCACCAATAGCAAGAGATGCGCTCAACAAACCGTGCGCATAGTGAAGCTACATTTACGTCCAGAAAGCAAAATAAGGGGCCATCTGAGCATTTGCTCAATGGATCAGGGAAACTACTCAAAAGTCGGACACTACCCATAAGTGTCGGATTCTGGCCCGACCAAGCCAAGAGCCCAAACAGAGGCCATCCGGGGGGCACGGAGCCCCCGACCCTGCTCCTTACTGCTTACTCGCCCTGTGCTAACAATGTCTCGCCAGGAAACTGGGCAACCGGAGGGGAGATCCCCGATCCCCAGGGCTCTGGGCGCGGAGGACGGGGCCCGCATGCTGCCTTCCATTGGCTCCCGCCGCGCCGGCGCACGGGCGCTCGCAGATGCTGCACGCGGGAGGCTGCGCGCCGGCCGCATTGGCGGACCATTGCAGTGGCAGTAGAAGGAAAGCGCGAATTCTGAAGCTGTCGCCGTTTCTCGCTGCCTAATCTCCGTTTCTCGCGATCTTCTCGGGCATCATCTTGTAAATCTCTCACCGCCATCATCGATCTTATAACTTCCTCACTCTTCCTTCCTCTGTATCTTCTTTTTTCAGGATGGTTTTCTCACACCTTTGGCAGTCGCTCACTGTCCAAACGTCTTAAATGCCCGTACCATTATACAGCCTTTGTGTCTACGGGCGGATTCAGAGACGAATTTTGGTGGGGAGGAAATTTGTAAACCTTTGCATATATGCAAATATAATATAAATTATAAACAAGGTGAAATAAGGAAAATTGATCGTAAAATTCTTTAAAACAAAATTGAAATATTAAGTTTTATATTTAATGAATACTTTATGGTTTAAAATTAAACTAGTGTTGTTACAGAATGACACAGACTTTCTCATAATAGAAAGTTGCATGATTTCTTTGGCCGGTACAAGCTTTTGAATCGTGTCCCATCCTTGTTCCAGCTTCTACCTATCGTCGCTCAAACAGATTTTTTTAATATTTGTCCACTTTTACGGTTCCCTTTAAGAATATTATAGTAACTGTGGTTGAAAAATTTGGAGCCGTTTTTACGAAATAGGCCAAATGTGCTTGAGCTATACGCATATCCATGTGCCTGAGTTACGCATTTGGATTTGTTTTGATAAAAAATTACGTAATTTTCCTTTGCTTTAAGGACCTTTTAAAAACTTTTTAAAAGGTTTTTGATTGATCATTTTTGTCGGTTTTTTAGGTCATCAAATGGCGCTCCTAGTCATATTTCCCTATCCTAGGGATGCTATATGCCCGACTGTTAGTGGCGGGTGATCGATAAATTAAGAAAGTTTTTATCTAGATGTTTTGATGACGCAAGCAAAACAGCTCTTGCTGCGATACAATGTTATTCGCTTTAATTATGATCCAAAAATATTTTTGCTTGAAACTTTCGAGCAAGTTAAAATTAATATTTACTGAAAAAAAACTGGGGGTAGTCCCTCCCCCCCCCCTGGATCCACGCCTGGTTGTTACCAGTTCTAAAGTTTTCATTGTGAAGCTACTATTTTCCAGGTTCTATTATTTTTTGATTTTTAATACTTTATTTTCCTGTAACCTGACAACATTGCCTTCAATATTCCATTTCTGTTCCTTGAATCCTGCTGCTATCTCTGGCATTAATAGTCCGTAACTTAGGTACAAATGTAAACAGACTTTTCACTGTTCTTTTATACAGTGTAATTTTTGTGTTTCTTTATATGCTTTCACTCCGTGTCAAGGGATGTAAATGTCTTATAACTTTTTTTACCTGTATTTGTTTTGTTTAGGACATCTTTGTTAGATCGATTGAAGAGCAATTCAGAAGACTAATTTTAAAGATTTGATTAAAATATTGGATTGTCAAGGAAGTAATATTCATTGTGAAGCTACTACATTCGTATGTGGTAGTTATCCATATTTAGGAAACATTGATTTGGATGAAAATACTAACTGGTTGTTTCCTGTTGATATTTATATTTATACAACCTTTGTATTCAGTTCTCGCCTTCAGGCTAATTATGCATACTATATATTTTTAAATCGGTAACATTGATGGATGATTGGCCCCTGTACCTTACAGATTACGGAGCAACAATCCCTGGCTCCAACTACAGGGACTTATCGGCTGCGCTTCGCAGTGGCCTTCGTACATCAAAAGAGCATTTGGGTGTATAATAAATTACAGATACCATACAATTAATGTGATTCGATTTGATTTATTTAGTTAAAAAACAGTAAGAACTGTGTGACGTGTGGGGGAGAGAATCAACTGCGCACATTTTCTTGAGCTCCAGAACCCATTATTGAATTTAAACTATAAATTGTTGAAATATGTGAATAAAAGTTTAAAAATAATAAATAAATAAAATATTAATAAAATTTTTAAAAAGCGCGAGATTAGCAACATTTGTGGAAACTAGACATTTACGTTCTCGAGTTTTAGAACATTTATTTGCATCGGCAAACGAACTCCAGATTTTATTCGTCTGTAATGCCAACAAAATAACAACTCACCTCCAGCTCTACTCCTACCACTACCTACACTATAAGCAAAGGAGAGAACAATAAAACGTGCGCGTAGTGAAGCTACATTTATGTCCAGAGCATAAGAAGGGGCCATCTCACCATTTGCTCCATGGATCAGAGAAACTGGACAGAAACCTGATCAATGTGGGAGTCATTGACCCGGAAGCTGAGGAACATTACTTGTTTCAGGCACATTAAGTCTTTTTTTTAAATTATACAATACAATACAATACAATACAAATAGTATCCAATCCAATAATACTTGCTAGCTTTCTGTTTGGAAACGGAGTAACTTTCCCCAGAGCCCGACGCCCCCGGAACGGAGTCTGCGGTCCTCACGATGTCTCTCTCGCGGTTGCTTTTATTATACTACTCATGGTTTCCTTCGATCATCTTTCTCCTTTGGGAAACACTGTTCGAAGCTCGTCCATCCAGTTGGAATTTGTGGTGAATAAAATGGCTGGATTTTATGGAGTTCTTTTTTCTTCGCCTCACATTCCATATCTGTTCCGACATTCATATCGTATCTTCATTAGTATCTACCCATTTTCACCTTTCATCCGTTCCAGGTACTGTCAAAAGGAACATTACTGGAATTGACACATTAATGTAAATTAATTTTGAAAATTATTGTAATTAGTTATTCTATGTTTATTATACTTTTTAAAATGTAGTGCTTATGCATAAAATAAAAGTGATCGCTGAAGACTTCAGCTGTTTCTAAGGGCGACAGTACACCGAGAGATGTGTTGCGAGAGATGTGCGACGAGAAATGAAGAAAGTGGCCGGGGAGGCTGCGTCCACGCACTAGAAATGTTATTTGATGACTCGAAATGCTTTTATGTGCCACCAGCCGAGAGTGGTGACAACAGTTAGCTATATATGAGATCAGCTGCGAGTCCCATTTTTTTGTTTTATTAAAGGCTTTATTTTCTTCTAATAAACAAAAACATTTTGATATAATATAAATCTAAATAACGTCTTCAATGAACAATATCGAATAGAAACATACTCTACATACATTAATGTGATTAGGCGAGGAATTCCGTTGTTAAAGTTCAAAAGTAGAGATGTACTTTCATGTTGTGCTCGTCTTGAAAATTAATATTTAAATTAAAATAATGTAGCTAAAAATTCCAAAAATTTGATTGATGTGTACATTAATCGGTGTATCAATAATTGTTCTCAATTTTTCGATTAATCGAATAAAATAATCGATTGTTGTACAAATCGCGATTAAATCGCCCATTTGTTCTGAGCAGGCAGGTCCGCTCGCTTCACGAGCGAGGCGCAATCTGGGCGAGCGGTGGCGCGGCGGCGGCGCGGGGCGTGAGTCATTTGTTGACGGGCGCGGATGCCAGCGCGGTGCGGTGGCGGCGCTGGCGGCGCGCCCGCCCGCATTTGGTCGCCGCGCCCGCCGCCCCTTCCCCCTCCCCCTCCCCCTCCCCCTCCCCCTCGGCGAGGGGGATCCGTTTCTCCCCGGAGCCCTGCAGCTTCACCGCAAAGAAGAGGCGGAATACGCTCGAGAGTGCGAATAAACGAGGGGGAAGACGCAGGGAATCTCTGCATCTAAAGGGTTTGAAGTCCTCTGCCGGAAAAATATTCATTTGTCACCGACAAGGACAGAAGTATTAATCCCATTTTATGACTTGCATTTGATTTCCACTCTTCAAAATGTTTAAAGGAAACAGCTAAAGATTCTTTGAAGGGCACGTTTCCTTCAACCCTTCCTTGATTACCAACCTCCTGAATACCAACGCGCAATACCAGTGACGAGCGTTTTGACAAAATCTAATTTTCGCTCCCATATAATAGTAACTATTATTCAGAGAAAAATGAGATTTGTTATAATAGTCCTATCATCGAAATAACTAACCCCCAGTTTTCTCGCATCTAGCGAAATGAGGGCTCAAGGAAACGTGTGTGAATAATAATAATAATAATAATAATAATAATAATAATAATAATAATAATAATAATAATCCAAGCACATTCTTAGGATTCCTGAACGAAAGTGAAGATGCTTATTGTTTCATTCAGACGCAGACTTCTCTGGCGTTAGTTCCGCCAAGTCACCAATGATCCTACGATTTTCCATTTGTTTGGTGATGTTGTTTTTGTTGCTGCTATTATTTATGTGTTAAAGTTCCCGTAGAAAAAATTGTCAATTCACAGCCAGGCGTAGCCAAGTCCAAAGGAACAAATCTTAAACGAGTGGCGCCTTCCGAGTGAGGCTTCGTAGTATCCTAACTGGATCTGGATCGTGTTGTGAGAAGAATGCAATGGGACAGATTTACAACCGGCGCAACGCAAGCTCGCTAGCCACACTTGACAGTGTGTGTATAGATTAAATCGGTCACTAACCACAAGCAGAATGCAAGGTCTAAGGAGGAAGGGCGTTCTCACCCCCCACATTTTAAAATGTAATCTTTGTTCCAATCACCATTACAAATGTAGTAGGTGTTGTAGGTTAAAATTATTTAGCATGGCTTCTGCCGATATATGTATGACTATTTTTTCTTGTTAAACGGTTCCTATGTTTACTGTGGTGTTTTCTTAAAAAAAGGAGATATTTGTATGTCAAAACTATTTACGGACGTACATACCGCAAGAACGGGTTTTACACTATCACCAAACTTCCAGAAAAGAAATACTGGTTATGCAGAATATCCACTTACACAAAACAAACATTATCACCCTTTCAAGTTGAGGCAAGCTATGGCAAGCTATGCTTACATTTAAAGGACTATGGTTCTTTTAGCAAAAAAGACTCTGGACTATGTTTTTGCTATCTAAATCACTCAAACTTCCTGAGCTAATAACTACGGACCAGGGCGAATTTTGTGCATTTTGTGCATTTGTCTATGAACCTCTAGCAACAGTTCTAATATCTCGAAATCTCACTTTTTGGACTAAGGTTGATTTTTTAAAAAACCTTCAATTAAATTAATATTACCGGTTAAATCCTATCCTTTGATGTCTATCCCTACCAAATGACGAGCCAGAGACGCCTATGAATCTATGTATATGAAGCTATTACTACAAAGCATTGAAGAGTGCGGCCGAACAAGTGCCAACTAGAGCAAAACTGGGATTTTTAAACGCACGAGTTTAGAAATGCTCGAATCTTCTCCATCTTGTCTTTGTACGTTTGATCAAAGTGTTTAGATAGCGCATGAAGCTCGAGTTCGTAGAACTACACATTAAACGTTCAGTTGAGTTCAGGTTTTATTTTTTGTGACGAGACTTGGGCCATCAGGCCCGCTCGTCCTTCTGACCACGCAAATTTCTCTACACTTCTATCACCATTTAGTGGAGAAAGAAAGTATCACTCGGGCGACGAAACAGGCTATTTGAATTTGGCACAGAGGCTTCGTTTGGGCTTGAGGAGCTTTTTCCATGTAGTAAATCTACTACATGGAACTGCTAGCTTTATACCCCCCTCCCCGAAGGAATGCGTACGAGGGATTTTTCATCCTTAAAAATCCAGGGCTTCGATTGGGTTTGAACCCGCAAATTTGTGTACACAATTCCGATATACTACCATTATAACACCAAAACCGGCTAACCTTCAACAAATCTTTCGAAAAAGATGTCTTGAACTAAAATTTCACGGAAGTTCTAGTATTTAAACCTCTTCCTATGATGCCCCATTTCACGTATCAGAGATCCCCGCAAAAGAAAGCATCCTTCCGGGCACTATCCTTGGGTTTTTATAAACTGGCGCGTCAGGGGCATTTCGCGTCGTGGCGCTAGATGACGCTAGTCTCATTGCACTGCTTGACACAGTCGCGATCATTCGACATCTGGCGGTACGACCGAGAAAGACGCGAAATGCCGTGAGATATTTAATCGTGAAGACAGCCCCTGACGCGCCACGTAATAAAAACCCAAGTTTAAACGGCACGACGTCGGAGATGAGTCCATGACTCGGACACGGGACACCTAACTAAACGCAGATCGAAGGCGAGGTGACAGCTTCCGCCGATGACGGATGCAGAGCGGAGCGGCGGCGCAGGCGCTGGGGCGGGCGCAGCGCGCAGCGCGCAGGCGGGCAGCGTGGGAAGCCTCAGACTGGGCCGCACGTACGGCACACTGGGCCGCAATGGGCTCGGGCCGCACGAAAAGCGGGCATCGGAGATTTCTCAGGCGGGAGTGAGGATGGCTACAGAAAATATGCAAGGCGAAGGCGGAATATAAAAACAACAACATAAAATTAACATTGTTCAGTAGCGAACTATTGAATTGCCAAGTACTAACTGAATTATTGCCCCCTATTGAATTTAAAAAATCCTTTCAATGTTTCAAATTTTTATGTTGAATTTATAAACAATTTGAATATGAATGTATAAACGACATTTCATTTAATCGTTTACTATGAATTATACGTGTTTTACCTCACAACCTCCACAGTTCCAGAACTAGCCACTGCCTCCACTCGGATCGTTACAATCCTCTCCCTACCAGCTAGGGCTGGCTCGATCTCCTGGTACCTTGGTATCTCCAGACTCCGTCATCTGATGTGGCACACGGGCGCTTGTGCCCAGAGAGTTTTTGCTATACCTTGCAAGTGTGGCTCTTTCGGCTTAATCCGAGAAGGGAGCCGCATAGGTTGCGCCAGCTGTGGCCCGGAGGCCCGCCCTGCGCGCGGGCTGGCGGTATCGGCTCCACACCTGCACCGGCTGGGACACTAACGCCGTGTGTGGCCATACACTTGTCAATAGGAAGTGGATTTTACTTCCAGGGTGGGCACCTGAGGAGTGGCCCTTATCATACCCCCCCACCCGCGGGTGTACTATAGTACTCAGTACGGCTGGTATCCGGGTACGCTGGAAGGCGATGTTGAAGTGCGAGAATCACAATGCGGACATTACCCGTAACCAGGGTGATGCCGTCCCGCCAGCTCGAGATTACCAACTTTCCGGTTTGGTGCCGGAGCTGCTTCCGACGCTCAATACGATCCGAACACGTCCTTCCTCCATGCCCATGAGTATCGGGCACTGCCGGAACGGAGCCGAGAGCCCAACGAGGGGCCACCCGGGTTCTTAGACCCGGGAGGCATGGACCCCTCAACCCGTCTCCTCACTGCAATAGACATTTCAGTCGAATCTGGAGATTCCAATTCTCTGCCATGGCGTCTCTGTGTGCGGCCACAAATCAAGGCCATGAGCCCAACCCAGCTCGCGGAGAACCCGGCCAGGTCAGAGGCAAAATCATTGCACTGGTAAGAGGGTTGCTGGTGTTACAACGCGGCCGGTAATAAGCTCCTCCTTACACTACAAACGTGCTAGATGGCCCCGAAACTGCTACATCGCTGTCACATGTGCCCCCGCTAGATCGCTAACACTAGGGAACACCTTTTGTGCGCCACAGCGGTAATATCACACAAGCCATTTTGGGACGGCGGGCTTGAAATATTATCTGAGTAAACATCGATATGTATGGTTCAAACTAGTGGATAATTTTTATTCTCTCATTGTTACTTTCATTTTTTATTGCAGAATAGAGCACGAAAAAGTTTTTTAGGGCTCATCTGTAAGTTCAATAATGCCCACCACGGCCACACGGTCAGTATTAATACCTGTGCGACTACGACTCTTTAGCAACGGAAGATAAATAATAACAGCCCTAAAGTGATATTCCTTCCCATTATGCTTAATAAAAAAAGATCAGGCTTGTAAGACCCTCGTTCCTTTTGCAATGACTTAGATTTTTTCCCATATGAGCTTTTTGCTCCAAATATTTGGTAATTTCAAACATTTTATCTACATCTCTCTTTTTGGTTGCAATTTTGCCAATTTATGAGAAAATAGTTTTCTAAATTCCAGATACTTAATTTTTCCCCCTGTATTAATCTTGATCTAGGTTATGCAGTAAAAAAATGTATTTTTGAGAAAATGATACCTGGAAAAACGTTAAGTCTGAAGTGCAATAATGCCCCAAATTATATTTCTCAAGCACTGCATTTATTATTATTATTATTATTATTATTATTATTATTATTATTATTATTTTTTTTTTTTCGTTGATCGGCCTACTAGGACCACGCAGGCAAGCACTCTGCCTTTACCGTGGCCCAGTTTTTATTCATTCTCACGGAGGCAGGTGCTTGCGACAATTCTTGGGGGGACCAGCATTTAAGCTGGATCCGGTTTTTATCCCCCAAGGTTGTTAGCCCTGGGGGTATGGAAGATGAAATGACGATATATGATGATGATGGGGGTGAAAGGACAATACATACAGACATACACAAATACACAAATACATCCATGCCCGAGGCGGGACTCGAACCCGCGATCTTCTGGCCCGAAACCACTCTGGCACTACTGCCTTAGCGATCTCGGCCATCTGATCGGCTATTATTATTATTATTATTATTATTATTATTATTATTATTATTATTATTATTATTATTATTATTATTATTATTATTATTATTCGTTTAGTAAATGAAATGCTCATTAATTTTATGCAGTATTGATTACACCGTGCAACAAATTTCCCACTTGGTCTTCACACATAAGCAAGAACATATGATCGCTATACTAGATTTTTTCCCCTACCAAGCCCCGCAAGCAGTTTGGCTGGATCATTTAATTTTGATTTTTAAATGAATTTTGAAAGTTGAAAAAATTGTATTTTCTGACATTCTATGTATATACTTAAAAAATGCTTATCTTCGGTACTTTATAACTATTTTCTTTGTTTTTTCGTGGATTTAACTGTGTAAAGAGTATGTGGTTTAATATATTACTCATTTAGGATGTTTTCACCTATAAAGATGAATAAATAAATTCGAAAAATTAGTTAAAATGTGGAATATGACTGCAATGGTAAAAATGGAAATTTAGGTGTAATAGCGGTGGAATGAAGGTGGAATTCAGGTAGAATGAAGGTGGAATGAAGATGGAATGAAGGAGGAATGAAGATGGAATGAAGGAGGAATGAAGATGGAATAAAGGAGGAATGAAGATGGAATAAAGGAGGAATGAAGATGGAATAAAGGAGGAATGAAGATGGAATAAAGGAGGAATGAAGATGGAATAAAGGAGGAATGAAGATGGAATAAAGGAGGAATGAAGATGGAATAAAGGAGGAATGAAGATGGAATAAAGGAGGAATGAAGATGGAATAAAGGAGGAATGAAGAATGAAGGTGGAATGAAGGAAAGAGAGTCAAATGAAAGCTGAATAAAACGCGTAATGAAACTACGAATTGGTAGGGAAAAAAATCTAGTATAGCGATCATATGTTCTTGCTTATGTGTGAAGACCAAGTGGGAAATTTGTTGCACGGTGTTATCACTACGTTCACATGTAATTAAAACTCTAGAATTACCAGTGAAACTCAGAAAAAAATATAAAAATCGTACGTGAATAATTAAGCCACAATGAGCACAAATAGAAACTAGTAATGCTCCAACAGCACATACTTTTTCGCATGATCTCTAAATTTGCAATTTTCGAACATTCAAAGTTGACCGTCCCTTCTTCTGTCCCTAAAAAAATTGAAGAAAAAATTTCGAGGTTTCCGAGAAAATCTTTTATTTTATAAATTGCATTAATTTCAAGCAAAAACACGCGAAAGCTACTCATTTCTTCAACATATTTTGTATGAACTTGAAAGAGCCGAGTTTTTAAAACAGATTTTGTCTAAGGCAAAACTATCTACCTTCAATTTTGTAGTTTTGAAATGTTAACTAACGCTAACGCACGGATGGGCTAACGCACGGATGGGCTAACGCACGGATGGGCTAACGCACGGATGGGCTAACGCACGGATGGGCTAACGCACGGATGGGCTAACGCACGGATGGGCTAACGCACGGATGGGCTAACGCACGGATGGGCTAACGCACGGATGGGCTAACGCACGGATGGGCTAACGCACGTGAGAAAGTGAAATACACTTCAAAGATTTCTTAGTACATCAACCAGTAACATTAATTGACAAATATTTAGTTACTAATTGGAAATATTAATATTTAAAGTACAATTACTTAAATTGGAAAATGTAACAATAATTTACTATTAGTTAATATTTCACAATTTGACAAAATTATGTAGATAATATATGATATCTATTAGATATCGTACTTTCATTTGCTAAACTTGCATAGTTTAGTTTTTGTTTTTACAAAATCTATTAAGTTTTGAAAAGAAATTTCAGTGTTCTTCTCATGCAACGTCGTCTCCAGCGCGGATAAGTGAAGGCCACAAGCACGTTGGTTTGACACTCGCTAATGACACAATATATAATATTTGACGTGAATAAATTAATTGTATTAATGTAAAACATATTTTGTGAAAGTTACACATGTGAAAATACTTACCCGTTTTTACCTATTATGAAAAACGTGCAAGAAAAACCTCTTTTGAATCAGAAGTTACTTGCTTTTACATTTTCCGATATTCATATAAATATTATATTCTCTCTCATACGTGCCTTTACTTTTGTTGGGATGTAATGTTTTCTTTCCCTTCTCAGCTTCTTCTAATAGTATCTTCTGGAGTATCAACAATACCTTCATTTTAAAATTATTTCCTTATCTTCTAAGTGACTACGTGTTCATAAATAGACAGTGTCCACTAAAATGGGTCTTGTTCAGAACGAATATATCAAGAAATGAGTGTCGCGAATAATAGACGTGCTTAGCCGAAGGGGGAAAACCTCGCAAACCGATTAAATGACGGCGCCGAACATTTCAGAGAAGACGAACCCCACAACCATCTCGGAAGAACATAGCTACCCACAACGGATTAATTATCACAGTAGTTGACGTCACCGGAAAGTACTTGCTTAACCCTTTGACTACCAAGGTATTTTTGCATTCTTCGAACATAAAGGAGGGAAAAGGAATTACCTCATGGAAAAATCAATGAAGCATTAATATTTTCACCACAAATGCCGTGAGATGGTTTTGGATAATCAGGTTAGACATTAATTTGCGTTACTGAAACATTCTTCTTGAGATTTTAAAGATATAGACACAATAGTAATATTCATACACGAGTCTACAACAACACGCTCACAAACCCCGGCTTTTCATATAATCTCAAACCACATTGCGAATACACGACACCAAAAGGATTAAGGAAGTATTCATTTAGACTACAATAAGACTTGATGCAATTTTTTTCGATGAAATTTTTGAATCGAATCAACTGTTGAAGATACCGAAACGTTAAATTTATCCGAAAGCAATAAAAAATGATAAAATGTGCTTAGGTGTCACCGAGTTGCCCGACCGATAGAGGAAGTGTGAACTCCCCCGACCTCCGACAGCGAGCCGTCGGCCGTGGTTTCGCCCCACTGCCCGCCGCCTTGGCCTGCGGGCCGGTGGCGGCCGCTCGCGGCTGTCGCCTCCGCCTCATTAGAAAGGCAACGAGCCGCTCTCCTCCTCCTCCTCCTCTTCCTCCTCCTCCTCCGCTAGCCGCCGCCGCCGCCGCCGCCGCCGCCGCCCGCTCTGGCTGACGGGCGCCATGGTAATGCCGCCCCGCATAATGAGGGCCATCGGTCGGCAGCCAGCGGGGAGCGACCGCGTCCGGATGCGTCGCGCTGGTCGCGTCGCGTCGCGTCGCGTCGCGTCGCGTCGCGACGCGACCAGCGCGACGCATCCGGACGCGGTCGCTCCCCGCGCGGCGCGAGCGGCGGCGGCGGCGGCGGCGGCGGCGGCAGAGCGAAGGAGGCGCTAAATTAGGCTGACAGAGGCAGCGTGCGGTTAGACGTGTCTGCTGGTGGAGTGACCGTGGTCGGAGAGAGTGAGTTTGACTTCCACCGCGGGGACTGGGATTCTGATCCCGGTCGATGCGTGTGGAAGTTGTGGAGAATACAGCGGGTTCGCGCCAGATTTTCTCCAGGTTTTCCTATTTTCCCAGTCTCTCATTCCATCATTGCTTCAACATTCGGATCACTTATTCATAGTCACCTGCTCATAAAACTCATTCCCCCCATTTTTTGGTGTGGCCAAACTGTATAGGCATCGGTATAATAATAATAATAATAATAATAATAATAATAATAATAAATAGTACCGTAAATAGACGTTTCTGAACAACATTAGTTGAGAAACGATTAGCAGTTCTTATTGCCAGGAACCCGACTTCCATTTCCCTCAATATACATCTTCTGTTTGTCTGAAAGAAAGCAGGGGTAGCTTCCCCCCTCCCTAGCCTTTTCCAAGTTTCCTTTTGATTTTTCGAAGATTTTGTGGAGGGCGATTGAAGAAACAGTGGGTTGTTTGGTTAATTATTTTGTGTTTCTGTACGAGTCATCTGCTATGGTCATTTCTCTCCTGCATGTAGTGCGACATCGGTTTATGGAGAGAAGGAACCAAGTATCTCCCCCTAGCGGGACATCGCCCCAGCCGGGTGAGACCCTAAGCTCCCGGCTGGTCTCCCGGAACGTGTTGTAGAGTTGTGCATATGAGTGTGTCTATAAATAAGCGGTAAGGAGAGGACAAGGAAGAGGAAGGAAAAATCGCGCGCGGTCCATGTCCGTTAGGCTACTGCTTCGAAATGCACCTGGTGTTGATCGCAGAACCACGGAAAACTACCTATCAGAGCAGCCGACCAGTAGAATCCCCCTCCAGACAGGGGTGAATTCGACCTAGCTATATAGCCACCGTTGAGAATCGAACTTCAGAACCTCCCGGTCAGAGGCTCTGTAGGGAAACGGTTCGAAACGACGATAGCGGCGTACGTGGTAGCAGGGTGGTGTATACAAGGTCTCCGTTTGCAAAGAGAAGGGAATATCGGGAAGGAGGAGGTGGCGCTGGCGACGGGGATGTTGGCTCAGGCCATTGAGGAAAGACCTTCACGCTGAGACAGTGCCGACGGCGCGGCGGAAGAAGAGTTAGACGATAGGCGGCGCAGATGGCTATAGAAGTGGCAATAGGTTTCAACGAGTAACTGTAGGTGGGTGATTTTCGTGGTAATCGAATAAGACAAGAAACAAAATTTGTGTATCTCGTTATGTCCGAGATTTCTTTGTAGAACACAGTTCCGGCACGAGAATACCGAAAAATATTTGTCTCCACTCCGCCAAATTCCTGATGTTGGACAGAATTCGACAGAAGATCTGAATTGTCCCCAGAAAGACAGGTTGTCGACTTTCATTTTAAGAGCTCTTATCGTGCCGCAGACTAGTGAATGCACCAACCACCCTCTTTCGGGGACTTCAAATGGACGTATATTACACTTAAGAACCAAGAGTCATCAAACCCGCGTTTTTCCGTTGTTTTGTAAATTTCATGTGGGGATATTTCAAATTTAAATTGAGATTGAGCTATCTCGCTGACGAGAAGTAGGAAAGTGTTAATTTGACGATTAAAAATGTACATCGCATAACTGTGGGTATCACTTTCCGGTTTTAGAGGGAGAAAGAAAACTTTTTTCAGCGTAGAGAACAGAATGAACTTTGCCGTCACTCACTCCGTTGAGAGATTAGACGGAGGTCAGAAAGATTGTGAGAGCAATTCCATGTTCTTGAATCGAGTTCTGAGAGAGGGAAGATTTCTCAAAACATATACATCTCCCGTTCAACTGGCGAAATAGTTTTCTTATTAGTGGTATGTAGAAACAAAAGTTTGTCATTTATTGGGATGCACATTAAAAAATTGATTACATTGAAATAATTGATACGTCCACAAGCAGATATTTAAAATGGTTTACATTTTAACTGTATTGTCAGGTACCTGTGTTACCGACATTTGTGAGGTTCTTTGTAATATGACTAGTGATGACACGTGAATAATATACTTCACATACGTATATGTGATCACACATCTGAAATAATTCTTGAGCATTATTTCTCTAGTATGGGATTCCTTTTCCCAGTTGACTGGTATTCGCGATTAAGACTCCAACCAAAGTCCCAAAGTTGTATGTTAAAAGAATCGATGTGACAGAAGCATACTGTAAATTTGTAAATTTTGTAGAAACGGTTAACCACTTTAAATTTTTGAAACACTGTAAGATAAGTACGGTGCAAATATACATTTGTTGAATTTGTTGAAAGTTTAAAGTATTACAAATCTATTTGCTTCATAGTCATGTAAATTAGTTCATTATTTTCCGTAATTACTGTACTGTTGTACCAACTAAATGCAATCAAACAGCAATGAAAAGTCCCTCTTAACGGCCGACGTCCATGAAGATTTGAACAGTCCGCCATCCGTTAACAATGGAAACAAATGAGTCGTAGCTTTTTTCTTATAAGATGATGGTATTCCGGAAAGCTTTGAGCCATACACAGTCGATAACACATATAACTCAGTTGGAACATTAATGTATGCAGGTATTAATGTTTATAAAATCTCTCATTTACGTTGGTTTCGGATTTTCGGTTTCGTGAGTTGCTCTTGGAATCTGCGGGATTAATCAAGCGAACAACTAATTCCCAATGCATTCTTTTTCAAAAAGAATTCAGATGGGAATCATAGAGCGAAAAAATAATGTATCGTATTTTTGTTCCTGTATAGAAAAGAGAAAGTAGTTTTAAGTGGATTGCAGACAGCAAAAAGAATGAATTGGGGGATTTACTACAAGTGACTGGTAGAAGCTCGGTCAAAAGAACTCTAAGATGGTACGAAAATATTTTGATCAGCAATGATTGATAGAATAATTTTCAATTTATTCGGATAGAGGTTAGTTTCCATTTGACATTTCTCTGAATGCTCAAATACCGCCTCAATAACTTAGATTGCGAGCACTAGACCCAAAATCGAGTGTTCTGTAATTTTGAATTGCATTATCCGAGAGGACTATTTCTATGGGGAACTAATTACGATCATATTCGGTTATAGTAAAACTCTAGGGACCAATCAGAGGTTTACTTACCAAAATATGATACCAAAATATAATATAGTTTTTCAACCATGGTTTGTTTTATTATTTCAGAGGCACAGTAAAATATCTAGTCGCAGAGTGTTCAATATTACAATACCTCCTGCTTCCTTCACATTTTATTCTGCAATGCTATTCCACTAAATATCTTGATACAATCTTAACACCCTTTCATGTTTCTTGTACTATTGAAACACTCTCTTAATTTTTAAACTTTCATCACACTTGTTTTCTTCTGTTCTAGAAGTCCCCATCGCCGCATTCACGATGTCCTATATAGATCGGAATTCACTAGATTCCATCTTGAAGTCTGCGTCAACAAAGTTTTCGGCCTGGACGTAAGTAAAATGTTTTACATGTGCCTGAGACACGAACACAAACTCTCCAATGAAGAACATAAGTCCATCAACCTTTGAGTCGATGAATAAGTATCGAGATTGCACTGGCACATCTATGATCTCGTCTCCACATACCGGGTTCAGAGCCGTTTGTCACACTCTTATAAATAAATTAATTTAAACGAGTGGGAATTCGCAGCCGAGGTCCAGGAGACGAACCTGACCAGGTCGTCGCAAGCGATTTTTGGGATCAATGACGAGGGGGGTGGGGGTGGCGGAGGGTCGTTGACTGGCGCCGCGGAGGCGGATCGCGCGCCACAACCCGCACGGCGCGAGCGGGGCGGGGGCGGGGCGGGGGCGGCGCGGCTGCGGCGACAAGTGGCCGCAAATGAGCAGCTGGCGGGCACCTGCTGTGTCAACGACGCGCCGCCCTCCGCCCCCGGCGCCGCGCGGGAGCCAGCGATCCGCCCGCGGAGACCCGGCGCGCAGCTTGAATTGAATTGAATTGAATTAATGCCTTATTTTACGTGGCGAGACTCAGGCCATGAGGCCTGCTCTTCCGTCTGACCACGTAAATTTCGCTACGCTCCTTTCACCAACTAGCAGAGAAAGGAGGTATTTCTTGGGCGAGAAACAGGCGATTTGAATTTAGCTCAGAGGCGTCATTTAGGCTTGAGGATGTTTTACATGCAAGTAAATCTACTAACATGGGACAGCCGGCTTTACTTCCCCTCCGAAGGAAGGCGGACGAAGGATTTTTTAAAGCTTCGGAAATGACTCGCGGGCGTCGGGGCTCGTCACGTGCTCCCGAGCCGGCCCGAATCGAAGGAGGACAAACAGAGAGAACACTTGTATTAGATAGAATGTTTATTTGTTTTATTGATAATTTGTTTACTGGATTGACCTATTAGAAATTACTGGGTATATCGCTCATCTGCATGTCAAACATCTCCTAACAGAACAGTCTTCCGGTAAAAGTGGTAATACAATACAAACGGATTCCAGTGATTAGTAATGAGTAGTAAAAAAAGTTACCTTGACACATATAGTTAGTCTTGACGCAAAAATGTTATGTTTCTCATAAGAATTTCACTTGATTAGTTATTATGCATTCAATTATTCATTGCAATACAACTGTTGTACACGTCTTAATTTATATCAAACATTAAAACAAATATGTTCATAGTCTCCTCGACTGCTGTAGTCAAATTTTCAATTTATAATACTAAATATCTCTAATTTAGGATGTGTATTCGACTAACTATTTTTGTCCGGGAGCGTCAACTGCTATGGTAAGTTGTCCAGCAAGTTACCACACGATAGGAGACGTTGTTTCTCCCCTGCAGGGTAATAGGGGACCCCAAAACGCCTATTTCCGTTGAAATCTTGAAAACTATTTTCAGCTGTAATACACAACTTTCTCTATACTTTATTGTATGTTATATATATATTCTGTATTTTAATCCGTAAATACGTACGTACATGAAAAAGTAGAAACCTCAGATGTAACAATACATCATCAGCTTTCTTATTCTTAGTTTTAATATCTGAGAAATCTGGATTTTATTACTCTGTATTTAGTAATTTTATTTGCTCACATTATTATTTGCGTCTACAATTAAAACGTGCAGATACGGTTAAACTTCTCCCTAAATACTTTATCAATACTGGCAACTGAATGTTATCGTGACCATTAAAACTGAATTCTGCATTGAGCATTTATTGTATGTTGTATTGAGTGTTACTATTATTACATTGAGAATTTGAACTAAATATTTGAAAGTAACTTAAGTGTCTTTGCGCGCATAGACACTTCATCAACCTCTTAGTTTCCCTTGCCACACAGATCTCCACTTCGTTCGTGCTACAACTCTTGGTAGCAATTTTTTTCGACATAGAGAAAGCGTATGACACCACTTGCAGGGCATTCTTCGCACCTTGTATTCTTGGGGCCTTAGGGGACAGTTCTGTTCGTTTCTAGTAGATTTTCTTTCGTCAAGATCTTTCCGCGTCCGCCTTGGTGACACATTATCCTCAAGTCACCAGTTAGAAAACGGTGTTGCCCAGGGATCAATTCTGAGTGTCACACTGCCATTGTTATCAATAGTATCGCACCAGTAATTCGAGAGTCTGTGAAAGCATCGTTCTTCATTGACGACTTTGCCATATTCTGCTCCTGGAAGAGCATGCAAATTATTGTGAGGCAGTTACAGATTGTACAAACTGCAAGAATGGAGCGAAATCTGGATTCAAGTTCTCCACCTCAAAATCCAGTTACATGCACTTCTATAGAATTCATCGCCTCTATAATCACCTTGATCTTTTTGGGGGGCTCTTTAACTTCCCTTCGTCGAATCCGCCACTTTCCTTGACCTGACATTCGACAAGAGTTTAATATGGAAAAAGCATATTCAAAACTTGAAGAGCTATTGTTTAAATTACAAAATGTAGGAAAAAATAATGTTGCACCTCTTTTTAACTTCATCTAGTTTAACTACAAGAGTCATGCAATAAATGCAATTTATTAAGATCCCTGTATAACCATTATAGCAAACTCACCGCCTTACGATAACAGCAGCAAAAGTTACAGGTGGACGGCCGAAAACACTGCGTCGTCTGGGGGCGAAGGGTGCACTGTAGGAGACCTTCAACACAATTCGAATGTTTTTGGCTGCAAAAGTCAAATTATTCGGGATGTTCTCCTATTATTACTCACACAACTTTTTTTGATCGGTGGGTTGAAGAAATGCGGGTAGAGTGGGGGTATTAGTTACGAAATTGGCCATTAGATTTTATGAAGAAATGCCAATCTTTGCAGAATCAGTCGTGCCTTCGCAACTTTCTCAATGATTTGCGTTCTAAATTTCTGAGGAGTTCAAGGTAACCCCTGTGATGGATCTTTACCGGCTTCGGTCATTTCTTTAGATTCTCGGAGAAAATCACGGACAGAAGTTTCTTCAACAGAACTTCAACAGTTCTTCAACAGAAAATAGTTTCTATTTCGCGCAGTGAAGATGTGTTTGGAATGTTATCAGTGTTCGCTGCTGGTTTTTGTCTTGATGTTATTGTGCCAGAGAGGGGGAAGCAAAGTCATCGTTCAAGAAAAGGTGCGCGATTAATACCCATAGGCTCTCATTGCCCCCTTCTCCCCTACTATTCACTTAAGTTTAGAAGTTAACCTCAAAATCTTCATTTAAACCAAAGTTTTAAATTGTGCTCCAAAAAATTCACGAAGAAATGGAATGGAAATCATGTTCTGACCTACCTTTGCAACAACGCGAACCGGTCATTTCATTCCAACTTCTTTACTGGTGGGTTTTAACAGCTGAGTTGGAGTTTCGAAGTTAGATAGCGTTGGCTGAAAGAAGCACACAGTGATACCAATGTGTCACCGTGTCATTCAAAAAAGAACTTAAGCGTTCTGCGATAATATTTTTTTATTTTCTGAAAATGCCCAACCGTCAGAAATATTATTTTGATGAACAAACAATAAGGCAGTAATAGCATCAACCGTGCCACTTTTTACAAGGCTGGTGGACAAGTTAAAATGTGCCCACAAACGTGTCACCGACGAGAACCGCTCTGGACGTCGACCTCGGCATTAGAATCTCGTACGGATTCACATATCCAAGAATATCACGACTAACAGTTGAAACAATTCCTGAAAAATGTCGAATAAATGTCCACACAACTCATTCTATATACCGTTTTTCTCTTATCAATCATCACAAAGTCGAGAGTCTTCGTATTTGCTCTGAGTTAAAAAGTTATTTCAATTTCGAAGGATTTTCGGACGAGATTTTAACCTTAGATGAATCTTAAATACATTAGTTCGAGCCGGAGACGAATCGTGTGGTGGAAAGGTTCAGAATCGCCTGTCAGCATACAGTTCAGAACCAACCATTAGTTGGTAAAGACATGTAAACCACCTCTTGGAATGCCCACGGTCCGATTTTCTGTATTTATTTGGAAGAGCAACGCACTAGAAACAAGGCGCATTACTCTGACGTGATTGAGAACGAAGTCAAATCCACCTTGAACAGGAAAGCCACTGAAAAAAACCCTACTTCAAGACAACGCTCGATCTCATACGATACAATTAACGTTGGAAACTATCGGCAGTGTGGAATTAGAGCGCCTACCACATCCTCTTTGCAGCCCTGACATTGCTCCGTCAGATTTTTATCTGTTTGGTCCAATGAAAGGAGCTTTGCGTGACATCAAGTTCAACGACAAGGAAGAGATAAAGAGAAATGTGAAAAGCTGGCTTCGAGATGAAGGTAAAGAATCCTTCCCTGAGGGGCTACGAAGCATCGTAAAAAAATGTGAAAGTGCTGAGAAGTACGTGAAGATCGCGTAAATATCGAAAAACGTGTATTGATTTAAAGAATTATTTTTGCTGCATAGTTATTTGTCAGTTTAACTACTGAATGTCATCTCGTATTTACAGGAGACTTCAATGTCATTGTCGGAGGAGAGATTCACTGTAAAACAGTTGGCCAATATGGGAAAGAAATTTGCTATGAAAACTGCTGATAAATAAATTAACATCTGTGAAGAATATAAAAATAACAAACATCTACCCGCACAAAAACATTCATAAATTTGCAGTATCTGCACACTAAGAATTAAAACTCTATATTAGTTTTTTCAAAAAACATGAAACCGCCCTCAAAATACACTTAGAAGCTCTCACGATTCTCAACTACTTATTCTTTGTCGTTTTCTCATTAGAAAATTATAACGCTCAAGTAGCAACACATTGCAATATTTTGTTTTTGCAGCCAGGAACACAATACGAAGACCCCATTTCACATTAATAAAACGATTCTAATGCACTCGGCAGTTACTACGTAAGTATTAAACTATGAGGACAAGTATAAGATATTCTATTATTTTTTCAATATTCTACAACTGAACCATTATATTCACTGCACTGAATCTCTAGAAAAACGGGTGTTTTTGGCCACCAAATGTGTAAGTTTCGTTTCTAACATTCAGGTCTGTGGAAAGCAGTTAATAATCACATTATTTATCGAAAATTCTTGACTTGCTAACCAGTGACGGCTAAGGCAGAGAGGTATTAGGGGCACTGCCCCGTCCCTCAGTATTAATATTAGTGTTTTTTCTTGCACTCTTTCAAATAATCTCTGTTCAATATAAGAACCCATCCTTTTAGTTTTATCTTCGATTCGAACATATTCGTGGAATTCGTTACCTCACTTGTTCTCAGTTTCGGTTTCATTCGTCGCAGGTGCTCGCTGGCGCGTCGTAAACGCGACATTGCTCTGTGCCTTACAAATACAGTAATCGTTTCACTTTAGGATTCGCATGGATATATGGAGCCCACAAATGGCGTCTCTTGACGGGAGAAAGGTATATAAAATTCAGAAATGAAAGGCTTGGGGTAGATGCAACGTAAACTCCATCAGCCACAAGCAGTTTCTCGCGCTTTGTAAATGTTAATATTTTGGCCGAAGTGTGTTTTGTTACAGCTGCTTCATAAATATGAATACCCATAATATCTTGGAATTCAATAAAGAGATGAAAAACAAACTCACAAACCTATTTACAAGAGATTACAATGACAACAGAATTAAATTAATGTTCAAATCAGTAACAGACTTCAGAAAAGCTATTAATCATTTTTTTTATGTCTTCAAAAATATTTACCCAACAATTACACAAGAGGGAATAATTGAAGACCTACAGCACAAATGCCCATCCATCATTAGTGTAACAAGACTTTATAAAGATAACGTGCCCATTCCAGTAATCGCCGGAGAATTTCATAGTAGCCAAAGAATCAAACAAGTGCTACATATTAATCAGATCTGTCACTTTAGTGTTAAATCAGAAAGAAGAAGGTCAAAAGACGACTACAGTGTAAGTTGTGCTTGATATTTGGACACAGGAAGAATAATTGTAACAATTTATTCACGTGCATTTTCTGTTCAAAGGATCTCTATTCTGTTAATTGCATTCAGAAAGACCCACCTCCAACCTGTAAAAATTGCAATGGATGTGACAGAACTGACATGACATCTATAGAATGCCCATATTATAAAAAAATAAATAGACTCCCCTAAAAATAACCCAAATTCAGGCAACAGTAAAAATATATTGAGAAATAACCCCCTTTTAAGACTGACCTCACAAAGCATCGCTAATCTCCCCACTCCTAATAACATTCCACACTTCACTTTAGCCTCAAACAATGAGGTGGTGTACTAATACTAACAGAAAAGTATGTATCATACATTCAAATCAACTTCCGCACACTCCAGGTCTCGAACCTATAGCCATTGAAATCCCTTTAAATTATTGATTACTACTAACTGAACTACTACTGAACTGATAACTGCATGCAAACCTCCGAAAATAAAGCAATAGTACACAAAGAACTCCAGTGGGAAAGAAATATTTCCTTACGAAAATGCCGAAGCAAAGTCAATCTCTTTGCTAAATCATTTAAACTACCCCAGCGCACCCCTTGCATTCGAACATACTGGGAAACATTAACGTCCGGGAAATATCAGCATCTCCGAACTATAATGTGCCACACAAAATTAACTATATTTATCCAAATAAAGTCATTAATTTAAGTGAAAACTTGCCATTAAAAATGTCCCTGGTCTGAACAAAATAATTAACATATATTTTTTTTTAATTTACCAAATCCCTCATAACCTATATCGCGAATATTTACAACTCAATAATTAGAACTATTTCCCTGTGATTTGGAAAAATTCAAATGTAATACCCATTCTCAAGAGATTCATGAATTTCACCAGCACTGACAACTATAGTCCTAGAAGCCTTCTTCCCACTCAATCAAAATGCTAGAAAAAATAATTCTTAAAACACTAAATTCACATCTGAGTTCTGCTTTACTAATAGTTTCAACATCTCATCAATTATTAAGTATCACGGAGCACATACACACTGAATTTCAAAGAAACCTTCATAGTCAAACTCAGAGTCATCTTTCTAGACATTTCGAAAGAATTTGAAAAAGTCTTGCATCCTGACAATGTTTGGTATCCTAGATCTCTCTACGCCGTATTCTGGTATTTTCAACCTGAGAAGTGAGCTTTATCATTGTCACACATCAACAGATACTGAGACATTGCAAGGGGGCCGCACACTATAATCTGCTCCGACCAGGAATCGAACCCGTCATGGATACCGAGCTCGTTGTCCAGTGAGCTACACGTGGAGCTAAAGAAAAAAAAGGTACTCCCAACTACTTAATTTATGGCATTAATAGCTTCCTCCAAGAAAGTACATTTTCAGTCAGAGTTGATAAACACACACCCAATTCCCGCAGAATTATAGCTGGATTACCTCAAGATTCACCACTGTCCCCCACGCTTTTCAACATATACACAGCCGACATTCCCATAACATCATACGCACATCGCTCAATTCGCTGATGACTTCGCCATTTTCATGTCCAACCATTCAAATTATTTAATCAATTTACAAATGCAAACACATCTAAATAAAATTGATTACTGGTCTATCAAATGGAATATCAAACTCAATCCTACAAAACCATTTGCCAAAATATTTCCATTAAAATATTTTTAACCTCAACTCCCCTCAAAATAAACAATCATCCAATTCCATGAACTCCATGCAATCAATCTATCTAATGCCTAGGGCTGAATCTACATACCAGACTAAACTAGAAAATCTCGTGGAAGTAGAAGCCCAGCAATCCAAAATAAAACTAATTCAACTGAAGTCAGAGTAATGAAACAAATCTATTCTGTGGCAAATATTTCAGTTCTACTTGAATTTAATGAAGTTATTTTCGATTATTCGGGACGACGTTCGGAACGATGGCCTGTTTGTTGGTTGAAAATCTTACAGGTTTCATGACTGCTAAATTGTTCATCTATAGCAAAAGATTTATGCTAGTAGATTTGGTAGATATTTTATTTAGTATTTAAATATATTTTTTATTATTTATTTTTTCAAAATCTCAGCCTATTTGTTAAGAAACTACCGTGTTAATTAAGGTATTGGCTGGTCTTGATCATGGAATTTTATTTCAATGAATACGTTGCAACATAGACAAAAGCACGTATTAATGCAACGACTTTGAAATTACCTACGGGCAGTAACGATTATGAAAGTCACAATGACTAAGAAGAAATAGCATTGATTGCGTTTGCAGTGAATTAAATAGAAATGGCTTTTAATTTTAATCAAATCATGAGATATTCCTTTTCAAGTAACGATGACAAAAAATTATAGGTGACCCTTATTGAATCTTTTGTACGAATGAATTCACTGCCAAAGTTACTATTGGCGTTCACGAGCAAATTGTTTTGCCAACTGTCCCGTGCTTCAAACCTTTTTAGATGAGCCAAACCTCATGAAGGAGCTGTACATGGACGGCTTCACAAATTCTTAATTTTGTTGTTATTTTAGAATCGTAATAAGATCTTAACGATTTGATAGAGATACAATTTTACCGCCCAGAGACAATACCAGTATCTATACAATAGTTGTATAATATGTAATATACCTAGTAATGCTACAACAGCACATACTTTCTCAAAGTATTGATAAATTTGCATTTTTTGAAAATTCAGAGCGTTTATTGAAAACGAGTTTGCATCATAATTTTAAGCTTTCCTTTTTCTAACAATGTAAAACATTTAAAGAAAATATTTGGAGCAGTTTTTGAAAAAATATTTTTATAAATTGCATGAATTTCAGCCCAAAATAAGGGAAAAAACTACTCTCTTTTTAAATAAAATTTGTACGTCACCGTTTTTAAAGAGCTGATATTTTAGAACAGATTTTCTTTAAGTCAAAAAGCTGTCTTCAATTATGAAATTTTGAAATGTTTAATGTATGCAGTTTTCGAAAATAAGAGTTCGACGGAAATGAGATTAGCGCCACTTTTTTACCGTCCTATTTATTTATTTATTTATGTACTTCAAAAACAGTTAAAAACTCTGTGTGACATGCTATGGGGAGAAGTTAATTTAAAGTTACATTTATGTCCAGAAGCAAAGCAAGGGGACATCTCAGCATTTGCTCGAAGATCAGAGAAACTGGACGAAAACCTAATTGAGATGGGGGTTATTGTCCCAGAAGCTGAAGAACAATACTTTTTACAGGTTTTTTACAATTATATAATCCAAATGATATATAATACATTAAATGTCATTGTTAAAATTAATATTATTTGGTAGATGCAAAGAGAGAATGTAAAGAACAAATGGTAGCAGTTTTTGAGAAACAATTGTTTTAAAAAATATTTAATATTTCCTATATTTCATGCATAATTACGCGAAAATTACTCATATTATCGAAACTATGTCCATATCCTTATTTAAAGATCTATCTTTAAAGAACAGATTTTATTCAGGAAGCAAATCTCTAACTTCAATATTGTATTTGTAGGAAGTCGCCGATAAAAATGTCAACTTTTGCAATTTTCGAAAAAAAATAAGGGATTTTAATGAAAGCAATAAGTGCTTCACTCTCTTAAGCGTCCTTGGGTGGAGCCTTTTTGAGACAATTTTGAAAATGTTGAGGCTGCATATAAAGTACCCCCAAAATCAAAATATTCGTTTCAAATTCAGAAAGCCTGATATGTCCTACTGCAATACGTCACCTGTAAAAGGGGCTGGAATAGGAATAGGGTGCTTACCACGCAGACATGGAGACGCCGTGGGGATGGGGAGCGTAGGACTCCGCCCTTTTATGACCTACGTCACTTTATGGAGAGGTTGCGGCAAGTCATAGCCCCAAATATTTACTGTTTAACAAACCAGTTAATCTTAAGTACTTATTTGAAGGGAGATTGTATGGACTTCACTCTGAATAGACCGTTAGCCGATACAAATTTCTAGCCATGTTGTAACCCAAGCCGAGATGCAGTATTGTCTTTAGCCATGGACTTCAGGATTCGGTGGCTTCCATTTGTTTCAGAAAACAGAAAAAATCAATCTGTTTGCTATCTCTTTGATCTGGCTTTCCTCATAGGAAATAATACTCTAGATGTCACTACCATTAACCGGACAAAATCGTCGATATAGTTTGTGGAAGAAATTACGTATTAAACGATTCTGTTAGTTTATAATTCCAGACCTAATATGATCGTTCAACAGATTTTTACCACCATTGTCTCTTTTAGTGTTTACGCGTTAAGTTTATTACAAAAAACAATTTTAAAAATTAATTCTTAAATCACAAAATAAATTAATTCACATTGCTAACATTTCATCTAATTATTCATCTCCATCAGGTCTGCAATAATAATTTTTATAGTTACAATGATATACAGAACTTGAAATAGCAAATAGTACGAAATAAAAACGGTCGTATGAACTATATTCGTACCTGTTTGTTACTTATTATAGTCTTAACTGTATAATAATTTACATAATAAGTTCTGAAGATACCACTTTCTGCAATTTAGCTATAATTTCAATTTTTTGAATTTATGTGTAATTTCAATGTATTAATATTTTCGCATTTATATATATATATATATATATATATATATATATATATATATTTAAACCAATTGGAACCATAAACTGTCTGTACACATGCGATCTACGTTCTTGTGAGTATTTAGAAATTAGCGTTCTAAAACTTAATATTTTAATGTTTCGTAATTTGATATGTAAAATTTAATGTTAGTATTGTTTTGTAGTATATAGTATCTCACTTGTAAATAAGTTTATGTAACATGTAATAAATCCGCACTGTAAAGCAGCTACGCGTCTGGTCTTTTTACAAATTATATTACAACTACTTGTCTTAGTACAAATTATTTTTTTTTTTTAAATGTTAAGAATTTTGGAAAAGCAGGGGCCGTAGTGGAGAGTCGTCGCAGGCCGTGCAGCGGCGCTGAGCGCTCGTCGGGCGCTCGCCGGGCTGGGGCTCCTCAATCGAAACAAGGTGCCCCGGATAGCCCTTATCTTATCTGGCGGCGACGCAACGGCGTCCGCGGCCGCTGGCTGCTGCGCTGCGTAAACGCACCACACGCAGCGCCGCGCAGCGACGCACGCGCTGGAGTGTTAAGGCTGCCCGCACATTCGGCATTCGAGCATCTGCGCGCCCAATCGCGAGCGGCTGATGTGTCCGGCGAATGGTCGCTCCCATTGACACACGGTGGGTAGGACGAGCACCGAATGTTCGGCACTCGAAAAATAGCATGCAACTCATCCACACGACTCGGGATTAGGCGACCGGTTGTCTCGCTATTCGCCCTATCACGAATGTGTGGAGACGCCTTTATGTGCCCTTTATATGTGAGGAGCCGCCTTAATGACTCTTAAATAAACTTAATCAAGCCAGATTATACACTAATAAAATTAAACATTAAATATTTATTTAATTAATATAACATTATTTTTTTATTACACGTTAAATAATAATTTACATTAAATATATTTGTGTTTCTCGCGGCATAGAAGTTAAATTTAACGAGACGTTTTGCACGTTGTCCGTCAGCGCTTGACTGCTAATCTACACACTCTGTTGACCCATTCATTAATGAAATTCTTTCATTCGCGGCCTTTATCTTTCTTATTCACTGGCATGTTTCAGGAGCTTTTTTGGCTGGCGGCCTAAGAACGCAGAGAGTTATTATGACCAGCAGAATTTGGTTCCATTACTTTCTTTGCAGCCACGTTTTGTTTCAGGGGATAGAAGAGTTGTTAAATTTCAAAACCCTTGGGCCGTCCTAAGTTATAGAGTTTGCCTTAGCCTATTTCGTTGTCGTGTAGAGAAACTTTAAAATTATATATTCAATTTATTCTTGTAACATTCAAGAACAAGGGCAGATATTTAAAAAAAAATCTTCATTCGAAATTTTTGCTGTTTTGAAAATATCTGGAAATATTCTTGTGCATAAAGAAGCATTGAAAATGTGAGTTAACAGGTGTTTAAAGGCAAACACACAAGTTTTCAATAAACAATCCGGAAATTCATCTAAACCAGATGAATATTTACTTTTTAGTTTACTGACTATTCGTAAGATTTCGTTAGAACAAGTTTCGGAAATAAGCATCGTGTCGAATTTTTTTTGGGAATGTAATGATGTTGAACTTTGCGGTTTTAGTCCCTTCGTGAGTTCAGCCGCAATTCTAGAAAGGTGTTGGTTGAAGAGATTAGCCACTTTTTCCGGATTACTGGCTTCTTTCTCATTATCCTTTAAAACAACATTCTCTACTAAGTAACGACATGATGTGGTCGTATTTTTTATGATATTCCACATTGCTTTAGTTTTGTTATTAGCGCTCAAAATATCCTGATTGTTTTTCATTATTTTTGCCTGAACTATTACTTTCCTTAAGATTATTTTGTATTCTCGGAAGTAGACATGGAAACCGGGTGATATGTTATGATGTTTAGAAATGAAGTAAAGCGTACGTTTGTTTTTACACGATGTTCTAATACCTTGTGTAATCCAAGTATTATTTTTTCGTGAAATATTTTATTTTCTCTTTTTGAGAGGAAAGCATGCGTTAAAGTGAAATGAAAATTTGATAAAAATAGATTATATTTTTCATTTGTGTCAAAATTATAAACTGTGTCCCATGATTGCTTGAGCAAGTAGTCCATAAATAATTTTATGTTAACTTTGGTGAATGCTCTGCACATACGTGTATAATTTGTGTCAGTTTTCATGTTATTAGTAATTGTAAGAATTTGTGCATCATGGTCACTGTAACCTAGATTAGTAGTTTTTATTTCATATCTAGTGGTGGTTTTGTGAAATTATAATTTGATCAATTGCTTTTGTGATGTAATTGTATTCCGTGTAGAAACATTCACTGTAATATCTAAATTAAAAGAATGTAGTGAATTGAGATACTGCTCTTTTTCGTGGGATTTGCTCAAGAAATAAATATTGCAATCTCGTCATATTACAATGGATTTAAGAGATTACTAATCATATTACAATGGATTTAAGAGATTACTAATTTTGTTCAGTCATCTCTAGGTTTTCTAAGAAAATGAAATTATCTAAAGCTCGCTCTAAATAAGTATTAAAAGTAAAATAATGTAGAAAATTCTGCACTTTGTTGGTTTTCGACAATTCCACAGTGGCTGGTTATTGTTCATATCTAAAGGATAATTAGCATTGGCGCGCGCCGAGGGCGCAGAAGGCCGTCGCACCCCTGAAAAATTTCAAATGGGCTCTATTGACGCACGAGATAAAACATTTCATTTTCTGGTTTTTCCTCCATTTCCCCCCTTCAACCTGACAATTAAGGATTTTTCAAAATTATATTTAATTTAGAAACAGCTGAGGTCCTTAGCAGACACTATTGTTTTATATACAAGTACCAATATGTTAAAAGTTATAAAAACATTGTAATTAGTTACAATAAGTTTTCACAAAATTTTAATGAACCCAATAAATTAGGAAATTTCATATATGGTCTTTCTAAGGAGGCTCTCCAGGTCAATTAATAAACATAACAACCCTTAGCTTAACTTAAAAGTTCTATAAATTGTTAAAACTAAAATCGTTTGTATTTTAACAGTAATAATCTGAGTGATCTCAGGATTTTTCTCGGGGTGGGGGTGGGGGGGTGTAGTAGTTATAGTATCTAACCGCCTTGTTTTCTTGTAAATATTTTTTTTATTTATGCTGAATTTAAAATGATTTTCCATTTGTTGACTTATACATGTAGCTAATATTTTTAACGAACACAATAGAAATGTTGGAAGACTTTTGTTTGTGTGTCGTGTACTTGTGGAAGCTGTATTTTTAAAAAAAAATGTTTCATCGACGTCTGGAGCTATGGCAATTTAATTATATTTTGTTTATTTATAAGTAAAACATGTCATACATATATAAACCATATATAAACATAAGTAAATCAATGAAAAAGGAGGTCCACATATATGGCCCCTTGTTGTTGTAGGCTGCGTCTAATGTAATTATTTATAAATAACAGATCTATTCGCTGAAAGGACCAAACTTAAAAAAACAAAACTCCCGGGAAAATATTTATTTAACCACGGCAGGACTGCGGTGAAATGAACTTGTTAAAAGGGGATCGAACGGGAAGTTCGTAAGGGTAGGAGCGGCGTACCTTAAATGGTATCAGCGTTAGCTGATTATTTGTTTATATATTTTATTACATATTATGTACTCATCTGTTGGTGTTTAAGAAACATTCAACTACTGAGCCTATGACTAATGATATGATTCTAATGAGAAGATGTCAGCGATAATGGCGGAGCACGGAGGTAGGGGAGGTGGAGAGCATTAGAGATAGGGGTAACGGGAGAACCTCAAGAAAATGCGCCGAGAGGTCGCCGTGTCCACCATAATTCCGGGTGGAATGGTCTGAGATCGAATCCGGTCCCCCGTGGTGGGAAGCGCTTGTGCTACGAGTCACCCTATCTCTTGTTCACCCCTCCCATTTCAGAACGAGGACGTTTTATGCGTTAGAATTGATCACTTAAAAGACACTGTTTAAGCGTCGACTACGCATTCCGCCGTAAGCCGTTTCTTTCTCTTTGTATTTTTATTGCATCCGATGTCGCCGAGCGGTGCCATCTCGAAGACAGTGCCATCCGGGGCGGGGGCGGGGAGAGGCGGGGGCGGGGGCGGGGGCGGGGGCGGGGCGGGGCCCGAGGTATCGATCCGTGCCAGGCGCCCGCTGTCGCTCCGCGGGCGAGCCGCTCCCTCTCGACCGGCGGCGCGGCGGAGTGAAGCACGAAGGCTCCGGCGGCCAATCACAACGGCCGCCAGCGGCATGATTCAGGCGCCGCTGCGTGGATGCCTCCAGACATCCTGCCCTCGCTGGGCCGAGGCGGGAGCGGCGTTGCTCTGCGTAAAGGGGCAGTTTTACTCCGTTCTCGGTGGACGCCATCTCAACAAACAATTTTCTTTTTTCCTTTCTGGTTGCATTTTGAAGTTGTCTCTTTTCGCCTGAAGCTTTTTACCGCCAGACATCTAAAGATCTCTTCTTACAGGATGCGAATTGCCATTTTTCTCCATGGGGACGAATTGACGTCTTGAATGCAAAGAAACCAACTAGAGTGCATACGCAGCTTAGTCTGAGAATATTTTAAGAATAGGTACTATTTGGATATTTTCATGATTATTTAACTATTGAAGATTAGGGGCCATTCAACTACTCATTTTATACAGACCCATATATTGATCTAATGGGTGAAGTAATTGTCTAGTATTATTTGATTTGATCATTTCAAAAGAGTGGAAGTCACAAAAGAAGCATCGACGTATGGATTGGGTCCCTGGAAGGAGCATATTTATACTTATCCAAAAGAGGACATCAATCTCTGTCGGTGGGGATATTTCCAGGGTTCTCATTTATTTAGCACCCTGAATTCGGAAATAAATATAAGATTTCAGATACAAACTACTTTCGTAGTTTTGGCCTTGTGATGTCTCTCGCCACAACGCCATATTGTGGCAATGGAGGTTTACTTAGGCGATGAACAATTTTAGAATTTCCTCAAAAGGCTCATTTAACCTCATATTGATCACTTGAGCTTCTGTCGTACGTGTCATTTAGGTTCATTCGGTATGCGACTTGGAACACCCGATTTCGTGTCCCTTCCAAAGGAAGACGTGAGGAGGATTTGTCGCCCATGACTTCGACCGGGATGCAGCCAGTGAAATCCAATTTTACAATCAGATGCCTTAACCATTACACCAACCAATTTTTACTTGAAGTAATTAGAAAACAAATTTATTTGCCCATCTGTAGAGTATGTTATTGATTCGTCTCTGCTGCTCGTTGCTTCTGGTGTGAAGTTAAGCAGACAGCGCAGGTTGAGATCTTTTTATTTTGTTTCCCTTATCCTAAGACAAACTGTAATCACCTCCTTGATGTAGGAATAACGTGGCGGGTTCATATGTGTTTACTGCCCTTTGGATCTGATAAATGAGAAAGAGTACAGATCTTCATCCTTCCAGAAAGCGTTATGTCTCAGGAGGTAGAGAACTCCTCGTCCTACGTTACTATATATTTTTGTTCAACACTCTCTCTCTCTCTCGCTCTCGCTCTCGCTCTCTCGCTGATCAGCTGAACTGTTAATATTGGATGAAGCCTATATCTTAAGCAGGAAAAATAAATATATTTTACATCAAATATTTATGTTACAAATGTTTGTAAATTATATCTATTTCATATTTCAAATATGAAACTTAACAAATTTCAGTTAAAAAGACGAAAACAATAGTTGTAACAAGAAAATTGATCCGTTTTTAGGGTCGCTAATCCAGTTTGCCCTTCATCTTCATGTTGACGAACCACTCTGGTTTACTATTCACGTTACTTGGGCGTGTGGCGAAAGGTGATGGGGGAAGGAAAGGCTCGGGGTGATTTTGGGTTAAACCAATGCCGAAAGTACATCCAAGACTCGTATACAAAATATAATTGTTGATATATTTTGTCTCTATGACAATTAGTTCACTGAAGTGAAAATATTTGGCGCCTGAAGCTCGACCTGAATTGTCGAGCAGTATAAATGTCTGAACGCCATCTTAAGTTTATATTAGGTTGAGAAATGTTCCTGCTACAGGGGCGGAGCCAGAAACAAATTTCGGGAGGGGAAATTCAAAACGTTTTGATCCAATGTGTCATTACAGATTTTGTAAAACGTCGCAAGCTACGCAAATTTCCCTCATTTCCATCTCCTGGATCCGCGCCGGCTTTTACTATCTTCACATCTCATTAGTTATCATTTCAGTGCAAACAAGTGGTCACTCACCCGCTTCCTTATCTGTTGACGTTCGCATGCCACGTTGTTTCGCTTCCGGCTGTTGGGCAATTCCTAAACCCATTGGTGGATTCGGGGAGAAGTCGAAGTATTTTTCGAGGAAAATAAATAGAACGATACTGTGGGTTCGTCAATAATAATAGTTTCTTTGAATCCTGCATTAGCTGTTCTGTCGGGCACATCTCAAGCAAACGCAACATCACACAATCTCCCACTCAAAATTAACAATCATGAACACGGTTTCAAATATTGATTTATTTACTACATTCTGCACTTGCTAGGTAATAAGGATCTCAATAAGTGCCCCCCCCCCCCCCAACTCACAACGTGCGTGCGCATTGCAAAGAAATCTTACAAATGAGCAATTTCTGACAAATATTTCGTCCTCGATAGGTTTTACGTATTTAATGTTCACAAGTACATTAGGAACATAAAAAAATTAATATATCATGAACAATGTTGGTTTGGTGAACTTCGACAATAAATCCACAAACGCGTGCAGCCTGAATTCTCTTTGAACATTTATTTATATTGTCGACCAGGTACCATTAACCATTGTACGACAACCAGGCCGACGATGGTTGATGGAAACAATATCGCGAAAGTATACATGTAACAAACATATTGAGAATTCACAATGATCAAAATTTGAAATAACTTTACAGCCAGTTTACTGGTAAAACTACACATCATCTGAAGTCAAGTAGATATACACATAAAATGGGAAATTTTTTTCATTAAGAAATATTTGGACATGGAGAAAAAGATTGAAGAGAAAATTTTCGAGGAAAAGTCAGTTTGTACTATTACCAACAATGTTCATGTCAAAATCAGTCAGTCATGCCAACTCGATTTACATCAACACATTTCAAAATTGCATCAACACATTTCTTTTTATCAGTATTTAAATTTAATTTTCAATTTGTAGACGAAATAAGTCTCCATTTCTCTCTTCTCTCCATTTGCGATTCAAGTGAAAAGATTCATTCACAAAATGAAGATGGTGTTCTGAGCGTTTCTTTTTTTATTTTAATTGCTAGAAAGAGACTCTATGATGCGTGTGTGTGTCAGCGTTCAGAAAGAGGATTTTCAGAACTGTTTTCTATTTTAATTAAACAATAAACGATACAACGTAGCAGACGTTAGCCACGTGATAAAATAAGTGACAACAAATGTTAAAAATTTACTAAGGAGGACATTTAAAATACAAAAGAGGACGAGAGGACAATATTGACGTCAATGGAAGTCTCCTTCCAAATGGAGGACGGTTGGCAATCCTAGTTTGTACTCAGTAACTAAGGCGTGAAATGAGCTTTCTTTTCTGCCCATGTAAGTTGAGTTCCTTCAAATCAATTCGCCTACAAATGAAGCCTACAACCTAGTGCAGTATTATGTAATATGTATAATACAATTGAAATGACTCTTCAATTGTATGTAAATACGTTCCACCATCGTCTATTTCCGCCGTTTCTTACAAAATGGACGGACTACTGGTGACCTTTAAGCTGTAGACCCTCTGCGAGAATGCCACCGTGAAGTTGCGAATGAAAAATTCTGATTCATTTACCTCTACTATTTTAAAATATTTAATAATGTTACAGCCTTGTTTAAGAATTATAGTATATTGTCCTTATGCAAGTTTATGACAGTTTACCGAATAAGTTCCTTGAATATAAGTTATTTGAATTTCTTGTAAGAGCTGTCCTAAAATGAGTTCCTGTGAGTCGCCGTTTGTTTATTCAATAATACAGATATATTGGTTTTAAAACAGGATTACCTTTTTAAAACATCACATAAATACGACGAAATCGAAGCGTTTTAAACGAAAACAATTGATCGAATTTCAGTTCTTAACCTGCTTATTTTAATCCACTGAGATAAGCAAAACTGATACCCACGATTGAGTGATAAATGTATAACGGGAGATATGGTGACTTGCCTTGCAAGCTCGTCATAAAATACAAATTCACTTGTCTTACTGAAGATTGTAAATAACATCTTTCTCGTAGAAAAGTTGGACCCCTAGCTAGGCAAGCAGGTACTAGGAGTAGTATATTCTGCATAACTCGGTGAACACCGACAGAAAAAAATAGAATTATTATCAAAATAATTGGTGCATATTTTGATGCCAGGAAGTATATTTTAAAATCCAGGAAATAAAGCCACATGAGACCCTTCTCCGTGACTACCACACGTAGCTCCTCTGCTTTCTCACGGAGAGCCTCTGCCTCTGGCGCAGGAAATATAAAGAACGGAAAGAAGAGTGCTGAAAACGGCGGCCCACACCTGGTGCACGTTGACAGAGTTGGGACTGATAATACAAAAGACGGCGGCAGGGCCGGGTGGCAAGCGTCCTGGGGCGGGGGCGGGGGCGGGGGCGGGGGCGGGCGCGAGCAGCCGGAAGCGGCGCCCCCGGGGCGCGCCCTGGCGCAACGTCCGCTCTTTGTGACGCGCTCCCGCCCCCGGCCCCGCCCCCGTCGCACCCCCGCCGGTGGCGCCACCGCCATTTGCATAGCTGCCCATCTCCGCCTGCCCTGCCCACCAGCGCCGAGCCACGCCGCGCCGCGTCACCATGAGTGCGACTCACGCAACGCCCCCGCCCCCGCCCCCGCCCCCGCCCCCGCCCCCGCACGCACCTTGCTCAATTTCAACCCAGTGGTTACGAACAGACTGACTAAGGAATTATATGTCCTGTCGTTCTTGAGTTTAGGTCAATGAAAGAAAACCAACATTTTGCGTTTGCGACGTTTCGGTCATTTATGCGGCCGTCATCAGGGCTACAAAATATATTTTTTTTATTCTACAGAAGTATGTACAGTGTCAATTTCATTCATAGATAAAATTTGTTGACGTTTAAACGGCTTACCTGTAGGATTACAAATTACGTATGTGTGTATGTATATATTTTTTGGCATTATAGAGTCGGATAAATCCGACTTTTGCCAGTTAACGGTGTTCCTAGACCTGTGCCCTGCATTTTTTTGTTTTTATTGACGCTTGGGGGTAAGGGATGTAGCGATCATGATGTATTTCCTTCACCTAGCTTATTTGGCCTGTCTGAACGTTTTTCGTTTTGTATTAGAAAGCTCTCCGTTCAGATTAATGTTTGCTCCAGCCGTGAATCGAAGCCGGGATCACCTCACAGAAAGCTAGAAAGCTGTACATGAGTCTCCCGAGGGGCTAAAGTAAATGTTATTTACGCAAATATCTTAAATCATCGATAAAAATGACAAATATAACGCATATTTAAAACTCCACTGTAATGACACGGATGAACACATTAGTCTATCGGTACATTGTTACCTTATCTATTTTTGAATAAGTATCATTGTCTAGGACTCAAATTTTTTAAAAAAATATTCACGGCTTTTCTTAGCTGTGAAAGTCAAAACTTGTAGTCATTAACTTGTTGACTAGTTATTTTTCAATAATTAGAATTAATTTTTGTTTATGTATACATTTTTAATTTTTGTAAAACATGGTACATAAATGTTCAAAATTGCAAAATGAACGCACATTTTGAAGAGAAACAAGACAGAAACTTCCAAAAATACCTTTCAAAGGTAGCCCGTTTGGACTCCAACCCTCCCACGAAAAGACGCAAAAAGGTGCTAAAAAATTAAAAATCAGTTAAAAAGTATCTTAAAGTTCTGAAGTGCATTTGAAGAGCATTTGAAGCTACCCCCAAAAAATGCGGCCGTCAGAGAAGCCTAGAAGAATTGATGCCTCACTCTCTTGTCTATGCCAGTGTACGCCAGTTCAGTTTGAAAAAAATGTATGGGCTCGCCATTACGACGATTCTTTGCACAAGACCATTATAAAATCAAATTGTTCGTAATATGTATTTTATCGTGCAACGCATAAATACAGGATGTTCCATTTTCAAGGCCTGAAGGATGACAACTAAAGTTTTAATATGGTTGCAGGCCGTATTTCCATCACTTGGGCGATCCGCACCGGACTTCGAATTGGTCTCGGCAGTTTGCCCGGCTGCTTTGCAATGGAGGGGGGTGGGGGTGATAGAACCATGGATGATATCAGGCCGAACCACTCATAACACAGTGAAACACTGGGATGATTCTTAAATTCTGAATTTCCGTGAAAAGATGAGAGTGTAGGCTTCCGCGGCCGGAGTCAGTACTTACTAGGCTGTCCGGGTGACGCCGCGTCCATGGCGAAGGTGCCGACGTTGCGGTCGCCATTCTGCGACCTGCAATACGCCCTGAGGAAGGTCGCAGAATGGCGACCGAAACGTCGGCACCTTCGCCATGGACGCGGCGTCACCCGGACAGCCTAGTAAGTACCGTGAAAAGATCTTTAAATCTAAACCACCAATTTTTACATTAAATGGAGCTGACCCCGGCAGGACGCGTGGTTTACGCGCTCAATGTTCTCGCCCCCACACGGACGCAAGGGACTTCCACTTTTGACTAATAAGCTTTCGTGGGCCACAATACTTAGCACCGCGGGCCGCCAGTTGGACAACCCTGCATTAGTACAATCATTTCATTTGCACAAAGTATGACGTTAAGGATCACGTATTTTTCTCACGCGTTTGAACGCGTCAAGGCAATGAGAACATGTAAATGATAACTTACAGAGTTCATATTAAATACATATTATGGCAAAAGAGACAAATAATTCTATATCAGGATGTTACATTTCTCGACGAAATATAGAATGGCTCATCTGCCTGTAAGATATTCTCTTCAATTATCACTTGAAGCGGATCAAATATTGAGATGCGCGATTTTTCTAAAACGAGTTAAACCAGGGACACAAAAGATGTTTAATATTATTCTATATATTTTTAATTGTAGAGCTGTAGACATAATTTTAATTTTCTTTAAATACAACCCTTGTGGATTTCTTTAGCACATCATAACGAGCGTGAATCGAAGATTTCATTAATATTATTATAGCGCCAAGTTCGTTAACAATATTTTTGAGAAATGTTGTTTTTCAAAGAGTTATTTTGTGACAATTGTAGAATTGTACTCAGTAGTAACATTTTAGAGTTAATACGAGTATAAACATAGAACAATTAATTGCGATAATTTGTTCACAATCATTTAAATCAATTTGTTAAATCCAGTAAATTAGATTTGTTGACATATGCCGAAGAGGCTCAACAGGTCATTTTGGCAACCCTTAAAATGGTTCAACATAAAACCATTAGTAGTTTTTAATAGTAATAATTAATGTTATAAATGCATTTTCTTTGTAGTATATTTTATGTACTTACAGTAAAATGTATCATACGTCAATATAAAAAGGTTTAGAGGAAAAAGGGGTCCAGAAATATATTTACCCCTCCCCCTGGGTTCCGCTTGCCAAAGGCGGAGTGGAGAAGATATGGATGCCACTACGGGTCACGCTTAGGGCGCGTCGCTTATTACTGCATATGCGTTTATCGTTTCTGAGCATATCCCGCAACAACAATTCTCCTCTTTCTTTAAGGGGTAATAACTCAGATCTTTATTATTTCCTGTTTTGCTCGTCCCATAATCCGAAATAATAAAAGGTAATTGCAATATAAATGATAAAAGACAGATAATAATACAGTTGCAATAATAAAAGGTAACTAATCAGAAACGGGACATTATTTGGCATCGAAAGAATGCACATGTGATATCATCGCAGTTGAATGAAGAAGAAAATTGTTGAGGGTTGATTGAGGTGAAGGTGCTAGTTTTGTTGGCAGGACAAACACTTACGCGTAATAAGAGTAATGAACAGTGAGGGATATCAACACAACAGCAGGGGAAAATAACCGTTCTAATTTTTTTTGTAGTAGCCCAAGAAAGGAGACTATCGGCGGAAAGACACATGTTAGATGAGGTAAATGATGGACGTTAGAATAAGCGCAAAAGAGATGCGCAGGCCCGCAGAGACCCTTAGAAACGCACTAATAATCGCGTGTAGTTTGCGATCAATAGAATCTAGTGAGTTAAAGGTAGAAATGAATAAACTAATTCTGTGGAAATGAATGGTCGTAGAGATCGGGACGAGGTGTGTTCCGGCAACGAACATCAAATGATGATACTGAAGTGCCTCTGACGAGAAGCCCTAGAAATCGAGGCAGGACTGTCGACACTAGCTTGATAGCTAGGTCGAATTAAGCCGCTGTCTGGAGGGAAATTCTTGTGGATGGCTGCTCTGATCGGTGGTTTTCCGTGGTTTCTCCGTTCAACATCGGGCGAATGTCGGAGCAGTACCCTAACAAGCGACTCACAGATTGAACGTTATCTTTCCTTCCTCTTCCCTGTTCTATCATCACCCCTTGCCTATACACATTTAAACTTAACGCCGTCGGGAGCTTGTTCCGGCTTGGGCGGTGACCCGGCGGTGGAAGATACCTGGTTGGGGAAAACACTGCTAGCCGATGGTAGATCAGCGCTGAATCTGCCCATCCAGCGAGGGATGATGAGACGACACATTGCTATAAAACATGTACCACACTTGCGGGACTAATGACTTTGGCAGTTTACGTGACCGCAATCACCAATTAATCAATTTGGCAACATGGATTTAGATAATCACAATCTACGGAAAGACCCACATTTTCTTTTCTTAAAGAAATCGCTTCATCCACGAATCAAAATTAAGCACATATTGGAATATTTTAGTCCTTTGAAAAGCTTTTGATGTCATGAAATTTTACTCTCAAAATTATTTTAGTTTTGAATTCGTGGTATTGCTCTAGATTGGATCTGTTCGTACCTTAAACAACGAACTCATATAGTACAAATATCGTTCTGCAATGATGGGATTTTGTAATTGTACTCACCTTTTCGATGCATTGTTAATTGCAATGGGGCCTCACAGGTTCCGATTTCAGGCTGTATTGTCTTCCTACTGCACGAAAACGATATGTTTTGACGATTCGAAACGGAGGAACAGTTATATTAGCGAATGATGCGAATATTCTTTTCAACAAAGAAACTGTAAATAGTACTATATCAGAGTTTCAAATTGGTTCCGTAATAACAAATTAATAGTGAAGGAAGGGAAACAGTTTCAATGCAGTTTTACAATTCAAATAACACCACTCCATTCCTACTCTTCAATGAGTATATTCCATGGACAATGAACTATGTGCCATTGATTGATGTTAACGCAACAAAAGTTGTGGTGTCAATTTAGTCACACCTCTAATGGAACGTTCATTTAAATGAATTGAATACAAAAGTAAGTTGATGATCCAAGGCGATGAAAAGTCAGTACCGGCAAATAGGCGAAATGGACCCAATCTATTTTTCCCTTTATTTCAGAGCACCATGATTGAGATTGAGTGGGAGAAGAGGGATGTTGCCTCATAAATAATATTTTGCAAGATATTATTCATAAAATATCTATAATATAATTTCACTAAGGTTAATTGCACAATGTTCAGTATCTGCTGTGGAGACATTTCATTCGAAGTTTGTTGGAGGAAAGTCGGAGAAATCTTTTCTGTTATACTTATCCGACTTTAATTATGAACAAAAATACCATTTTTATGATAATTTTGAAATTAAATTGTTAAAAAGTGACTATTCCGCTTTTTTAGTGAGTGAATGTTCGAGAGTTTCGGCCAGCCTGATGGCCGACGCAGTTTGAATGGGAACTGATTTAACACGTGAGCCCGTGGTCGCGAGGGCGGGTTCTGTCCGAAGTATTATATGCGCAGGGAAGTTTTGAGACCTGAAATACCTATCCTCCAATCCTTTACTAAGATTAGTTGAATTATGAATACATGAGATTAACGAGAGTTTGTCAAAATCAGATATTCATAAATGTTCGCTGACGTGCAAATAGAAACTATTTTGCATCAAGAAGAGCTAAAAATTTGATTTTACAGTCCTCTCGTCGAAATAACCAATCTCTCACTCTGCATGTAGAGAAATAAGGGCTCAAGAAAAAGGGCGCGGTTAATATGAAAAGTTGTTCTTATTCTTTTGTCTTGCGTAAGACCTGGCGTTCTGCTGACCCTGGAACCGAGGATCCTGCAAGAGTGTTGACCGTCTAGTGGGCGATTCGTTATTTGCCCCATTAGCATTTCGTGGATAAGCCACTTTGCCTGTAAAAGGAGTAAAAGTTTATAAAAGCCGAATGCAATTTATAATTTTCTCCGGGCTTTCATTGTGCTTTCATGCCCTAAGTGACGTACCTCAACAATACAATTTTCAGGAAAGGAAAGTATTTGAATTTAGCTTTGTAGTTAAAGATATGATTCAATGGTTTTCGAAAATCATTTAACAGGAGACACGTCATTTTTGAATACTGTTTGGCGGCATGGTGGACAAGGGTCTTACGTATATATTGCAACTTAAAAATACAAAACAAACAGAAATGGAGATACGTCACGGGGGTAATAAGCTCTTCAATTCCTCCTTTCATTTTCTGAGGTCCCATCTATTTTAGGTCTGTACATGAAAAAGCTTTGTAACAAAATCCAACCCACTCAAAATCTATAAGTGATTGAACTTGGGAGAGATGTAAATACCGAGCTCTGTGACGTAGCCCTTACGATGACTTGCACTTTTTGCTAGATAGGGAAATAATCCCATGATTGTTTTCATCTCGTTTTCATGGCCTGAAAGGCAAAGGCAAAACATCATGTATTCCCTATAGTAATTATCTAGGCAATCGTCCATCACTTTCTAATTGCACAGAAAATTCAAGAATCAGTAGTCACCAATACCTGTTAAACATCAGAAGTAAAGGAAAAATATTTTTGAATTATTTTTTTAGCGACAATGTACAGCTTATGCCATCTATCGCAAATGCCTTCGCCATAGTTTTTTATCCCTTGTGCCTCCAGGCATTTTCATAGATTTTTCTCGCCCTCATGGATTCAAATATCAAAACTTTGCATTTTACACTTTTTCTCCCTTTTCTTCTTTTTGTTGGAATGCATTACCAAATTTTCCGGGTTTCTTTCATCCGACATTCTCCTTCGATATCCATAATATAGCAGTTGCTGTTTTTCAATTTGATTAATAAGACATTCCTTTTCAGGATGTTTATAAATAGTATATTTACATGGTCCTAATCGCCCTTTTTATAAGGGAAAGATTGTCGGACTCATAGGCATAACGAGTAGTAAATTTGAAGTGCGTTAGCAACGCCTGCAAAATCATCCATTATCGCTCAAGGAAACCCTAGGGTTTACTTTTCATTCACTATCTAGTTTTGACATTTGGTACTTACTTTGCTACCTCGTCATGTAGAGAATATAATGATAAATTTATTTTTGTTTCTTAATGAATTTTATTTGGGAATGTCTTGCCTTGTTTATGACTAATAGTGTATTTAAATATACCCTCGTAAACTCACCCCTACATATTTAGGAATACACAACGATCCAAATATACTGCATTGAGTCATATCGATTAGTATGTACTTGAACTTCGAGTGACCGAGTGACACGAAGCTAGTGGACAGCTAAGGATCAAAAATCTCTGTGTCAGTAAAAAGTACCGCTTAATTTCATGAAATTAATTCCTGTTTACTCACTATTTTTTCATTAAATATTTTAAATTAACTATTTTATTTTCATTTACAGCATACAAATCATCATAAATAAAAATAACATCAAGATATTTGAAACGTCTTAGGGAAGATAATAGTTCAGAATTTCGTATTCGCATTTCGCGAAATGTCGGGTACATGTTTCTCGTCAGTTCAGTTTTCAATATTATTTTGCCCGATGACGGGATAATAAGCCACACAATAACAAATTTAAAATGCTGCTCAATTTATTATCTGGTGGACACTTAACGTGGGAAAAATACAATTAGCCATCGTAACTCGCCGTATCTTATCTCTTGGGAAACCTACAATACCGAAAAAGAGAATTGCTCACACAGCAACTTGGCGCAGCGCATTGAAGGGAAAGTGCGATCACTCTCCTGTTTTATGTTATGCCTCATGATAGCGCTAGTGCAGATTTCCCACGGTTCTTGCTGTGTGTGCGCCTGTCAACAAAATGCAGAGCTCTTCTGTACGCTATGATCGTATAATTCTTCAAGAACTCAAAAGTGTAACTTCGATATGATCATCTCTCACAGATCCCTTCAAATGTTAACTTATCGAACTCAGAGAATTAATGAAATAGCAAATGAGTTCATTGACAACATAATGAAATATGTGTTTTACGTTCAAGGGTGAATCAGCAAATACGTATAAGCAAACAAGGTGACCTCGCTAAGGGCCCCAAATATTTTTTTATACAAGATTATGCTCTAAAAGCTGGTAAAATACGTAAAAAGACTATTTTGTTTCAGATACACAAAAATAATATATTTATTAATCATATTTTAACAATGACACATTCATTTATTAAAGGTGATTTAAGATGAAATAAAATAGAAAAGATATATATATATATATATATATATATATATATATATATATATATATATATATATATATATATATAGTATTTATTATCTAAATATTAAATTTGTAAATTGAGTGGATATAATGGTGAGTGCCTATTCAAATGAAGATATTTCCATTACATCAATTTTTCAGGAAACTAAGAAACAGGTTAATTAAATTACAATTCACCTCTCTTGTCAGAATCCCAAAGACTTGAGTGTATTTAAGAGGGAAATTAACAACTGAATATTGATATTCAGTGGTATTCAAGTTCTGCAGTCGAATGATGGGGGAAAAGGTTTTTATCTTTGAAGACGAACTTGGTCCATTTGAAGAGATACTCCACCCACAGTATCATTTCATGTTTTGATAACTTAGCTAGAAAATCTCAGTATTGTTAGGGGGAATTCCATAAGGTGATCATGCCTAGAGAACCTCATAGCTAGAGCCCGGAAGTCACGCATTTATTTTACCTAAAATAGGGAGGCAAAAAATGTGTTTATTTTTACTAAAATGTTCATGCAAAAAGGTATTTATTTTGGCTAAAGTAAGGACACAAAAAAGGATGTAAACAATGACAAATCACAATTGAAATGGAAATTATTGTAAAAAGGTAATAATTAAAATTCATATTTTAAATCAAATAGTAAAATTTACAGTAGGACTTTCGCGGAAGGAAACTATCATTTCTTCCTAATCTTGATTGCACGTGACCATCCGGTATGATGGCTATGAATTTCTTTTACCCCTCCACAAATTGCTATTGTGGATTCGCTTTTACATCTTCAAATGGTATCGGTGAAAACATAATTATAGTTTTTGTTCTTCATGTAATCCCCAGGAACGAGGAAGGTACAACATAAATAGAGAGTTCTGTCTTCGAAAGGGATCAGAAGCCATATTCAAGCATAGGAAAGGATTTCTCGTGAGTGACCAAAACCTGGCGGCAACAATGAAAATAAGGAAAAAAAATGTTGACTGCTCACCTTCCTTTCTCAGTTAGATTGTTACCACTACCTGGTCCTGGAGCGTCCACTTGCACAGAAAGACAAAACACGACCGTTCCTTCGAGTTGTCCACGCTTGCAGGTATATATAATAGGTATGATTCCAGTTTGATCGAGACCGGTGCCAGGAGAAAACAAGAAAAAATTTCGAGAAGGAACAAAAAGGCAAAAAATCAAAATACCAAAAATAGTCATCAGAAGCTAAAATTAAGTAAAATACGAACGCAAAAAGAATACTGAATGAAAATTTATTAAAACAACTCCAGAAGTACAGTTCAGTGCTTCCTCTTGTTAAAAGTCATAACATTGTAACAATGAATAAGGCATTTTGCCAAAGTTCCCGACTCTATTCATAGCTATCGATGTCATGAGGCCGACGTAGAGCAAATAACCAATAACCGTAATTCCGGATAAGGACCGTGTGCGTCAATACTTTCCTAAATGCCACAGCCTTATCAGAAAAATAATATAAATAAGAAATACCATTCCTTGTCGTATTCATCCACCATCTTTAGATTCAACGTCTTTATTTCGAAAGTTCTTAACGGAGGCGGACTTCAAAATCTTTAACAGACGCTAGCTTCGTTCCCCTGAGGGTTTAGTACATCCGTCCGTAATCACGTTGTGCAAAACGTCTTGTATTAATCCGGCGCAGCGCGACGCCCGTGGCTTGGAGCTCCGGCTGTCGCGCGGAGGCCGCGTGGAGGCGACGCGGGGGCCTTGAACCGAGGGCACAGCGCCACGCCTCTGGCCACGTGGCGCGCGCCGCTTCCGCCACCGACGCCGCCGTACGCCACCCGCCGCCACCGCCCACCGCCCACTGGCCGCCCCCTACCACTCACCACCCACCGTCCTCCTTCTACCGCCCACCGCACACCATCCCTTGCCCTCCCTCGTCCTCAACACCCACAGTACACTGCCCGCTGCCCACCGCCTACCGTAACCACCCACAGCCAACTGCCCATCACCCACTGCCCATCACTCACTGCCCATCGCCCATCGCCCACCGCCCATCACCCACCGCCCATCACCCACCGCCCATCACCCACCGCCCATCACCCACCGCCCATCACCCACCGCCCATCACCCACCGCCCATCACCCACCGCCCATCACCCACCGCCCATCACCCACCGCCCATCACCCACCGCCCATCACCCACCGCCCATCACCCACCGCCCATCACCCACCGCCCATCACTCACCGCCCATCACCCACCGCCCACCAGTCACCGCCCACCAGTCACCGCCCATCACCCACCGCCCATCACCCACCGCCCATCACCCACCGCCCATCACCCACCGCCCATCACCCACCGCCCATCACCCACCGCCCATCACCCACCGCCCATCACCCACCGCCCATCACCCACCGCCCATCACCCACCGCCCATCACCCACCGCCCATCACCCACCGCCCATCACCCACCGCCCATCACCCACCGCCCATCACTCACCGCCCATCACCCACCGCCCACCAGTCACCGCCCACCAGTCACCGCCCATCACCCACCGCCCATCACCCACCGCCCATCACCCACTGCCCATCGCTCACCGCCCGCTGCCGCCGCCGTTGTGACTGCTGCGCGTTCGTTATTTCTACAAACAGGGTGTTATCGCCACTTGCGACTCTCCGATACGGCCTTCTATAACTCAGTTGCTCAAATAAGAAAATTTGCCATTGATAATGTTCCCGAGCCCAAAGACGGCCTTATATGCTCACTATCGGATGATGTGGGCTACAAAAAAGGGAACTCCAAGCCAAGAATCGCTTCAGCCATCGCCGTTATCATGTGCCAGTCACAGCGAAATTCCGGATTTGAATTGAAATTGTTATGGCGGATAAGAATAATTAGTATCACATAAAATTAAATGTTTTTGTTCTAATTAGTGATAAATATCCTTCGTTAAAATTGTGAACAAAAAAAAAACATCCCCTTTGATGAAAATAATTCTATCATTATTTTTTATCTACAGTTCCTTTGAATGAACACAATATGAACAAGACTTGGTGAAATACGAATTGGTGTAAGAAGCTATATTCATTAAAATTATAATGCACATTGATGGAAGATTGTTTTATGATTGACAGAAATAATTGTGTAAAAGAAAGACTTTTTTAGAACGCGCTCTTTAATGTAAATCTTCCAAAGTAAACAGTATTAGACTGGCACAATAGTAGATTATGCAATTAGTTGATAATGTTAAGATTTAAGGCATGAGTACACGTTTGAAAACGAGCGACATTAGGAGCGAGGTTTCAAATTTGTGCGAATGCAATAAAGCATCATTTTAAACAAGTCGCATACGCTTTTTTTATATAATAGCATTATAAATTAGCGAAGAATCACATTTAATTTTGCGAAACAACTTTCTTGTGACGTCTCGGATATTTGACATTGTGCGAGAAGACTGTGATTGGCTGTTCGTTTACCTCTTTCTCCCCACGATTCTCTCGCTGCGATTGGCTGAACGTGTGAGACGCACTCATCCGTGCTGTAAAATGCTAATTCGACATCATTTGCGCCGTAAAATGCCAGATTATAAACTATTTCTTGCAACAGAAAATGTTTATAATGCCGGTATACAAAAAAAATTTAATTATTTGTTTCAAAAGGAAAATATCAAATATTAATGCTCTGCGTGTATCTTTTCATAACAAATTATACTATAATGAAAACCGTATAGTATAATTATAAGGTCATGAAATGCCAAATTTAAAGAGTAATGATTTTAAAATATGTTATAAAAGGTCCTCAGAAATTAAATAATACTCCAATGATTTTTAATATTAATGGGCATTTTGCGTTGGTAAGTAAATTGGGGAAACAACTATTGACACGCACGATCATTTAGATATACTTAAACGAGAGATATGAAGACAATATAATTGGATAAAGTTTTGTTATTTGCACAGTTAAATATAAATATCGAACTTTAATGGTTGTTGAAAAATATGGTTTTTGCATAATATAAATAGAATAAAGATACACTTTACTATTGTTGACAACGTAACTTTTAAGTTCTGTGACGTCCTTTTTCAAGGGTCCCGGCAAATTTATCTGTCCGCCAATGGAAAAGCCACTGGTTTTGGGTGAGTATTATCTTGACAGTTATCTACATTCACATGTGGCGAGCCTACAGTTGATATTCCTTTGCCACGCCCCCAGCATTCAGAACTATTTATGATTTGATATACGAGAAACCCAAGTTCTCTCCAAAATCTTGAGATACGTGGTTGTCTTGAGGAGATAACGCTATCAGGAGAAAAATATTGAAATTGCTGAATTTATACTGAACTACCCAGCACCACAGGATGTCAAGAGTAGTCCCTCGTGTACACGAGACTGACTCCAAACGGGTGTCAGGGGTTCTGCTTCATAAGAAGCATCCATTCTTCTGCTTCTTTTTTCGAGTATATCTTTGTTAATTGGTGAGGGGTTGCAAGCACTGCCGGTGCCAGGCAATTTTAGGCCCGGGGCAATGCTGTAATGTAGCCCCTCTCAAATTAAAATGTGGAAGTTGTGTCAAGAAACTACATGAGTTATTTTATTTCAATAAATAACAAAAATTACAACGTTTAAACCTACAAAAATGGGAATGTATTTTAAATAATAGTTTTAAGTAAAAGTATTTAGTGATTAAATAATACAATTTCTGAGGTAAGCTGAAAACGCAAAACATTTTTGTTGGGTTTAGTGTTTAAGAAAAGTACTGATTGTTAAATACGTGATGTTTGACTTATTTCATTTGATGTTAACTGAGTTACGTAGTCATTACGAGTTGCATGTCGAGAGTGTTTTGTCTCTGCTAGAACATTCTGCGCCATAACTGTTTAATATTCAGTCTGATTCGATCACCCGAATAGTGCACATCGAGTTATGATGTTGTGAACTGTGATTTGCCTAATAAAGCATGGTTCTACTTGAATGTCGTGTTTTCATCACTGCAGTGATCCTAAATTAATCGGTGAACCTCTAACAGGTTATGAAGCCCAGCGACGCCGAGTGAAAACAAAGATATCAAGTCGAAACGTGCACGTGTAGTCAAGCGTGAGACGCCATGATGAGCGCAGGCAATATTTCAAGGATCGAGCTACTCAACAAAAATAATTTCGACACATGGAAATTGCAAATGCAGGCTGTTCTAATCAAAAACGATTTGTGGGAATTTGTTTCCGGCGCAAACGTAAAGCCCGAACCAGGTGAAGGAAATGATGCCGCTATACAAGCCTGGATAAAAGGTGATTCAAAAGCAAGATCAGACATCATTTTATCCATCTCACCGAACGAGCTGAAACAGGTAAAGAACTGTGCAACATCAAAAGACATGTGGACGAAGCTGCAGGAAACCTACCAGTCACAAGGACCAGCCAGGAAAGCCACGCTTCTGAAGAAATTAACTCTACACAAAATGACGGACGGCGGCGACATCCGAGACCACATGAACGAGTTCTTTGACACCGTAGATAAGCTAGCAGACATGGGCATCGAAGTACACCCTGATCAACAAGCTATTATGCTTTTATATAGTTTGCCAGTAAGTTTCGAAAACTTTCGATGCGCCATCGAGTCACGAGATACTTTGCCTACACCCGAGGCATTGCGTGCAAAAATTATCGAAGAAAGTGAAGCACGAAAAAACGACGCCATTCGAGACGCGCCGAACGCCATGTTTGTTCGCAAAAGTTATTCGCGGAATCAACCGAAAAGTGCCGGAAGTGACCGAAGACATGCTGAAAACGACAAAGATAAGTCGGACGAAACAAAAATCAAAAGGGAAAATCACGCAAAAATTCGGTGCAACTTGTGCAAGAAGTTAGGACACAAAAAGGCAGACTGTTGGTACAATAAAAATAAACCATCTGCAAAATTGTCCGAAAACGTCGGCTATACAACCGATGCTACGGCACATGCCGCGTCTGATTCCACGATCTCGAAGTGGTGCCTCGATAGTGGTGCAACAACACATCTGTGTAATGACGAACAAAGGTTCGCAAACTTGGACACATCGAAGCGCGGCACGCTGAATCTAGCGACAGACTCGTCAACAGAAATAAAAGGAAAAGGAACAGTACATTTTTCGACGGATGTGGCAGGAAACAGGAAAGATATCTCTCTCAACGACACCTGCTGTGTTCCCGACCTGAGGACAAATCTTATCTCAGTCGCAAAAATCACGGATCACAATTTCGAAGTTCTCTTCAAAAAGAGTGGTGCGTATGTGATGGACACAGATGGCCGTGTCAAGTTACACGCGAACAGAATCGGGGACCTTTACTTCGTACACGAGCAGACAGAGGTCGCGAGTGCCGTTTCATCCGAGAACAAACGCGAAGTAATTTCACTCGAACTGTTGCACAAACGACTTGGACATTTAAACGCAAAAGACATTGCGAACGCAATACGTGCTGATGCCATTACCGGATTTCGTCTCAAGGACCCGACGGCAAAGTTGGACTGTGACACATGTCTGAAGGGAAAATTCACCAGGACGCCATTCCCGAAGACATCATCACGAAAGACCGAGTTGCTGGAATTAATACATACGGATGTGTGTGGACCCATGCAGAAGGAATCTTTGGGAGGAGCCAAGTATTACGTTGAGTTTATCGACGATGCCACCAGATGGTGCGAAGTTCGCTTTCTGAAGTCCAAAGCGGATGTGTTCAAGGCAACGACGGAGTACATAGCTTTAGTCGAAAAACAAAAGGGTAAGAATGTTAAAACATTGCAGTCAGACAATGGACGTGAATACGTGAACCAAGAATTCGACGAATTTTTAAAGAAGCACGGCATCACCAGAAGACTCACCGTACCGCACAACCCTGAACAAAACGGTGTAGCGGAGAGAAAGAATCGGACGCTCATCGAAGCGGCTAGATGTCTACTCCTGGACTCGGGATTACCACTCATGTTCTGGGCTGAAGCAGTGAACACTGCAAATTATTTGCGGAACCGTTCACCCACGTCAAGCCTAAATGGACGAACGCCGTATGAAGCTTGGACCGGCAGAGCGCCCAACTTATCCTATTTGAAGATATTCGGCAGTGCAGTGACGTATCTCGACCGAGACCCCGGACAAGGAAAATTCGATCAGCGCGGGAAAGAAGGAATTTTTCTTGGCTACGCAGAAGAATCTAAAGCTTTTCGAATCTGGTCGACCGAAAAGAAAAAGGTTATTGTGAGTCGAGATGTGAAGTTTCATGAAGTTGCAGTTAAATTCGAAGAAAAACACAGCGGGAGAATTGAGATTTCCCCGGAAATGACCAACGGAAGAGTAGGACAACGTTTCATCGATTTCGATCACGATCCAAATGAAATGATGGAAGATGAAATCCCAGAGTCAGATTTGGATAACTCATCGGGCAGTGATTTTCACGGTTTTGATGTCCCCCCATTAACTGATGAGGATGAAGATTGCAACGACGAAGAGGAAATTCTTCCACATCACAATCGTGAAGACGAGGTTTTGCAACCAGATGAAGAAGAAGATGAAGTAGCATTACGGGATACACCCGCTTCATCACGAGGAAGAGGTCGTCCAACGATTCTACGAACCGGACAGAGGGGAAGACCCAGAAAACTGTATCAACCTGGCACAACCGGAGAAGTAGATTTTGCTGAAAGTTCATTCATATCGGAAATTCCGTTAGAAGATGCATTAAAGAGCCCTGAAGCAAGTGAATGGCACCAGGCCATAGCTACGGAAATGAAGTCAATTATCAGGAACGGAACATGGACACTTGTTGACCGCCCAAAGCAGGGGAAGATCATCGGTTCCCGCATGGTATTGCGCAACAAAGTTGGACCTGACGGCGAGATAGAGAAAAGGAAAGCAAGATTGGTCGCTCAAGGTTTTAGCCAGCAACCAGGGGTTCATTTTCAAGAAACCTTCGCGCCCGTTGCGAGGTTCGGCTCTATCCGTTTGATGATGTCCTTAGCCATTCAAAACGACATGAAAGTGAAACAATTTGACATAACAACGGCATATTTAAATGGCGAATTGGATGAAGACATCTTGATGGAACCACCCAAGTTTTACGAAGAAATCCTACAGAACGTGATTAGATCAGAGGGTTCTAACAGCATCGGCAAACAAGCTAAAGCCATGCTACATACCTTTCGAAAAGGAAATCAAGTTTGTCTCCTTAAAAAGGCTCTGTACGGATTACGACAGGCAGGAAGAAGTTGGTACATCAAATTGAGCGAGGTGTTGAAGAAACTCGGTGCCTCTCCTACGATTTCGGATCCTTGCTTGTTCAAAATCGGTTCCGGGAAAGACATCATGTTAATAGCAGTCTACGTGGATGACATTCTGGTCGCATCGAGAAATGAGAATGAAATCTCAAAGTTCGGGAGACAATTGGCCAAGGAGTTCGAGGTCAAGGATCTTGGTGACGTGTCATATTGCCTGGGAGTGGAATTCATCAGAACTCAGGACGAGATCGCACTTTCTCAGCGTGGATACATCCAGGAGTTGTTACAGAGGTTCAACATGATGGAATGTAAACCCGTTACCACACCGATGGACTCTGGAACCAAGTTGGTGAAAACATCAGGTGTCAAGGAAGAAGATCAGCAGCTCCCTTATCGCGAGTTAGTCGGTGCACTCACCTACCTGTCCACGATGACTCGCCCCGATATTGCATTCGCAGTAAGAAATCTGAGTCAGTTCAATAATTGCTATAGTGCTGAACACTGGAAAAGCGCCAAACGAGTACTAAGGTACCTGAAAGGAACTAGCAATCTGGGACTCGTTTACAAGTCTAAAGGCGGAAATCTCGAAGGATTTGTTGATGCAGATTGGGGAAACAACGTCGAAGACCGAAAATCATACTCTGGCTATTTATTTTCACTGGGTGGAAGTGCCATTTCATGGGATTCAAGAAAGCAGAAAACAGTGGCATTATCCACCACGGAGGCGGAGTACATGGCTGCATCCGAGTGTGCTAAGGAGGCTGTGTACTTGCAAAAGTTCGTCAGTGAGCTAGGGTTCAAGGATCTCGCCAAGATAGCTATATACTGTGACAACAGGAGTGCAATTTGCTTGGCAGAAAATCCTACTTTCCACAATCGGAGCAAGCACATTGCGATTCGTCACCATTTTGTACGAGATTTGCTCAAGAACAAAATAGTGTCATTAAAATATGTGTCTACCGAAGATCAGATAGCAGACTTTCTCACTAAAGGACTCACGAAGAGGAAACATCAATGGTGTACAGAAAAGACTGGACTGAAGCCGATTGATTGCTAACTGTGATTAGTTGTGTTATTTTTTCTCTTGTGTTTCTTTTGATTTTCTATTTGATCGCCCTACAACTCGAGGGGAAGTGTTTGACTTATTTCATTTGATGTTAACTGAGTTACGTAGTCATTACGAGTTGCATGTCGAGAGTGTTTTGTCTCTGCTAGAACATTCTGCGCCATAACTGTTTAATATTCAGTCTGATTCGATCACCCGAATAGTGCACATCGAGTTATGATGTTGTGAACTGTGATTTGCCTAATAAAGCATGGTTCTACTTGAATGTCGTGTTTTCATCACTGCAGTGATCCTAAATTAATCGGTGAACCTCTAACACGTGAAATAATAAATATGAATTTTAGTAGAATCTATGTTAATAATAGCATTATTTGATTACATACATTTTTTCCATTTCATAAATACACCCATATAGTAAATGTAACTCACATTTTCTGGAACATACATTCTATATTGGAATGACTCCTACTTTATAAGTAATGTCCACAATAAATTATTTAAAGAAAAAAAATTGAAAATTTCATGAAATACCAGACTAGCATCCCGCTAAATAAATAAATATATAAATAAATAAATAAATAAATAAATAAATAAATAAATAAATAAATAAATAAATAAATAAATAAATAAATAAATAAATAAATAAATAAATAAATAAATAAATAAATAAATAAATAAATAAATAAATAAATAAATAAATAAATAAATAAATAAATAAATAAATAAATAAATTACGATTTTCTTGAGTTCTAATTTGTTTTCCAATTTCTTCTCCCCCCCTAATTAGTCGCATTACTTAGTCGCACCCCTTGCTTTGCAGGACCCCGGGCGATCGCCCGGTCTGCTCGTGTCTAGCGCCGGCACTGATTGCAAGTATTTATACGATCATTTTACAGGGGATGGGGGCAGAGGGGGAGGAGGAGAGAAAGAGAAATAAAGTTTCCAAGTTTCATGAACAGACAAACTTTATTGATGCAAAGATAGACTCGAGAGCGAAAATAACATTGAAACTAATCAGGTTAGAAATAAATCGAATTCCATACAAACAAATATGTACGCATCCTTCAATGAGTTGTTTAAGGCTGTAGTTTTATTCGATAACATTTAAATATCAGCTAATTTAATACTTAATACCACATTTTTAGATTAAAAGATTTTCTCAAAAATCCGGGCTTCCGATTTTATGGACTAGCACTGAATTTTTCTGTTGAGTCGAAAATTTCAATATTGTAAGCAATCCAATTAATTTATTAATGCCTATAAATAATTGTTTGATTTGAGAAGAAATTAATGCATTAATTTTCCGACAAAAAATAATAACATTGACTTGATTCGAAGGTCGTTACAAAGTTTATAACTTCAACTTCTTAACTATCGACCTCCTGGCATCGTAACTATCACCCCAGAGGTTAAATGAATGCGTACCTGTGTAAATCCTGTCTCAATATGTCTAAGAATGATATTAGTAGGAAACCAGTAGTAACGGAGATCCCCGCCTAGAGCCCAGGCCACAGAATACGTACTATAGTAGTATCTGTTCTGTGTCCATGCCCCAGAAACACGTGTTGTCCGGCTAGTTCCCGTCGCGCCTCCGTCGCAGCTGAGAAGGAAGAGGAGGGAGAGGGGTGGGGAGGGGCGGGCTCCGATTGAGTTTCGCGGGACCGCAAGCGGCGCCGAAAGCCCACAAGCTCGCCGCCGCTGGGGCTTCTGGGGCGGGTGGGCGCGCGCGGGCGGCGAGCCATTCATGAAGACCGCGAGCGGCGGAGGGCGCCGCCTTCGTTAGAAAATGAGTTCGCGAGGCGGTCGCTCTCCTCGCGTCGAATCGGAGCGATGGATAGACAGAACGGCCGACGGGCGATTCCGCGAATGGAGGGACCATTGTAGTTTGTAATAAAGGCCAGCTCTCCGAAATCGATAATTATATCAACTCTCCAGCAGACATTCCCTTTGAATTCAATGGGTTATAGTATCCTTTAATTATGGAAAGTCAAAGACGGGCATAATATGTTAATTTCATTATGCATTTGTATTTATATTAAGGATTATTTTTTATGAGAATAAGTATAGTCTATAACTAAAGGATACTATAACCCATGAAAATTAAACAGACGGTCTCAAGAAAATCCGTATTCCTTTTGAAATTTGTCAGTAAAATTGTAGGTTCTCAAGTACTTCTCACAATAATTTTGTGATAACAATGACAGTTTAAATGGGGTTGTCTGAAAACATTAAAGAATCATAATCAAAGTTCAATTTGCTGAAATGAAATAGCATTAAGTACATTTAAAAATTATAGTTCCTCTTTACGAAACTTCCGTCGTGCGCTAATGTTCAGTTAAGGGCAGCTAATTTTATCAGGGATTACAACTGTATCAGGATTATTCCCACTGTCCGGCGGTGATTTCCAATTTGGAAATTTACGATATACTTGCGCTCGTTGTGATGGTACTCTCACCAACACGAGAGCATGACAACACCCCTGCGGAGCCTGCAAACATCAAAGCTCGAACGGTCCATAAAATTCTCGAAAATGGGAAGAAGTCACGTTCAAAAAACGTCAGAGAAAGAGAAGATGAGTCTTTGGACAGCTGTTGCGACACTTGGGCAGGATAGGGAACAGTGTTCACTGTGGCTCCGAAAAACTAGACAGGTAGTGATAAAGTGAGGGGCGTGTGGTACCAATTGGATCAAGTGCGCACTTCTAGAGGGATAGCAAGCAACCTAACTTGCTCCAGGCATCTTCCTTGCTCAATCTTTAGCTTAAGATGTGCTCCGGGTTCTAACTCGAAGGGTACATTACCTGTAGGCAAGGTTGTTTCTTCTGCAGGCGCCCATTTATTTATAATGCACTTATGTGATTATTTCCACCCGAAAAGTAATTTCATGGTTCGATGATTCAATTATGCGGCTTCGTAGGGGAGACGCCTGGGGTGCGTGTTCCCCTTCCTCTCCCCCTTCCCTTCCCCCTCCCTGCCCCCTCTCACTTCCCTTGTTTTTCTGCCAGCCGCCACTGAAGGCGACCAGGAAGTGCCCTCGCGGGATTCTTCGGCCCTATATCATGAGGACGACGTCACAAAGGGGATTCCATTATTAATGGCCGACCATTTCCATTCGTTTTTAATTCGAATTCCATGAACTACTGCTGGCTGCGATAACTCGGTGGCAGCATTGTGGCTTCTGAAGCATCAATGAGCGACAGGTAGTATGGCTTGAGTCCCGTCAGTGGCGGATTTTCGATATTTGCTACACAAGTGGATCGACTTCAACCACAATCTGGAGGAGAATTCTCGCCGCTGGCTGATCCGATCGGTATTTTTTCTGGTTTCTTCGAACAACGTACACTGCTCTACCACTCATGTCGGGAACCCAGAGGGGAGCTTGGAGCTTATCCCAGCTAGTGTGGTTCCTCGCTGGGGAGGTATCTGGACGGGAAAAACACCGCTAGCCGACGTCAAGGTCTCATGTTCCAGTTAGAGAGGAACACTGCTCCCCCCTACTATACTAAACACTTGATGAAACTAATGACCTGGGTACTTGATGTGCCCGAAATCACTACTCACTCCCATATGAACTAAAAAAATCGAATTCCCAAAAATTATAATTTACTTAAAAATACATTTTCAACAAGCACATTAAATAATGGTATTTCCAAGTAATCCTTCACATTGACTTACTTCAATAATTGCGATATTAACATAAAAATTGTTTCTCACTGAGAAAAATGTGAAAGGAAAAGCCTGAATATTTCATTCATAGATCTCCGAATTTTATACAATTTTTTCCACAGCCTGAAGTGTCTGTATTACTAATTTCAAATGCGCATGTAAATTGAAATATAACTAGATACGCAGGATCTCGAGGTAAAACAGCAAAAATTAAACAGGTCCGTTTTTGACAGAAAATGCAAATATTTGCTTGTGTAATTCCGCCTTTTCTCGTAACACACGCACCGACTAAATTCTCATATTCGGTGCGTCGTTTACGTTGCAGCTGACGTCACGCGCGAGCAAGGCTCCAAGGAAGATCTCGCCCGTAATTAAATATTTGCTACTTATATGTTGCGTTTTAGAACTGCAACTTCGTTTTAATATTTGTTATATTACATTTTTTAAATATTAATTTATTTTTTAATTTATTCTTGTGTTTTATCTGTTCTTCTTTAGCAGCGTTCATGCTACATTTTTAGAAAGCTATTTTGTATGGTTTTGTTCTGCAGCATTTTTGCTGCCGCCGGCCCTTAGTATCAACTTAATTTCAATACGATTCAAAATCGTAATAGCAAAATACTTGTTTTTATGTTCTTTCGTTTATAACAATGACGCTCTGTTGTTTCTCCTTCCTGGTGCTTGCATTAGAAGTATCGTTCTGGGACCGTTGATTCTAAACTGCCGAGGACGTGAATTGAAGATATGTTGTTTTTATCGACGTATATAAAATTCTGATTTTCAATTGTGAAAAGGTAATGCGAAGCCAAAGAAATAGAAATGGAAAAAAAGTAAAATTAAGCACGAAAGATTAAATTTACATATGCAAAAAATGTATAATTTTGTTAACTTGAAGTACAAAGCCCGTTGATAGATTCGATGAATTTTATTACATTAAATATTCATAAAATGTTAATATAAATTTTCTACGTTGAATATTGTTCTTGTTCGCTAAGCTACTTTATTTACTTTAAGAAACTTTCTAATTTTCAACCTTTTTGAACAACATTTAAACACGTTTTTGAACACGGAGTGACTTTACACAGGGTACTTTCCGGGAGTGATGTACACACTAGGAACGGAAAAAGAGCAGCTCAAGTTCATGGAACGCGTTTCAGGAGCGAACAGCTTGCAGGGCGATTTGTGTTACTACAAAAAATAGCTTCACAATTTCGAAGGGAAAGGAATGAGGTCAAACAAGTATTCTTTAACTCAAGACTAAAATATCATATAAAGAACTGTTCACGGGGTGGGTCAATTGGGAATACATCAGCCCGTACCTCTGCCCCAAGGCTGAGAGCGGGGTCGAGATGGATCGCGAGAGATCCGAGTGCTGTTTAAGATACTGCACCGGCATCCTCCTGGAAGATTAGATAGATAAATAGATACAAGGAGACAGTGTTAGTTGTAGATAGATAGACATATATTTAATCTACCTAAGGTTTAACACACGTTGGTAGATTTCTAAAAGTAATACTATCATATACATTAAACATACATTCTACATTAAACGCACACTAACATAAAGAAACAGTACAACACCAGCCGCGCAACACACATACTCTCAGTTACAGCTTCAGTTTAATATTTACACTGAAACCATGCATTCATACTATTCAACTACATACTTTTTATTTACATTCTTGCATACTTATGAAGCACTACCCAGATTGACAATCTACATTTGCTTAATGACAACACTCTTACCTCTCTGTACCATTATGCACGTACAAGTAGAATTGAGACGAAAAAACTATTGTAGACACCGATAAGGACAATCGGCGTTTAGAATATCGATCCAGACATGGGCATCATCCCGTACAGCTTCTTAGCTGGTGTGGACAAAGCAACTTCGTCGGAGTCCCGCCACAGACAAGGCTCGATCCTAGAACCTTCCGAACTATGTCGCGCTTCAATTACGATCTCGTTATCACATACCTGATTCCAGTCGGTTCGTACAATGAGCGAAATTAATTTTTTCAAGCCTCTCAAATTGCACAGCAATTTTAAGATATTTATGAACCCCCTCGGATTGGGAAACCGAAGGAGTCTGCTCAGTACATAGGTGAAATGTACTGTGGAGCGCGCACTTTTCGTAAGTCAATATCCATAAGGCGACCCTGGCGGCGGCGGCGGCGGCGGCGGCGGCGGCGGCGGCGGCGGCGGGCGACAACTCGGCGGCCGCGCGGGAGAAAGTGGCGGTGACGGCGACGGCGTTAGCTGCGAGCAGTGGGCCGCAAACACACCGTCATGCTGCAGAACAATTTTTTGTGACCATGCAACCAATTTGATTTGCAAGCGACCAACAATTTGTTTGATAATTATTTTCCGATAAAAATGGACAATACAAGTAAAATAACATAATGAAATAGTTCGGGATGACGGATTGGTGCTGATAGAAACGAGGTAAAGAAGTGGATAGGGTATATTTTGAAACGAAATTACTTATTTCTACAGAAAGTGGCAGGAGCATATATTACTGAAAAAAAGAAGAAAAGAAAAGAAAGAATGAATCCAAATATTAGGTGAACTGATGGAAGGGAAGAACCATAACACAGAATTGACTGGAGGTGCTACAGAAGGGCACATTTGTGCATTTGATCGTACTAGGTAGTGCCCTAATCTGTTTACACAGGGCTAGCTTTTAAGCTTTTCCCCATCCTCTTCTACTTATTGGCGCCTAATACTTTTTTCTCTTCACATTTTAGAAAACTTTCACTCCCTTCATAGTTGAATACGACTTCAAGAATATCATAGAGTGAAAACTGTTTTGTATGAAAATGTTCATAGGGAATTTATCGCTTTATTTTTCTCTCTTGTTCTCTGAATCACTTGATTCATTTTTGGAGATTTATCGCTTACGGGCATCCTCACTCCATAGTATGGATAGTCAGGAGTGTACAGAATCTTGAAATCTATGTTAACAGAAATTTAATACTACATGTTATGTATAATTAAATCTTTGATAATAAACGCTTGCTATGTTACGATTATTTACTTTACGTTCAAGAACAGCAAAGTGACAAGTTGGTCGGAGAACGAATTACTACCGACCCCAAAGGTTGTTGACGAAGTTTGGTCTGTACGCAGTGACAAGCTGATATGTCTGCATGAATATTTTTTCCAAATAATTTATACATTTGTGCTGCAGCAGCTTTACAGGGTTAAAGGATTGCCAACAGGTCAGGGAAGGTTTTCGTAGGTGAACTTACCATCTTATCAAGTTGTAAAATCGTAAAATTCGTAAAACACAAAGATGGACTCCTGCCGATAGAGGTAGTTGACTTATTTTGTCTTGTTTGAAATTATAGATTCAATTAGTTTCAACTTTAAGTGTTTCCATTCGCTAATAAAGAATCCTTAAGGGACGGAAAATCAGTACTTAGTAACGACGTTGGGTGTCATTTTTCAACAGCCGCTGATATATTAAAGCCAAAAAGCGTCGCTGCTTCTCTCATATCGCGAGGCGTACGTGGGAGATTGGCGTCGTTCGGAAACGAAGCTTATCAATATTAAAATGTTTACTCGGGCGCAGTACCAGGCTCCAAAGCAGTTCAGGGCTGGAGCCTTTTTGCGTTCATTTCCAGAAAGAAGTTACTGGCACTTTTAAAATAATGATTTACCAAGCTCGAAATGTTCCTACGGGACCAACTAGTGTCATTATAAATAACGTGACACGATTGAATCTCCGTTGTCCGGAGAAATCACAAAGAAGCGCTTCACACAAAGTCGAAAATCTCGGATAATCGATTTTTTTTATTGGTGGACATGTGTGAATTAAAGGGTTATCTAAGAAGTATTATGTAGAAATATATTATAATAGGCAATGTTGTAATGTTCATATTCAGGTATTCGAATTAATTTGATACATTATACAATTTTATTTGCACAAAATATCGTTAATTTTTTATTTTGAAAGGAACTTCGGATAATAGGATTCTAGAATAATCAAAACTCGTGCTTGTGCTCACGGTACTATTTTAATTACATAGGCGGCTATTTACTTTTCCATCATAAAAATAAATGTAATTAGGTTAAATAAGCTAGGTATTCTGATCTAATCAGTGGCGTTTAGAAGTGGAGCAAATTGTTCCAATGTAACGGATGTCTCGATATATCCATTACAAAGGAAATTTAGCATAATCACAAGAAAGCAGAGGTTATACGTTTTGGCCAAAATTTTCTCAAATAAAGTGCCAAAAATTCGCAGAGTGCAAACAAGCTAAAGTGCCATCAAGCGAATAAATCAAATAAAGGGATATAGTTACCAGAGGCGTAACTGCGGTATGGCAGACATAGCACATAGCATGGACGCCGCTCACGGGCGCACTATTTAGAGCATTCGCGTTAAAGCAAATAACAACAACCCTAATTTGAAGTATCCTGAGAGAGGTGCAAATTCTGTGCTTGCCACGGGCGCCTGAATGCCTCGATGCCTCTCTTGTAGTTACACAAGGAGCATGCTTTTGTGAAGTACAGGTCCCCGTTGATCGTCTACCTTGGGCCTCTTCTATTCCCTAAGCGCCACGGGGTCTAATTATATAAAACCCGCGCACTACTCTGAAACTCGACGTTTCCTCCACAATTTGAAAGCATTCTAGGATTTGGACTCGAGATTTGCGATTAGCTCCAAGTACATATTCAACCACTCTCATTCTTTTAATTGATTGTGAGTCGGCAAAGTAAAGACTTGGTCCCACGCAGACCCGTACTCATCGTTCGGATTTAGTAGTTACATACGGCGCAGTCGTACCGCTTGTACCCGACTTTGCTTTTACACTATGCTCCAAAAAATATCGCCAGCAAAGTAAATTAACATACTGATTTAATTAGTACGAAGTTTGTAAAAAATGTCAATGGAATTTATAGATAAATATGTGCTGGAACCAGTAGTTTGTGGCAGACATTAATGTAACAGTGATTGTTAAATAAATTCGAACGAATTACAGCTCAATTCTGAATTAATTGTTTAAAAGTATGTATTGGCAAGAGAAATGGATTTCATTACTTTGCTGTTACACGCTAGTGTGGTCTGTTCTTAAAGAAATTAATACAAAAATCGGCGAAGTCAGCGCGTTGTTTTGCACGAAGTTACAGTGTGTTTCGGTCCCAAAGAATTATCTCGTGGTGATTGGAGAGTCGTTTAATAACGCGTGTCTGATCGTCGCGCTACATTAACATGACTTAGCGAAAAGTGGTCGATGAGACAAATGTAGGCTTAATTTTCGTTATATTTCTTAATAACTAGTGTAATTACGAGTGTAACTATATCTAAATATTACTGTTGTAGATACAAAGTCTTTCAATATTTCATTAGTTGATTGTACACGAATTTTAATAAATTGTAAGTTCTAGCAATAGGATTTCAACACTTCTTTACTTCTTTGACCATTGAAACAACTGAACCGTCAACTAACTCGTAACACTCGTTGCTTCGTAACATGAATTCCATCAATTACCGTTGTAAGGTGTTTAATATAGGCAAAATTTTATTTGTTACCTACGTGTTGCAGATAATAGTTCGCCTAATAAGTGCGTGGATATCTTTATTTTACTGCAGTAATACGAGCGTGTGGATATTCATTTCATTGCCGAGCGCCCAGCACACGGCCGTCCGTTTTCGGCCCAGTGTGCGGCGCGGCGCGGCGCGGCGCCGGTGGCGGGCAGGGCTCGTCGACAAACAGCATTAGGCGAGCGGGCGGGCGGGCGCGGAAGAATCCGCTTTCCAAAAATATTTCCTCCTTGTGGCGCAACGCCTGCGCCGGGCCCACCTCGCCGGCGCCGCCGCCTGCGCGACCCGCCGCGCCGCGCTGGACGAACGGCCAGGAAGACGGCGGCGCACTCCGGCTGATGCCACTGCACCGCCTCTGACCGGAAGGTGCTAGGGTTCGTGACCCGACGGTCGCAGGATTTTCGATACTAGCTTCGTAGCTAGATCGCATTCAACCGCTGTCTGGAGGGGAACTCCAGCACCTGCCTGCTCTGATAAGTAGTTTTCCATGGTTTCTGCGATCAACACTAGGTGAATGCTGGAGCAGAACTCTTAACTTTTCGTCCTCTTCCGTATCCTACCCTCACCCCTTAGTTACACACACTAATATGCGCACCACTACCACACACACCACTACCACCGTACGCCTTCCTTCGGAGGGGAAGTAAAGCCGGCTGTCCATGTTAGTAGATTTACTTGCACGTAAAAGATCCTCAAGCCTAAATGATGCCTCTGAGCTAAATTCAAAATCGCCTGTTTCTCGCCCAAGAAATACCTCCTTTCTCTGCTAGTTGGTGAAAGGAGTGTAGCGAAATTTACCTGGTCAGACGGAAGAGCAGGCCTAATGGCCTGAGTCTCGCCACGTAAAATAAGGCATTAATTCAATTCAATTCAATTCAATTCAATTCAATTCAATTCAATTCATGCCGGGGCACCAGTCGCGAGTTTAGAACTTGTCCCGGCTGGTGCGGCGCTCTGCTGATGGGAGGTAATTGCTGGGGGAAAAATCCCCGGTAGCTTACGAAGATCGGCTGAAAATCGCCGCCACGTCCAGCGATAGAAACAAGCGCTACACTTACTAATGACCTTGGTAGTTGACGCGCCCGGAATCATTAATCAATCAATCAATCAATCAGTGATCCCCTTCAACTGATGTGATGTTTCATAAATTTTTGGACATCAGGTTTCATTAATTTTTACGCCCCTGATATCTATGAATACTTTTCAATACATTTATTCTATATTTTTACAATTTATTTTATATCTTAATAATGAGAGGTTTTTAAAATTTTAAAAAAAGTGTTTAAGAAGGTTTATTAGCACCATTGATGTTGTTATTTACTAATTCATCTTGTCATGCCCAAGCATGGGCGTAGTCTAGGGGGTCCGGGGTCTACTACAAAGGGGGATGAAACATTCCTCTCTCCCTGATATCGTATTTCTTCGAAAGTTGCATATACATTTCTGTACCTGCGCTTTCACACAAAAATTAATATTTCGCGTTTCCGGAGGCGTAAACTACTGTGGCAGTTATTCCCGTGAGTGTAGTGCATGCTTTTATCGTGGGAGGTGGTGGAATTTCACGCCCCCCGGAAGCTGGTGAGATCCGGCGCCGACCTACACGTCTGCTGGAGAGGTTTCCCTCGTCAAGGAATCTTCCACCAGCGGGCCCCGCCCCGCCGAGACGAGCTCTAAGCGTGGTCTCTTGGCGCGTGGTGCGTGTAAGTGTAAGTATGTGTAAGTAAGAGGTGAGGATATGAAAAGGAAGACGAAAGAAAGATCGCACGCGGTCCGTAACCCACGTTTCTTATGGTACTGCATTGACATTCGCCTCATGTTAATGGGAGAAACCACGGTAAACTACCCGTCAGCGCAGCTGGCCGCTGGAATTCGCTTCGAGACGGCGGCTGGATTCGACCTACCTAGTGCCGAGAATCCTGCCGCCATCGCGTCTCGGACCCTAGGCCTCCCGGTCAGAGGCACCCGCTGTGATACCAGCTGAATACACTCAGCTTCTGTCGGTTTCATCCTAACACTAGTTCTGAGCAGACGTTTAATTTTGCATTAACTAGCGAGAGACAAAGAACAACTCAAATCATTCTCTTCTTCTGTTAAAATTACGTCTACCAAAGGATTTGAATCGAATTACTTGACTTACTGTTCTTTTAATTTCTTCTTATAGTAAGTAAAATTATAGTGCGTTTTATTGCCGTGATACTAATTATGTGTACTTTTAACGACAGTCTATCAATTGGTGACTTCCATGAGAGGATCAGTCTGTTCACGCGCCCTTCCCGAAGCACTGCCCTGGACGTCAGGCCGCGTCACATTAATCTCTGTTGCGCCCTTGACTGTCAGTTGCTTCGCTGGAAACAATTCACGGTCAGAGTGCTTGACCTTGCGTCTCTACACCGCACACTGAGTCTTCGCCAAGACGTGTGAAGCTTACGTGGAAAATTTATCTATTCATTTACTCAGTGGTTATTTTTCAACCAGTCTACTAATCGTTCCTCAATCTTCTTAATCCCATCCGAAACATGAGATTAAGCTCTGGCGCAAAATGCAAAATATAAGAATGTTAAATGAAATGAGATGGGAATAGTTACAATAATCTGATGTAATCAAAAATTAATTTGCATGTGTGTTTTCCATCAAAACGTACAGTACATTGAATGAATTTAATTTCTTATTGAATCCTGTTCACTCCATGAGAAAATTTTATTTCGTTAAAAGGATACCTGGAGCCTTTGGTCCTTCGATTTCACTAAACAGTTCGTGCCAGTGGAGGATATAGAGGGGGGACGGCTTGCAGTAAACTCCCTCTTCCCAAGCTAAAATTGTTTTTTCAATTTAATAAATTTATTTAAAGCATATTTTTAAAGAATGTTCCAATTGTGGTTGTACATTTACAAAACATTCAATATAACAGTTATTTTATAATTTCAAAAATATTTTGTGGATTGGAGTCAAAACTGAAATCCTCCTTAGAAATTCTTTCCGCTCCTGATAAGTGCACACATAATCACGCACAGGTGATTGTGAATAAACACGTGGCATGTAGCAGTAAAAGCTGCTAAATACTGAACTTTTTAAACATTCTTGTAATACACTTAGATTAAACACGTACCATGAAAAGTAATAAGATCTACCGATAAGATAGCTATCAGTAGACGTCATGGCAATCAGAGAACGATCAATGCTTTGGACTGTATTGTTGGGTGTACGAATAATTTGTCCTCATGATTATTGAATGTTCCGTTTCCTAGTTCATGTAATGACTTTAATAATGCCTCTCGGTAAATGATCCATACAATCGACTTCTGCAGTTCGAATTATTAATACTTCGACGAGGCCAATATTATCTTCACTTAATACATTCACCTACTATTTCACACCTACTGTGTGAAATACATTTCACCGAGAGAAACTACATTTCAACTACTGAATTACCCTGCACTTGACCACGGCTTGGATACTCTCCATATTTAAGCACAAGAACACAAGATAAACAGATATCAAGCGACAGAGGAGAAAAAGTTGTGCTGAAGAGTTCAATGATCACATTTATTGTCCTAAAGGAAAACTTTCATAAAATTTCCCGAGATTTTGAGTTGATAATTCGAATGCGAGTTTTTGTGGAAGTATGTTCTCTCGCAATTTTAGCCCATTACGATAACGTGTGCGAATTCGTGTTTAACGGTATAAAATTCACTGAATATTTTTGACGGGGTATGAAATTCCCTGAGGACAAATGTGTACGTTGCTTTATTTTTTATGAAAATGAATACCAAAAAAGTAACACAATGAAGTCCCGGTGTAAGAGAATCCACTTGTGAGAGAATCTCGCTTATAAGGTACATTAATTATGGCCATTCCCGTGTCGCAGTGTATAAAAGTATGAGAATTTCTCCACGCATATAAAAGACCTCAGAGTTTCTCATCTAAAGGAGACAGATTATTAGTTCAAGAGGTACTTCTTTCGCGAGAGTTGAAATTTCGAATTTTCTTACGCAGCGGGCAAAGTGACTAATTGGATTAATGCTGAAGGACGTTTGACAAAAGCTGCAAGAGAAGGGATACTCGACCGCGGAATACCTTTTCTTCCAAAAATAACTTAGCTCATCTGTGAAAGGTGAAAATACACTCTCACTTTTCCTGAGTTTTGTGGCTCCTGGGCAGCCGCGGACACGCCTCGTTTGCCTGTGGGGTTGCCGTTGATGTGTAGAGTTGATGCCATGGTTGCCATTGATGTGCAAGGTTTGCATCACTCGGAGGACAAACGTTCTTCGTCAGCGTTGTCATCTGGTAGGATAATTATTGTTTTATGTGGGATAATCCATTTGGGAGATACTTTCCACTACAAAAAATATATTCTAATATAATGATTAAAAAATAGAATGGTGGGTTGTAGAATAGGACTTTGTAAATGTACAATTTTTTCTAATAAAACTACCTGATATTGCGCAGAAAGAATGTACTATTCAGAACAACTGTTCTAGGAGCGTTTGCATTAGGTCCTATAACAATATATTCTGATATAAATAGTGATCGTAACCCGAAAGAACATCCGAGATGAGTTTTATCTATTTTTTAAAATTTTAATTACTAGATTATTTTGCACCTACTAAGCCCGAGGATGAAATAACCATACAAATATATGCTATGTTTAAAGTTTCTTTTGATTTACAACTTGCATAGTAGAAGCTTTTAACATATGAAAATATTTTAAAAACAATTCAAAGCGTGGCGACGCCACATTCAGCTCGTGAAGGGCAACACGTGAGAGCGCAGGATGCGACGTAAGGCGACGCTATCAGGGAATCATGAATCATCACCCCACTGCCACCAGCGTTATGGTCTGCGAAATTGCAGTTAATATATAGAACAGCCTACAAAATGTTGGCGGAGCCAAAGACTTAAACGTTTCACTCCCAAGCAACAGTAGCTTAGATTAGGCGTAGAATTTTCGAAAACATATTCTGTTTTTTTTCTTAGATCAAGGATTTTCACGCCGTTGATTAGGTGAACACATGCGCTGGCGTAGAGCAAATTAATATTTGACCAAGCGAATTATGTTCAACCAAATTGTATCAATAGCAGGTATACGAGTTGAACATGGAGGTCAATGAAGGAACGGTGTACGAATGTGGTAGACTGCCGCTGGCACAGTTCGAACGAAGTACTTATACTTCACCATCACATTATATGGGATCTGCGAGAAGATTATTATACTTGCAATGGAATTCCCGCGATGTACCGCCTGATGACAAGGCAGTAGACAAGAGGAATCTCGAATATTTTTTAATGACACTGCAATTCAAAACAGTGAAATCTGCTATAGGAAGCATTTCCTCGGAATGAGCGAAATGTTTCTGCCAAATGTACGATAAACGTTTCGTTAGCTGATTTGTTGAACAGACAAACAGTAGGTTTTGTGTCGCCGGAAAATGTCATAAGCCAATCGTCACGCTGCCGCTTGCATACGAGTCCCTATTACAATAGCTGATCTACGGTCAATGACAGTTTGCAATATTAGGCTTAACATATACAAAACTCGTAGGAAAAAGTCAATCTAATTATTCGACAGTCAGTAGAAATCAGTCTCTGCGGCACTAACGCAGTGCCAAAGAATGATCCCTAGATCGTGGTGGTAGCAGATATCTTGTGGCAATCCATAGCATGGTAAAGGAAATAATCTCCACAAAGGTTTAATAATTTTTATTAATAATTTTTCAGAGTTAACTTTCGGGAAAACACTTTTCCCATCCTCAGTGGATCTTGCCCAAGCAATGTGGATCTCCCATGAATGTTCACAACATGGTCAAAAAATATAAAAAAAAGCAAAACATGCTGGTTACAGCTAGGTGGCAGTCATGCTGTGAACATTCATGGGAAATCCACGTTACTTGTGCAAGATCCATTGAGAATGGGAAAAGTGTTTTCCCGAAATTTAACTGTGGAAAATTATTAATAAAAATTATTAAAACTTTTGCGGAGATTATTTCCTTTACCATATGATCCCTAGAATCTGCAACAGACTGCATCTAGTGCCCTTTAGTCGTACGACTGCAAATTCCTGTTGCAGGTTGCCGGGGTGGGCGCAGACTTAACCGTTAGCTCCACGACCATGTGACGCCCAGGGTGAATTTGTCTCGTGCGCGTGACACACTGACCGTAGAAGAATCCAGCTGGCCGAGTCCAACCATCACGCCACGTTCAAAGTCCGTCTGGTGTTCGCACTGCACTCGGACTGCGATGAGGCATGGTGTGATTCAAGAAGCGGTCGGGTAACCCCTGGGTCCATCTTTCACTGCTCGTCACTCCAATGACCAGCTATTTACGCCCGAGCTGGGAGGGTTCAGAAGGCGCTGGTGCACATCTATATAGACAATCAATCAATCAATCATCTGAGATGTCACTGTCACACAACCTGTTCATTTCTCGCCCGCCGTCTCCAGCCTTTCAGGTGCCCGTATTTCATTGGCAGTTGTATTTTTTTGTTATTAAGTGGACGGCAGAATAAGGTCGACAAAAAGACAATTTAAAGTAGATATGTAACAATCTGTTCCGTGAATCGTACAAGTTTACACTGTACCACATTGTACTCATTTCACACCACAATGAAAACATTTTCCTAATCATATCGTGAATTTGCTTAACTTATATCGTTTTATTTAAACTAGATTTGTGTGTCTCGCATTTTACATGGAAAAGCCCATTTTCTACCTTAATCCTATTCAAAGGCGACTTCCAATGTAATCAGTAAACATTTAAACAAGACTGTCAGCCTTGTTTTATCCGACTCGTATGAAGTCCAAATATATTGTCAATGTCATGCCAATATACTGTCAATAACTCATAAAATTAGTGTACAAAATGTGCACTTGTATAAGACAAAATTAATTTCTATTGCAATGTGATTGCACATTGATTTATAATGCGAATGTAGTTGGAATTATGAATATTGATACAAACCTCAAATTTTATTTAATACAAACCGTCATGTTATATAAAACATTTATTTGTATACATATTTCGGACACAAAAAAATATTTTATAAGTAGGTAATTGATCTTTTACCACAGTTTTACTTTTTTGTCGACTCTAGAGACTTCATTTAAATACTTTTTAAACGTTTAAAATTTTTAATCGTCTCATTACGTTATGGAAAAAATATGATATTTATTAATAAAATTGTCGGCTTTTGAGACCACGATCAAATTAATTTTCATTGTAGTTCACAGATCGAAAATTCATTAAATATTTTTTACATCCTAATGTCTAAAATACTGTTATGAATTTCTTAAAAACGCAGAATGATCATTATTTGAAAGCTAATTAAAATAATCTTATGTTCTTCTTTGGTATATCCTTGGTTACACATATTGCAATCAATCGCCGATCAGTAAGTTTCTCCTGAAGAAAGGATTAAAAACAACTTATCATTATTTAGCATCAATTTGTTTCCCTTTCCTGAATATGAATGAATTGCTTTATATTACATGAAACTAATACTAACAAATACACGAGTGAAGTTCTTTTAAACATTTCGTAATATTATTTTCATTAAATTGCAGAATGAATCAATTACTTTTATTTGTTTAATGAAATATTTATATTTCTTTGAGTGTTCGGAAAGAAGGACCTGGACTGTATGAATTCTGACACAGAACAGTGTTTTTGAAGTCGAGCTTTACTATTCTACATTTTGTTCGTTTCTCTTCTAGAATTAGGTTCCAACCTCACAGTTGTCCATCTTGTCTAGGTCGCCCACATTTGCTGCCCACGGCATAAACACGTCCACTGGACTAAATTTGTTTGCTCTGTTTTTCACTCTCCCACTCGCCTGTTAGTGGCGACTGTTCTTGAAATAGGCCACCGCACGCTTCCTTAACGAAACCAGTGGCGTGGTGCTGTCTCCATGACCTGAACAGCTGTTTATGGCGCCACATCTTTATACACTAAAAGGAAATGAAATGAGTGGAGGGGTTAAGCGATCAAGTGCCGTCAATCGAGAATTTCAAATTTTACGCGCAATGTGTTCTGTGTTTTCGACGGGACGTTATAGAAACCGTACGCGATGTCACTTTTAGTTGTAACAAGCGTCAACAGTTGAAAGATATTTTGAAAGTAATAATCACTTATTGACGCAATATAGAAAACTTAATTTTTGTAAACACTTCAGAATAATTGTGACTTTTAACAACTAATATTGTGGAATCCTTCGTTCAATGAAGTACAATATTTTTCCCCAGCAGATAAGACGTCTTCCCCAAGGGAAAAAGCATTCACCTCACTTGAGCACCAATACTTGGTACGGAGGGAATGCTTCCTAGATGAGCAACGCATTTCTTCCGAGCGCAGGAAGTGGGGGGCGCAGCGCTGTGTTGCAAAGGCCCTTCGCCGAGAGGTTGCGCTTCCGCCACGCGCAGCCGTTGCTCAATTTTGAAGCAGTCGACTTGGAACTTTGAACCGTCCTCTGGTTAGGAGAGCGACTACACTCCTTTGGCCGCAGTTCTGCTTGCATGTAATTGAGTCAATTGCCGCTGTAAAGAAAAGGAAAGGTAAAGTTCTGTTTAAATTTAAAAGGCAGTCGTAATATAGTTAGTTTAACAAGAGATGGATATAGAATAATTGGCTAAACTTTTACGAAATATGTATGATTTGAACGAACGTATACATATACTGACAATAATTAATAAATTAGGGATGACACATATTTATTGAAGTGAGAAAAAGAAAAGACTATTAAAAGACAAAATTCTTTAATTGCATAGAATGTATGAGAAAATCCATTTCTTCGACGTTAGCTTGAAGATAAAATAAAAAGGTTTCTTTTTAATCTATTTGTGCTTTGAATGGACCTTGAAACCATAAATTGCTATTGCTCTTAGCCATTGCATCCAGGACATTCCCTTCGGCGACATTTTTCTATAATCTCTCTTACAAAACACACAAGATCATTGTTCTAGAAACATCAATGGAAATGCCCAGAGTTCTTTGCAAAAATAAGCGACGTGCGAATGCTAAGTGAATAAAAAAAATCGAAATTCTGAAGAATAATTGCTCCAGTTTTCTCCAAAGAAATTTTATCGCAGTTAGTTTCTCGTTTCTTTTTACATGTTTTTTAGGGGTTTTATATAGTTAAGTCCTTCGATAGTCAAAGAGGCGAAGCGAGCCGATCAACTCTATTTTTGAGGAGAATAGGAAGTTTTAATGCGGGCAGACATAATCTTAGCCAAATGAACCAACATTTAATTTTCTTTTCGAGTGGGATTTAATTTCAGGAGGTTTCAAATTTAATACCTACTTCTTCGTGTTTTTGAGTGGCAACTGCATTCCTAAAACTTGTTCATGTCGATAAAAATCTTACGCTATTTAATGAAACATTTTCAGATTCAGAAATATTTACAAAATCAATACGCATTTAAGGGTTTTGGATCAGATAGTCCTATGCTACATTCTGGCAAAACTGAAATATTACTATTTTAATAGCTCTCGGCTTTTCAGTTTGAGTTTGTAAGTATTATTTTGAAAACAAATATTTAGGTATCACAATGGACTTTGATACAGCTTCGTTGGAGTTATAGGTACACTACATACACACGTTTTGACTCGTAATTCATTCACAATGTCACTCTGAAGTGACATTGTACTGTCTGCTACTTAGCCATTCAATAAAAATCGACTCCCTGCCTTTCCTCAACCGCCGTTCAATTTCCTTTGGTACTCGTACATCGAGAAAAAAACTGAGAAATTATTTTGATTCTGCAAAGTTACTGAAACTTTTATCTTCTTCCAACTCCGCGAATGTACAATAAATATTTGTCTTACTTTGTCTTACGAACTATTGTCCATCAAATTACATGCTGAGAAAATCATGTTTATTATATTAACGTTAAATAATTATGTAAAGACAAATAAAATCTAGGGAATGATTTGCTCACAGGAGTTCGATTTGAATATGATCTTTACTGTACAAGTTCTATCTTGATTACGTATCTAAGTAGCTAATAATTTTGCTGGAGAAGATGCGTCCATTTACGCGCACACTGGAGCAGTGGGTTCGAATCCCTGGTCAGGAATGATATTTTCAGGCTCGGAGGCCATTATGACGCCTTCATGGACCACATTTAAACTTTATTTCCGCCGTAGCGATCCATTGCTTGTCATAAGTATTAATTTACTCATAAAACAGAACCAACACTTTCAGATCCATGTATGAGCACAATAACTGCCCACACGATAAGAGCGCAGGAGGCTTAGATGGTAACCGTTAAGTTGGCTCGAATCCTGTGGAAGCCATGCCTCTTTGCACCTTGCAATTGAGGCATGAAAAAAGGCATTATGATAACGTAAATCGACATTTATTACTACACAATGCCGAGGACCGCTTAATGACAGTTATCTGTACAGGAAAACCCCGGTAATCCAAACTAATTAAGGGTGTGTTCTGTTCGGTTTCGGAAATGTTCGGATTATCCGAAAAATGTACCGTACATATGCAACTATATCTATAGGATTACCAGATAATGCAACGGAGCGAGCGATGGGAGAAAATGGCAACGTAGCGTAGCGATCGCATCATCAGGCAGATTTAGTTCCTTGGGGCAAAAGAAGATTTTTTTTTTTTGCACGTTCCTCTCTGTGAAAATTACTGCTACATAAAGATATGACACACACCGTAGTTACCTGTGCAATACACGTTTCATTTCGACATGTGTTTCAATTAGTTTTTCAGTTCTACAGTAATTATAAAATCCTTTCTTTACATTACAAACCCCGAATACCCCCTCCATCCCGAATTTTGTTCAGATTTTCCGAAATTTCGGATTTGCGGGGTTCGAATTAGGGAGATTCTCCTGTACTTGCCCTCCTACGTCATGATTGGGACATAGTTTTAAGAATCGCAATGTGTAAACATACTACACATAAATTCTAAAGAATTCTAAAACTAGTAAACTTAAAACCGCTAAATTGGCTCGAATCCCGTGGAAGGCATGCTTATTTTCACCTTCCAATTGAGACATGAAAAAAAGCATTATGATAACACCGACATTATGATAAAACAGCATTATGATATGATTAACCAACATTCATTTCTACAAAATAGCAGGGCCGCTTAATACCAGTTATCTGTTCTTGCTCTCCGACGCCAAGATTGGGACATGATTTTAAGAATCTCAATGTGTGACAATCTAAATTATCCTAAAATGGAAATGGAACTGGTTTATATCAACGCATTGATATTCGCAATCCTATAGTAGCACTATATTTTGAAACTTCAGTAATCGCGGCAGACTGTGGGTCCGCACGTAGCCAAATTGGATAAAGGCGAAGTACGTATGTAAAATGAACCTACACATGGATGGAACCCACTTATAAAAGGCTCTGGAATATTAAGCATATTTTAGAGAAAAATTAATAACAATGGAAAACGAATTTTGTCGCTTGTATGTCTGGAGAAGTCTTTCAAAGTTTGTGCGACATTTTTGTGAATTTTGTAACACTTGTTTTAAAGAATTGTGCAAGAATAGAAAATAAACGAAAACGGTAAATCAATCATACGAATTTACACATTTCATCCACCTTCTCGCATTATTTTCCTTTATATAAACAGGAGCAAAAGGTGTAACGCCACTGGTAGCACCGGAGTGGGAGTCCAAAATCGCCGATGACTCCGACCGATATCCCTGAACAAATCAAACTGAAACGACAGAATTGTTTAAAACTAAAGTTTGTACGAAGATTCCGAAATTACGTTAGTCCTAAAGTCAAATACATAAAAAGAAAAATAATCGTTCATGCGCAACTATTGCAGGGTTAAAAACGCGTATTAATCTCACTTAAAATACTCGCTATTGGCTTAGCTGATAACCTTACGCTACCACATGTGATCGCACCAGGTGAAACGATGATTGACTTCGTTAGTTCGATTGCAATTCGGACAACAAAACGAAGTAATGGACAAATGGCAGTAGATAAGCGTCCACCCTAAAATGTTATGTTTATTTAGTGTTCATTCTATAAAACCGAGTAATAACAGCAAGTGATAAGATACATAGTACAGTACTTTTCATTTAAAGAAAAATATCACGAACTTTGGTTGAGTTGGAAGCTCAAACGACTTTCCAAACTCCCATCGTTAGTGTTTTAAATTCAGATTTTATACCGCAGTCTTAACATATTCTCTCCTGCATCCTCGAAACAAATAAAAACGCAGGCGACGAGGGTTATTTAGTAGCGCTGGGGGACGCTCCGAACGCCAGGCGTCTGGAAACCACTGTGCCACCCTTTTTGGAGATCAGTGATAATAAGACGCGAGTGAGGCCGAGGGGGCAGGAGGGGCGAGGGGGCCGTGCGGGCCGCAAGAAGCGGTTGCATCCGCTTTGGACACCCGCTGGCGGACACATGTGCAGCCCCACGTGTTGCCGCCGCCCCCAACGGTTCGCGCAGCTCTGGTCCCAAGGCGCGGAGGAGGAGGAGGAGGGGGCACGGCATCCACGGCGCAAAAAGCATGGGCGGGCGGGCGGGAGTGGGCGAGCGGGGGCGGGCGAGCGGGGGCGGGCGGGCGGGCGGGCGTGGGCGAGCGGGGGCGGGCGGAGCTCGGTGGGTCGGGCGCGGCGGGGGATGGGGGCGGGCGGAGCGTGGCGCGGGCGGCGGGGGCGGCATGGGCGGGCGGGGCAGTAGATGGGAGGTGTCGGCGGGGGCGGACAGGCGACGGCGCACAGTGAGGCGAAGGGACACCAAAAAAGTTCATAGAATATTTTCCAGCATTACCAGCAGTGGCGTAGTTCTAGGGTGGCGTCATTCTGGGAGTAACATCAATGTTTAAAACTTTGTTAGAGAGAATCATTGTATGCGAACGTATTATGTAAAAATAAAATACGTAATTGAAAATTTTTATGTATTATTGAATAAGATTTTTCCGAATTATAATTTGTCACAATGCAGTCTAGTTTTCTTTGAAATAAATTTCGAATATAAATTGAAAGATAGCAGACAATGGGAAAAATGTTATTAATTAGTTAAGCTCCATTTTTAATAATTGAAATTATATGTTCAAATATTTGATATTATGTTTTGTACAGTACTACTTGTCCTTTAAACAAAGTTTTGCGTAATCATGTCGTTTTTATAAAGCTTTTGGAATTTTTTTCTGCAACATGGTATATTTTTGTATTCCATTGAAAAGGCAGGTTCGATGGTACCGAACATTTTTCTCCAAGTGACATCAACTCATGTTCCGTCATTAATTTTAACAGACATAATTTTTTAAAATGCGTAATTTATAGGATTTTAGTAATTTAAAGTGCATGAAAGTGAAAACTAGAATTTGTTAAGGCATGAAAATTTATAGCAACTCAGGGAACACAAGAAAATACGTTGATAATATTCACAAGTCAATAAAATCTCCTTTAGTGTCGTTCATAATTGCCTCAATTACCATTAAGTTAATGAAATCAAGGAAATTTAAATGAAATATTTAAATACTTTACGGTGTTCAAATGAGTGAGTGATTGTATATTGAATGTCGGGCTGGTCTCCTGACGCGTGACAGTGTAGGGTAAGCATACGTGTAAGGGAAGAGGGTAAATCAAGGTTGAGGAAGGAAAGACCGCTGGCGACCCGTGGTTGGTTTGTTAAAGTACGGCTCCGGCATTCACTTCCGATTGTTCGGACCGATCAGAGTGGCCGGCTGTTAATATTCTCCTCCAGACAATGATATAATTCCTCCAAGCTACGTAACTAGTCTCGAAAAATCGCCATCGGGTTTCAAACACCAGGACCTCTCGTCCAACGATGCTCCTCGGGCAACGACGTTGCCATTGAGCTATAGCAATCTGTTGAGGTGCCCAAACGGAACTCGTTTTTTACAGATTGATTGATGAGAGACTTCGAGCGCGTTGACGTTAAGCTCATTAGTCCCGTAAGTGCAGTGAATGTTCCTATCGCAGGAGGTGGCGGTGATCTTCCCCCGCTGACTGGCGAGGTCTGCGCCGATCTAAGTCGGGCTCGTAGAGTTTTCCTCATCCAGGTAACTCCTGCCAGCAGGGGCTCCCGAGATGAATGGTAGTGTAGTGCTTGTGAGTGTGTGTGAGTAGTAAGAAGTGAGGACTGAACAAGGAAGAGGAAGGAAAAATCGCGTGTGGTCCGTGGCCCGTTTATTAGGGTACCTGCTCCGGTATTCGCCTGGTGTTCGTCGAAGAAATCTCGGAAAACTACCAATCAGAGCAGCCGGTCGCTAGAATTCTCCTCCAGACAGCGAGTGAATTCGATCTAGCTATGTAGGTGGTGTCAAAAATTATGTTACTGTCGGAACGCGAACCCTAGGTCCTTCCGGTCAGAGGCACTGCAGTCACTCATTTTTCTCTGAGATTGTAGACGAGATGACAAATATAAATTGACACGGAAGTTGTTTTAGCAGTGAAATAAAATTCACTATTAAAAGTTTATTTCACTCTAGAATATAAAAGTCTTCTTCATCAAAATCAATGAAATAAATCACAATTTACACAGATTGAGTTTTCTCTGTAATTAATTCGTAAATTAATAATGTTTCGTTTTTCATTAACTCATCTTGAAGATTTGTGTATGCTGAATATTGATTACAGAATTTCACTTATCCTAATACAAGTTCCTATTTGGGCATCGATTTAGGTTATATTCTACAAGAAGTTCAACATTATTTTTGCAGGTTTGTTTTTGTGTATAATTTTCTGATTTAATTATGGGAGAAAATTCACCTTTAAGTAATTGTTGTGTGTTTTCCAAGAATGTATAACTCAACGAACTGGATATGAATTCAGTTGTATATACACTGTTTAAAGACTTATAATTAATGGCTTTGAACGCTAATTCATTATCTTAATCACAAATCACTGAAGCTTCTTGAGATAACAGGTGATACAAATTTTCTTTTTATTGATGATTAAAACGAAGACAATTATATTGGCGCTGGTTCACAAGCTTACGTGTATAACACACGAGTTGCGTATTCCTCACGAGGTTAAATTCACGGAAACCCAGGTACCTCAGAATTAGTATTTTTGTTTTGTATATATCATTTGTCTTTTTTTTCAAAAAAAAAAAAAAATTAAGTCACATCAATTAAAATGGTCATGAGCAACTATTACAAATTAAATGCAATCGCAAATTATGAAAATATTTAATATTAAATATTTAATATTCAATATTTACAAAATTGTATTATTTTGTTATTGAAAACATGGCGATGATAAAATTTCATTCAAGTATTCTTTATTTAGGCACTCTTGTCTATCTTGTTTGTGGGTGGGGCATTCCAGAAGAATGTGGTTTATTGATAGAACAGTATTGCAGTTGGTACAGGTGGATTGTGGAACTTTTTCAATCAGAAATTTATGAGAGAATTGAGAAAGATTTTATCTAATTCCTGACAGTGCAACTTATTGACGATTAATTAAGGGATTTTACTACAAGTTCAAAGAATTTGTCTTATTTCTATATTATTATATTATAATAATACAGTACTATTATATTAGGTTATAACTTATGATGCACCCCTTAGCTAAAGAGCATCGCTTGATTTTGTGTTTGCCATTCTACCGTCTGGCTTTATTCTCTGATTTGCACTTAAACTCTTACACTTAGATTTTCTTACACTTAGCGCCGCGTCATGTGCATGCTCTTTGGCCCATTTCGGCCCATTGTGTGGCGCTGACTGGGGTGCGCGAGCGGGCGGAGTAAAAACCGTGCGAGCGCTCTGCCCGCCCCCTCCACGCCCTTTTAGTCCCCCCCCCCCGCCTCGCCCCGCTCCGCGCTGCGTCGGAAGCATACGTCCCGTTCGGAGGGCCCCCAAACTAAAAAACCTCTGCCCGTACTTTGGACACGGCTCGGGGGATATGCACTCTGACACTGAGAAGAGAGAAGGCTTTCGAAAGCATGCGTCGGACCTCTTCTCAAATTCTAATGACAGCCATTGATATTTTCGATTTTGGGTTGTTATTATTGAAGATGTTAGTGGAGAATTGGTGGTTTGGCTTGTGCGTGTACAGTGGCGGGTGCCTTCCGCTCATTGTACTCCTCTACGTGGAAGCGTTGCCATATATCCCTCCCAATACACAGACGGAAACGATTATTTGCAGTGCACGCAGAAAAAGTGAAAGAACGTGTGATACGAGAGTGAGTAGTGAAAAGACTTTGAAAATTACCTTCAGCCACATAAATTTAGTTTCTCTAAATACTCTACATTTATACATCACTCTTGAATGATTTTAACTAATTGATGAAATCGATGTTTTATGCATACCAAAATCAGTGTTAATTCTGATAACTGACCACTGGCACTGAATAAGCCTTATCATGACAATTTTATCATAATTACTACCATTGCAACACTGTATTGTGTGAATGTGCATTGATTATAGCTACATAAAATGACGAATATTCCGCGCACTTTGGCTCGTATCTCATTCCAGCTTATTAAGGCAACATTTGGAAACCTACTGCGGTTTTGAATATCATGACTCCAGAAATTCTCACACTAAAACGCATAATTCGTAATATCTAAAAGGTTTCAAACCAGATGGCTGAAAATAAGGCCTGAGGGGAAATGGTTTTTTAATTCAATAAATACTGAGAGGAAATGATTTTTTCACGACTGGGCCATGGAACCTGTACAACCAACCATCAGCTAACTTCTTTAGTAAGTGAGTTTATATTGGTTTGAAGTTCGACATAGTCCTTTAAAACTCAACTCAGGCAATACATAAAAATAGTGTGAAATGGGAAGACAATTTCTTTTGAGATTCAATATCTTTTGAGATTTTCTATGGGCTAAAAACATTTGCATAATATTTCATTGCTTGTTATATGTGCAAAATCGACAAAATACCATCTAGGAACCTTTTCGGAATGCACTCTTCAGTTTACTGAACGAGATCTATTTCAAAACACGTTTGTAGGACAATTTGGCTGTTAGTACTTTATTTGGCTGTAAGTACCACATTCTTGTCAAGTTGCCAATTAGCTGTCTCATTTACTTAGTAACGAAAGAATATTTCGCAGCAAGAGTCCCGTTTTTTGTTTAGGGAGACTCAGTATTTTTAGTTTGGCTGAACCAGGTTTCTCGACTCAGTTTTCTTTCTGATATTGCAGACACTGTACAGAAAATAACAAAATCCACTGGAGTACAAGAAGAACATGAATTTCAAATAGTCAAGAGCATTGTCATCAATTGTTGTGTTTTCTCTTCATTGACCATTTTCACTATGGTGTTGACCGTTGGGCAAACCCAATATTTTATCTCAAACAGGATGCCATTACTAATTTCTATGCTGTGTAATATTCCTATAACCTTCATAATGATGGGTTATAACTGCGTGACCAAGTCTCATGGCGTAATTATTGATAGGAAACTAGATACCTGCTCAATTGTGGACATCTTAGAATAGCGCTCTATCGAATTTAGTTCTCATGATCAAAGTACAATAATGCCATTGGGAGAGAGGGTTCTGGAGAAGGGAGACTTTGCTAAACTGAACTAAACTGGTCAGACTATCGAGACAGCTCATATTTTTTCTATTTTGCAACTTTCGAGGATTTAGTTTATAGCCATGTCCGTCATAACGAAAGTTTGTGTTCGAAAATCATTGGTTTCTTGATGTATTGATGATTTTTCAAGTAGTATATACTAAATATAAAATATCACACAAAGTCGAGACGATCGTAATTAGTTTTTAACCCTTCCACGAAAAACTGATATTACAACATACGTAAAGTAAAATAAATTATCATAAAAGGATACGGCGACAGAAGCGAAAAAATAACTGCAGACAACTCAGTTATTGCAATTAAAAACAATATGCCGAAACTCATCAAAAGAATATACTTCTTTCGCTCTCTCTCTCTCTCTCTCTCTCTCTCTCTCTCTTAAAATATTGCAGCTAACCAATAAGTTTATACGATATGAATAAATATTCAAAGCAAATATTTTGAATTTACCATTTCCATATAACGTTCGTTATAGAAGTAGTTTCATGTACAAGCGCGTGCGATGTATCAAGAAGCGGCAGATGACTTCATACGTTAGAGGATCCAGAAACCGGAGTGGTTCACAAAAAACTGGGATTCAAATCTTCTTATCCCCAGCCCCAATCACATGATTTAACTGACCCAGTGACGCTGACCCATCACGGAAAACATGACACTGTTAATTTTATCAGTTTTTAAAATGTGAAGATTGCTATTAATATTCATTTTTTAAAATATTTAATTAATATTAATTTTTATTATTATATTGATAATTAATATTTCTTTCTGAAATACCACCTCATTTGGTATCCCAATTTGCAGCGTCCTGGTTGAGTTTTCTCACCACTGCCCTCTCGACGTCCTCATCCCCGATCCGCGTAGAAAATCCCACGCGTGAACGAGATTTGAAGGTCACTTTGTCCAACGGAACTGATTTTTACAGACATCACGATGCTGGACTAGCATCATTGAGCTACACATATACATCCGTCATCTGCCCTCTGGCAGAATGGCCTCTGCGTTAGTACGTGCGTAGGTAGCAGCTTATAGTTAACACCATAAGCTGCGGTAACTCATAGTCAACACCGTTGCCTGCACTCCATCATTGGCCCGAAGTCCTGATGGTTGGCCCGATTAGTCTTGATGGTGTCGGAATTTCCACACTGGCTACTACATTCCTCGGATGAATTTGACTCCTGCCTGAAAGAGACTTCTAGCAGCCGGCTGCTCTGATCGGGAGTTTTCCGTGGTTCTCAGAATAATACCAAGCGAGTAGTACCCTAACAAACTGTCCGCATGCGATCATTCTTTCCTCAACCGTGACCCCTACTTTCCCATGACATTTGATGGCACTACACTACTGCACGAGACCAGTCCTCAGTCAGGAGCTTGTCCCAGCTGGGGTGGTGTATCTTTGGGAGAGATGCTTCGTAAGCGGGTGTGGAGATCGACACCAAACCTCTATTTGCCAGGATTTTCAGAAAAAGTAGTAATAAAAGGAAAAGAAGCCGGACAGGTGGCCGAGATCGGCAAGGCAGTAGTAGCTGTCTCGATCCAGACGATTGCGGGTTCTAGTCTCATCGCGGGCATTGGTGTATTTGTTTGTCTCTATGTGTGTTTCTTTCTCTCACCCCTCATAATCATCATCATTTCATCTTCCATACCCCCAGGGCTAACAACCGTAATAATGTTTCACGTGCATACCCCCAGGAAAAAATATGACTCGGCCTAGGTGACTATAACTATACGTTCGCGTGGTCTACAGAAAAGCCAATTCGCGACAAAAAATGGGGGAGTTAGAACTGTATATCACGTATGAGGGGGGGGAAGTATCATATTGCATCTGAGGAGGTAAATAGCCATTTCTGGGATATGACGTGCCCTTCTCTCGGACCCTATTTATACGCATCGTTTTGACGAATGATTTTGTAGTTTTAGAGAATGCGAATCTGAAATGTCGCTTCTGGGGGTTTTCGGATTCGCAATCACAAATACTCAGACATTGGGATATAACCACTAGACGAGTAGTACACGTGCATATCCTTCTCTGGAATCTCATTCGTAGATATTGCAAGAACATCGAATAATGATTTGTAGATAACGTGATGACTCATGAGAGTAATCCTGCAAATGAAACACATGCGTATTAAATGCACTAACGAAATTCATATAAATATAGCGAAAATACGCGGTGGTGGCGGCGCAAATACGCTGCAAGTGACACGTGCTGCCTCTGGGCGATCGTTTCAAGTAGTGCATACTATTTCGCAGATGTGTGCGCATGCGCGGCGCGGCGCCAACACATACGCGATGCGCAGCACATACTCGCCGCCTGCTTCGCCAAGGCCACCGGGCGCCACAGCATGCGCACCCACCGCCGCAGGCATCAGCGCCGCCACGCGGCGGAAAAAGTTCTAATTGCGACTTTCCCACTCGTGACTTATTAGTTTCAATCCGGCCAATAGCGTTGTACAGTACGATGATTATAAACCAATCACGGGCGCCTAAAATAAACAAGTTCACATGTGGACTTCGCTATCGTCTTACCGCCGATGAGGTTCTGATGTTTCGAAAAATAAAAAGGAGATTCCTTCCGTTACGTACACCTTTCTAATTAATATAGCGTCTGAAGTTTCGCCTTTTCCTAACATTATTTTCGTTCTATTTAATCGATTTATGACTTACATTCGTGAAATTGAATTCCACTCGATCTTTGAACATCACTCGTGCTCGCGAACTTATCGATAAGTTTCAAACCTCTAGTGAAATTACTAATGAGGAGAACCGAACCACAGCCAGGAGATCACACATCAATGACGTGAGGGGCGGTAGTTAATGCCATAGAAATGAGCAGATCGGTTTTTGTGATGTGATTGAAAACTTACCACTTCACTATTGAGAGGAGGGTGGTTCAGTTATTAGTGCGCGCGAATTTATTTATTGAAAAGCCTGAGAACTATATGACGAATGTAAGAGTAAAGCTTAATTTTGTCTAAAAGCAAACCCAGGGTCCATCTGCATTTGCTCAATGGATCAAGAAAATTGGACGAAAAACCTGACTGACAACTAAAATCTATCAATCCATTAAAATGTGAATAATATTTTTCTCTCACTTTCGTCAGAAATGAAAAATGAATTTTTACAATAGTTGAACCAGGGAAAACATTTCGCATTTTGCATTTTTGGGAAGGGGGGTGTTCCGAAATGGGGTACCCTCCAAAACTTTTGCACGTTAAAAAATCTAATTTTGAAGGTAAAGACAAAATAAGTGTAATCTGTGTCCCTTGGGGAAACAAAAAACAGTTTTTAAGAGCCTAGGGGGCGTGGTTTCAAAGTTTTTGTCGCCTAACATATTAAGAACTGCGCGTGTTCCTGCACTTCTCTAGCATCATAATCTGCGAATTTCCTATTCTTGTCTCAAATCTGTTTGATGTAGGGTATAGAGGGGGATTTCTCATACAAAAAGTGCATACTTACAGAGTTTAGTGTCGATCGACCCTTATAAATGCAACGAAGTCGGTCACACTCCTTAGCATATTCTATATAAAGGGGATCTTCAACAAACATTAATACAAATTTAACATCAAAAAATATTTATTTTGATTTGATATTTATTATGCATAGTTTGCTAAATATAAAGTTTAAATGTATAAATGTAAAGTTAACGTTAAAGTGTGTAGTAGCCAGACATTTCCAGGCTATACTAAGGCGAATAGCATACTACGAGTTATGAAAGTAAGATTATAAATAAAACGTAAATGTTGCTGATGTACCGATCAAAGTACAAATTACGCCAATTATAATCCTTCCATCTTACCTAAAATATGGAGTTAATTGCAACTAATATCTAGATTAATGATATGAATAATAAGCGCAAAAAGATGGCTTAAGACACGATAAAAAATTCGGAGAAAATATTCACAAACATCATGTTTTCGTATTTATAAAGTTGGGATGTAAAATAGAATATATCTTTCTTTTTTTCTGGCGAGAGGTTTATATTTCATTCTAGAGGAAGTGTTGTAGCTGATGAATTGAGTATTATTGCAGGTCAAGAACGTCATTACTAAGCAAGATGAATTTATTATTTTAAGGGTTCCTATAATCTAAGTACTTACAGTAATTATGCATGAATTAAATTTATTCAACCCTCCCTAAAGTACAACACAGCTTTTCTATTCAAATAGGACACGTGGTTGAGTACTAGACAGCATCTCTGACCGGAGGAATGACTGCAATCGTCATACGTGTTCAGCACATGTGCGGCACATCGATGGCTATCTGATGAAGCATTTTTCGAGAGGACGTTTTTATCTTTGAACAATAATGCGCAATATAAGTTTAAAATTAGACTTGAATTAGATATAAAGTAATTGAAATACATTATTAAAATTAGATTTAAAGTAATTCATATAAATTATCAAAATTAGATTTAAAGTAATCAGCAAACCATTTTTCATTAGTTCCCATTATCCATCTATCCAATAATACAATTCTTTGAATCAGCCATCGAATGAACATCGAATAGTATCATGCCATAAAACGTACCTCAATAAGAGATAAACTTTTTATGTCATTAATAAAACAGTTGCTGTGGAAGTTTCACATAAGAAATCATCGTCTTCACTCCGTTTAGAGCAATAGCACCTTCTTAGAGGGGGATGGATTGTTCCGCATTAATTCCCTTAATTTTTTTCTCGCAATTTACGATTGAAAACTATATTGTTCGACGAGAGGGGTGTATATTTCGACAGATTAATGAATAATCATTTTTAAAGATACTTCAGTGGTTGAGTTTCGAAATCTGTTTCACTTCGGGATTTTTCCCTTCATCTTTTCGAAAAGGATTGCTCTTTTTGTGTAGGTGGTAAATGAACAACTGGATGCATTTCGAGTAAAATAAGCTCTTGGGATTTCCACAAACATTACAATTATTTGAAGATTACTTATTCAAACACATTAAATATTATATAATTAGTATAAATTTACTACAGCAGTTCGAGACGTATTCTGAATGGTCCTCAACAAGGGATATTCATTTTGATCCGATTGACATGATTCAATTGAAAATGAAGTTAAGTATTATTCACCTTCTGATTCAAGTTTAAAGACAGCAAAAGCTGCATTTTCAACAGAATGTAGGCATACGAAGAGGAAATTTTCGGGTACAAGTGACATAAATACAAAATATGAACTTTTACGTATTTATCGTTCCAGAAAAACAACTGAAGTGACAGCTTTGTCGGAGCTCCGCCTTCGAAACTGTACAGTATCAGGCGTCACATGAGATACCTAACTTTTTATCGTAATAAAAGGAGAGAAATCTATGCCCACTTATCTTACAAAAACAATGGGGGTCTTTGACAATGAACCCTGCGATTATAAGAGGTCTCACAAACAGAGAGAAAGGAAAAAATGGAAAATCTTCCGTTTGCGGACACCATATTGCATATCACTGACTGTCTTCCCTACTGGAGATATCATGTTAGCCATTATCTAATTTTTGGTTAATCAATAGTAACTTAAGTATTTTATTTTCGCAATTTAGCATTTACAATTGGAGTCGGAAATCTACAGAGAAAATTATCTTCAGAAAGAATTTATTTTACGATCCGTATTCTGAAAAGAATTTTAAAATCTAAGATTATTCTAATAGTCGGAGCGAAGTGTGAAATGACTCGATAAACATATAGAAAGCATTCGTGCGTTTGGTGGATTGTTACCCTGATGACACAAATATACAGTCGCTAAGCAAACGAATCTACTAGATTCGCCGGTTAACTCAAGCTCAATAGCTTGATATGCCTCAAATTGCGACGGAATAAGTGTTTTCTAATTCTTCCCCTCAAATATTCTTGCATGCAAAAACTATTGGTACATTCAATGCTCACAAGCAGTTTTAGAAAACAAGGCCTCGGAGTTTTTTATGAAGATGCGACGGTAGAGAGAGCTTCTCCGTTAATTAATTCTTAAAGGTATACAGCCCCTGAAACTGACTTACACATTTGATGCTAAGTTTCATTCAGAAAACCAAATCAGGATCGTGATAAATCCATTTTCTTTCGCTTTCTTTTCACGTCTAGATTGAAATCCAAACTTGAACTATTGGGACTTTTTTTGAAATAAATATATAAATATATTGGAAGACAGAATTTCAATAAAAATGAAATAGAATTATGAGAATATAAATAAATATAGGTTACTACTCTCTTACAGGGAAGTTTAAATGATTGCGTAAATTATAAAATAGGAAGTATAAATTTCGAAGATATGCTTAATTATATGACGCTTACTTGATGTAAAATGTTTTCTTAAATAAATTCACATACTTTTTTAAGTTTTATAAATTTGTGAACTTGGCTTCTCTAAATAACTACAACAAATTTTCCCCGCGAAACAAACTACTATTTTCTGGCCTCGTGCATCGTCGATCTGAACACCTATGAGATCCGACTATTAGACTTAGAATAGCAAGTCTACAAAGAGCAGATGTGTCGTCAAAAAAGACATCAAGAATTTGTGGAGGATAACTCGGGTAGATCAGTGACCACCAGCAACGAAAGACTAGAATTTCTTGGGTGCATTTTCAGATCGAAACTAGAAGGTGAATAATCCACAAGTGCGAATGCAATAAGTTGAAACAAGCTTGCCTTTCCTTACCTCTCAACCGACTTTTACACAATTCATTATTAACATTCACCACTCCACCTGTCGCAAAAAAAACTGACTCTGTTGAGATCAACGATTTATCGTACATATTTCACATCAAGTCACCCGTTCCGTGAAGTAAAAACATATTAATAAATCAATCATATGCGCTACTTCCGAAGAGTACCTCAGATTTCTTGATGGCCTCTACCACTTGCCACGACACGCAGACCGCACCGCAGTTGCGACGACAGAAACATCTTCAGCGTTGGTTCCAAACGTTGAATGGGAGTGCGGACGACATCTTTACCTGACAGTATTAGAGATTTTTTAAATAAATCTAATGCTGCCCGGTAAGATGTAAACAGACACTCCCGCGAGAGGCGAGACGAGACGAGGCGAGGCGTGTGGGCGAGAACAGGTCCCGAGCGCCGCGTCACTTCCTCGTTGGGTGAACGGCGCGGAGCAGCAGCAGCAGGACTGCGCCGCGCAGAAGCGGAGAGAGCGCGCGCAGCACACGGCGGGCGCAGGCCCTGTGCGCGCGGCGCAGCACACACCGACCAACCCCTCCGCCGCAGCGAGGGAGCACCCACCCCCACGCACGGGCGGAGGCGGCTCTCCAGCAACTGCACCGCCACCGCCGGCGACGACTACCACACAGCGCACCAAAGAGCTTACGCAAGGCGCTGCGCTCGCGTCGAAAATACTCCTCCACCCGACGACCAGGCCGGTTGGGAAACCGTCGCCCCGCTCGCTTCTCTGAACTTTGTCACGGGCGCGCCGAAGTCGCCAAGTCAGCCAGAACGGAGCGGGCGCGAGGGACTGCGTGAGGCGCGGCGGTCGACGATCGAACAGGAGCAGCTCTGCTTCACTGGGCGAACAAGCGCGTCTGCCGCTAACGGTCGCCCGCCACCGCCCGATAAGATAACGCGGTCGCCGCCGACTGCGACCCGGGGCGGCGGCCGGCCGAGCGAGCGAGCGAACGAGCGAGCGAACGAGCGAGCGAGGAGCAGCAGCGGCCGCCGAGCGGCGTGCCACGTCTCGCCACGCACGCCGCCTGGTGACGCACTGACGACTCCCGCCGCGCCCCACTGCCTCCTCCCCCTCCCCCACTCGCCCGGCCCCTCCCTTCCCCTCCCGCCCGGCGGCGCAGACAGTCAGCACGTGCTGCCGCCGCAGCCGCCGGGAGCAGCGCTAGCGTCGCCGCGGGCGCCCGCGCCGCCCGCGTCTCGCGCCTCGCGCCATCTTGGCCCGCGCAGCGCTATCATTTGAACGAGACGCGACGCGTCTGGCGCGGGGCCGCAGGGGCGGACTTGAACTGCAGCATTCGAGACTGGTGGAGCCCGTCGCCTTTACGTGTGAAAAGGTCCTTCGAAGGCCTGTCTTCCGAGGGAGATGTTAAGTCAGCTAAAACGAATGAGACAAACCTGAAATATAGAAAGAAAAGGTAGATTATTGATAATTATTTAATCTTTTTCTTCCTCTCTGGGCACTTTATAAAATTATTAAGGATTTTTTGGATTACCAGCTAAGCGATATCCAAGACGGACTACCCTATAGCAGACGGAAGTCACTTATTAGTGCATACGGCAAGTTTGTCTTAACTGAATGTACAAGAATTAGCGATTTAGAAAAGAAGACAAATTTATTAAAGATATAAGATGCATTTTTGTAGATTGACGATAGTTCACCTATTTTTTTAACTACTGTCGTTATTTTTTTGAATTGTAATTAATATATCACGTTAATCAATAAATATTACGGACATATTACATTCTTGTGTATTTCGGCTTCATATTAATAAACAAGAATGACCTCTAAACATGCTACAACTAAAGAGCCACGCTCCCTAAATCCAGGCCTCCGGGAATATCGCCTGTTAACATCCTTAACAGCAGTCGTGGTATCCACAATTTTAAATTTCGAAGTTTTCAAATGACTTCAGGTTTCGGGGCAAACATAAACGAACTTATTGAGGGGTTAAAGGAGGTTCTCTACGTTATAAATGGGTGGAAAGATAAGCTAAAAACATCCTCACTCATCCCTTTCAAAGTGCTCGAATCTAACCACAAATATCAATGTATATGCTTTCTGAATTGCATTAAAAATCGGTTTCCATAAAGATCTCGGGTCAAAACGTGATATGACCAGTCTTCTTTAACTTACTTTATTAACAATACAGTGCGTTGTTAATTTGGTATTGATAATATAAATAAAGCTACGTAAAAATGGATGAGCCACTTAATTGCCAGTCGGTAAATAAAAACAAATAACTACATTAATATTATCCAACTTGTAACCAAATGTACATTTCAATATCACTATGAATGACAATAAACAAGTAATTAATATACAATTTTTTAGATCTTATGTCATAAGATAAACAGACAATAAAACTTGCAAAACTAATTTGAAACTGTATTTTCTCCGAAAGTCATATACTATTTTCCGAGAGTCATAAATACTCGTAGATATTTTTTACTAGATATTATCGCTACGACTGTTCCAACGTTCCATAGCTAAAATGATCGGAGAGGAGTCCTAAAATCCGTCAAGCCCTGGTCACGCTCTACTCCAGGCCCGGGCCGGCCCTGGATGAGGCCCTCCGAATCGCCTGGAGAGTGGCCTCTATCCCGCACGCGGCGGCGCCATCTTGGCCTGCGACGACGCGCCGTGTGACGGTATCTGGCGTATGAGGCGGCAGGCGGTGGGTGTAGGGGGGCGGGGCGGCTGGCGTGATGCGGCCGGGCGGAGTCGGGTCGCTTCCTTTCGAGGCGAGTGACTTCGCGTTCCTCGGCAGCGCCCTCTTCATAGCGCTGCCATGTGACTAGGTCAGACGCGCGTCCCCCCGGTCCATTCAGCTTACGGGACTCAATTGACGGCTTCTTCGCTGGCTCCGCTTCCATTCGCGTGTGCACAGCGGGGCACGGGGACGTGAAAAGTTTGAAAGTGGCCCCGTAACCTTACGTAACAAAACATTTTTAATACCGTAAATAAGTTTAATATCTCATTTTCACCATTTATTACCTCACAATTTGTTAAACAGTTATTCGACATTTGAGGAAGAAACCCTCCAAATCATCTGGCAACATTGCAAATGGTTCAACTACGAAGAAACGACTGGATCCCTTAAGGTTCAAAGTAGAACTATTTGGCTCCTTTTGAGCAAATCCATTAAATTGCTTCGTATGACAATGCATCAATTTATTAACGTCAAATACGATTAAAAAATGTTTTTGACGTATGAGAGGCAAGTGCACTCTGTGGACTTTTTCTTGATTTCCGTCATGAATATCTTCCGTTTTCTAATATACTAATCAAGAATTACGAATCAAGATAGCAACGAGCTCTTTCGAATATCTTATCACAAATGCTGACTATTAAAAACAAGCGTGTTAAGTTCCACTAATTTCGGAAAAATATTTTGTCTGAAAATTGAAACATATGTTACCATGTATTTACTATATTTCATTGTTAAAGAAAAGTATCATCATAAAAATCATTCATCTACAGCGCACTTCTGAAAACGAATCTCATGTCCAACAAAATTCCAATGTCCAACAAACAGGATTCTAGATTCATCACCACATAGCTATTTTAACGATAGCTGCTTATAATGTTTCCGACTCAGTATTTTTCACAAAAGGCGTCCATCATTAACATGATACGAGACCTTTTTTAAGAGCTCCCGCTGATGCAACATGTTTGTGTGTTATTCCTCTCTTGGTCGAGATGTGATAAAACAAGACACATGCATTACTTGGCAATGTGAACATTGCTTCACTGCCTGGCCTATCGGTGACCCTGCCATGTCGTCGGTCAGACAAGAAATTCCACGGTTAGCGAGAAGCGCAGCTATCGGATGCATTATGAACTTCGCAACGCGGCGATGGAACGAGCGATTGGTCATAAATCAGCACATCACACCACCCGCATGCTAATGAGCGGCGCTGGCGTCACAGACTGCCCTGCTCTGCCTCCGCCCTCAAACGCAGCGCATTCCGACTGCCCCCCCGCTTAGCGCCAGCTGCGGCCCGGGCTGGGCCGGGGACTCCCGCAAACCGCGCGCGCACTTCCCGCGCAATTCGCACGCCCAATTCACGTCCGAAAATAATGACGATCCAACGGACCCTGGCAGGAACACGAACTGTTCTTGGAACCCTCCACCATTCCTCCAAATCACACCAACAACCTAATACGTAAATTGAAATTGAGGACACCAGAGGGAGTGGCCTCGCCCTTATTAAGACTAATCATAAGTTAGCTATATATTATTAATATCAAAACTCTCTTGTAAAGCGTTAATCCGCTGTGAAAGAAAAATACGAACAGCTCTACGAAACCATATCAACAATAAACGAGGCAATGAGGCAACAGTGCTCTGACTCCTTTCTGCGTGAAGGGCAAAAGAGGCCTAACTGCCGTCTCCTATTCATGGTAGTTAAGCCAGTTTTGGTCAGGCAGCAGGAAGCAATTAGGCCACTGTTGCCTCAAATACAAAAAAAAAATGCAAAACTGTAATATCAGGATCTTAACAACATGAAGTATTCCAACCACTCGCCCTGTTCGTAACGAACAAATCACAATAAAGATCTAGTATATTACGGAACGTAACAGTAGGCACTGTGAGTCGGGCCGCATTAAAATCTTCTGAAGCCCTAACCATAACCAAATTATGTACACTCGTAATAATATAGAAATAATGAACGAATCCTCTCTCTATATAAAATGCCATAATGCTCTCTATAAAAAATCTATATGAAAGTATACAACTGCTGCGTATGGAATTATCTGAAGCCTGCATCAAAAACATTTATCACATATAAAGGAAACTGCAGGAGCACACGACACCCGCAACACAAGGTACGCGGCAACACACGTTGCCAACGCGCTCAACTCGGAAACGACGCGCCTAGGACTTAAAAGCTGTGGTTTGGTTCCGAGTAATGTTCCTTCCGCCGTGATGTCTGAAATGCCACCTCTCTGTTTGTTCTACCGCAACTTTGAAAAGTACCTCTTTCTCTGCAGCACGTGTTAGAAACGTTCGAAGTTAGCTTCCAATAACGAAGCTATTTTCTCTTTGAAAGTAATTATTTAAAACGACGGAATGTTCGGAATGAGATAGCATATATTTTACCTGTTGAAAACATCGCCTTCCTCAAAGAATACGAAGTCTACGGTGATGAATAAGGTATCAGTGGACGAGATTTTTTACAAACTTCATTTATAACACTAACTTTACGTTAAAACACTTTGTCTTGTTGCGTATTTAAATTAAAAGACAAATGACTCAACTCATACACAAGTAGTTTATTCATCTCGATAATAACAGCGCTGAAGTTTAGAAGAATGCCATGCTGCTCGAAAGCAGCCCTCAAATTCAATCTACATGCTTGCTTTCGACGTACGATTTCAGGAGGTTTACCGAACGCATGCCTACGCACAACAGACAGCTGAGGTGGCAGAGCCGCTGTGCCTACACGCATGTTCGCTATCATTCGGAAATCGTTCATCAAAAGGAGGCGTGTATATAGGGTTAAAGGAGTGCGGGCATCCGTTTGCCTGCCCCACTTCGGCCTGAAAGCGTACATGCCATTTTTGCCACTAAGTGAATGATAATGAGGTGGCGTGTCCTCCGCCGCCTAAAACAAAAAGGGCCAACATTGCTGAGCCCTTCTGGAGTAGTAAATAAATAAAACATACCGTCCACACATATTTTAAGAGGAATGGAATTAAAAATTTAACGGTAAGAATAAATACAATTGATTTTACGTCGAGCTTTTATGAATTTATGTTGTCCACGTGCTCGCGAGCTCTCTGTGCCCTTGAGGGCTCGCGGGCACCCTTTCCCACGGGCGAGCTCCGCACGGGTTCAAAGGGATGAAATGAACTATAACCCTTGCATTAAAACATTTTAATTCGTTGTTGGGATAGATGCAAGAGGAATGTATGTATGTGTGTGTGTGTGTGTGTGTGGAGTAAATATTTCATCGAATGGAATTATGGAAACCAATCGAGAGCGCGTTTCACGATGGAATAAGCTTCTTACGCGTGAGGGAAAATCCTTCGTTAAATCCCACCAATTTTCACATAATCATCAGAATTGAGACTTTTATTATCCCGCAGGATAAATATTTTTATCCTTGGATCACGAGTTTGTCGCCTGGGATAGGTATCAGTGAAAACCACCTGCATTGCGTCACTGTGATGCGCCAAATCCTGACCGTACAGGAATTTCTTGACGCCAAGAAAATATGTGTGAAGGACCGTATGAACATCCATCCTATAATCCAGATCTCCTCCCAGGAATGTCCGTCTTTTCTTACTCCCCAACAAATGACCGCCTTGTCAGCATTACGCGTATTTCAATGACGGAGATAGCTGTCAGACCCTGGTACCTATCCCAGGCGGCGAATTTCTGCGACACAAGAATACAAAACGTGATCCAACGCTATAAAAATGTTTCAATTCTGTTAGCGATTAGGTGGAAAATAGTGTAACATATCCTTTACTTGCTACAAAAAACTTTTCCCATGAAATTGTTTTCGTTTTGTTGACGCTCTAGAAAAATGTTCTTGTTGCCCCTCACTCGGCCAAGTGTCGAGTCGTAATCTCAGAATCACTAGAGAGAACATACATAATTTTTTCAGAACCCTAAAACGTTAACGCTACATATATTTTTCTCTTTTTTCATGTCGATGACTGAACTTAAGACGACCGGTTTATACTCAATCAGTCAACTAGAATGCATTCCATTATTTTTGTTACGTTCATTATGTACAAGTACGATTTTTTTCTAAGTCAGTGCTATAATACTAATTCCCCTAATATTGCGTTGAAACCTATTTTTCATTCCCGTGAATTTCCTGTACACCCCTTCGATTCCCTACGCACCGTCGCATCTTCCACGCGCATTCACCGGGGCCCCGCTTTACAGACGCATCGCATGCCAGCAGAGAGTATTATACCATGCATACCAGAGCCATTCGGGGACTCAGAGAACACCAATGGAGAACCGGACTCAGAGAACACCAATGGAGAAACGAGTCATTTTCTGCATTTATATTTTGAATATTTTCAATTTTTGAAATATGACAACGGCAAACCTATTTTAAACATATTGTGTACTTGTCGTTTCCATAAGGTCACATATGGCGACGTTTTTGTTTCTTTTGCCAACTAGTTCAACCTTCAGTGTTGCTCCCAATGCACGTTAGTTCTCTGCATCGGCAGTAAATAAAATGAAATTGTATGGTGTTAATGAGCAGGTCTGGCTCTAAGTGAAAGAGAACGCTTTCCACGAGGCGATTACGCATGGCGACGGTTCGGAATTTATTTTCAAACTTCCGACAATAGTTCAAAGCCGAAACCGTCACCAATGATTCAGAAAGGCTCTAGTAATACAAGCCGTAAATGATGAAACAGTAACTCAGTACGTCATCCAAAGACCTTGGGAGAAACCTCCGCTGGGGTCCGTCTGCACTGGCACGCGGCTGTTAATCCGCCCCGCCTGGCTGCGATTCGGGAGCGGCGGGCGCGCGCGCGCGCGCGTTTGGGCAGCCCTGGCCGCCACCCGCGCCTCAGCGGGGGGCGCCGCCGCCCGGATGCCGCGCCCCCCCCCCGCCCTCGGAAAGCGCGCGAGACGGCGCGACCCACGCCCATACGCCCCCGCCCCCGCCGCCGCCTCACTTACACGCCGCGTCGCCCGCGACCACTTTGCGCCCGCGCGGACGGGAAATAAGAGGAGCTAACGCACTGCGCGAATAGAGCTCGACACTCCAACGGCAAGAGCAGCCGACGTTCTTACAATCTGGGGCGGTTCCAGTCGATCATATTGGAGGAGACCAGCATAGAATTTCGTTACATAATACATATTTTATTATATTGTATATTATTTTTGTGGGGCATATATCATATTACGCTATTATTTTTTAAATAAATACATCGTTCTAACAAAAATAGTTAAATCAATTTTGCCAAATAAAAGAAGGTAACAAACGAAACTCTCCGCCTTTTGGGAGGGGCCATTGACCCTATGCCCCCCTCTGAATCCGCCACAATGCTTACAATCCAAGAATATCATCCTCTAACGCAGTTTTCTGCAGAATATCACGGAATACATCTGTAGAATTAGAGCCTTGACGGAAACAGAAGCAGCGCAGCGTCCTACTCAACTTCACAAGAAAACAGGTGTCGCCTGTGACGCAATGATAAGGCAACACTGTACATCCCACGGGTGGAATTTTCTGTTGAGCACCGCGAGAGTGTACGTTACTCTCTAGACGGAAAAAGGGATCAACGCGATGTTCTGCCGAATATCACGTCAATGCATGTCTAGACCAACAAATAGGGGACATTTTACATCTCACGAATGCAGTTCTGTATGAAACATCATGTAATAGTAGGTTTCTTCTCTGATGGAGAGTTATTACATTTCAACCCGCTATTGTAATTCTCAGACGAAGTATTGTACTAAATATCACGCAAATGTAGGTATTAATTCTCAAGATTAAACTGAATTCATCTAAAAAAATGACGAGTCTAATGTTTTTATCGTAGAAGACAATGGAATCTTAAATTTTAAATATTTTTTCATAATTTGCCCGACGTCAAGTAACTTGCTCGTCACATTGGTACTTTGATAATCTCCCAATAATAGCTGCGGCACATTTAACATTTATACAATAGCACGCAAAAACGCGTATGTATTTGATGCCACTAGCGTCTTTTTTGGCGATAAACCGCGCACGATACGGCGATACCATTTAGAGCTATTTGTTTTCCCAGAGCGCGCAAAAGATACGCGTAGACACACACATTGCCGCCTTCCCACTTGAGGCGGGATCACGTTGGTACCGCGCTCGCGGTCCTCGCTGCGTCGAAAACGCGCGGGAACATCACATCACAAAATTTCTTTCGCCGCAGCAGAAACGAATACGCGAAAGTAGAGACGACTATCAGAAGAAGAAGAAGAAGAAGAAGGCGCGCGCATGGTCGATGGGAACACACGTACCACTTGGAGGCGCCTCCCGCGCAGCAGGCCGGAGCAGGTAGGCGCGCAGACCCACGCTGCGCCGCCGCGTCGCCCTCCGAGACTGAGCGGTTCGGCGCAGCCGGGTCTGCGCCCGCCGCGCCCCCGCCCCCGCCCCCACCCCGCGCAGATAAGACGCCCCCCGGCAGCCACCGCCGCCGCCGGCGACCTCGCAGCCCGGGAATTTTCCGGCGCGACCAATGGGGCGGCCCGGCGGGCGGCGGCGGCGGGCGCCCTTCGCCCCCGAGCTGACCCGTCGCCGCCCGCGGCCGCCGGAGCGCCTCGATCGCCCCCGCCCCC
>JAZDUA010001491.1:50000-62366 GCA_038098605.1 Gryllus longicercus | reverse complement strand
CCACAACTGTTTTCGTACCTTAAGAAATTTGACATCTTATTATGTTAATTGTATTTCAAGTCGAGTATATTCAGAATTAAAAATCTGAACAAGAAAGCCCAGACTAATTATATCGATATTCACAAGATCGGAATTGATGTGCAAAAGGGTAACTGTAAAATAACAAGTATCGGGTTTAAATTATTCCTATTTCAGCCTACAATATTTGGAAGCAGGTCATGCCAACACGCTGTTAACTTTTAGTAATAAGAATAAGTGGGGATCTGTTATTAACAATTGACTTCAACTAAAAATTAGCACCGCTCTCGTACTTTACTCGATATTTGTTTTCAATTTCAAAAGATCGCGAAACGAAATGGTCAATTGTCAGCATATCAGACAAAAATGATTTCTTAATTTTTTTTTTCGGACAAATTCAATAATAAAAGAAACTGGGCAAAAAGCTGGTTAAAGAAAAGAAAAAGATGAGGTATTCACACAATACAGTCTTCCCCAAGATAAGGAATTCGCAAACTGATTACATCCATAATAGTTTTCTCTAAACTCTGCCCAGACGAAAATCCAAATATTGTATGAGCGAGTAAAGAAAGAAAACAAATAATATGAAGAGGAACGAAGGAAGGAGAAATGTGATGACACTGAATTCAATAAACAAAAAGTTAGGAATTAATTCTTAAGCAGGTCACTATTTGCGAGAAAAAAGTGCGAGATGAAATGTAATTTCCGTACACATACACCTATCGAAGATTGAAATACGGTCGTGATTTAACTTGCCCACTAACCTGAATAAAAGTCTTTTTCAGGGGAGATAATAAATTATTCATACGGCATGAGCAAATTAATGGGATACGTTTCTCAAGCGTTCTAAGTCGATGATTTGTAATAGCGCCAATAACGAAACCTGCACCAACAGCGTGTTAAAACAAGACTACTCGCCCCCAAAGGTTAAGTGGGTCTATTAAAGGAGTACATGACTAACATTCTGAGATACTCCACTGCGAGTTTTTTATTTCCTGTGCGATCAAATCGGACCATTTAGAAGCTGCAAAACAGCCCCTGGTCAGTAACATAATAGAACCCATCAATTTGCAATCGACAAGTTGACAAGCGGTCATTTCGTATTACAAGAGCCGTTTCTCAGATTCTCCAGCAACTATTGCCCTTGCTCAGCTGAAGCTTCGCAGGTTGGCGGTGACCTAATGATTGATTAATTAGTTCGTGAATTTGGCCGTGTCAACGGACTTGTTCATTACTCCCGTAAGCGTAGGGAATGTTTTATCTCGATATTTGGTGGTGTTCTCTCTCCACAAGAACCTTAGATCAGGCGTCGAACTATCGAATGCAGGTCCGCTTGCGAGGTTTTCGCTATCCACGTATCTCCACCAGCGGTGCACGCCTCAACCGAGACAAGCTCTAAGCTCCCGACTGAATTCTCGGCAAGTGTGGCAGTGATGTCGACATTCTTTCTTCATTTGTGGTAGCGTAGTGCATGCACTATCTTGATCCTCCATATCCTTATTTCCTTGCTCAGTCCAGCACAGCACTGCCCGGTAGAAAACACGAGTTCCACTCGGGAACGACACGGTTCGCAGTGCTGCCATCCGCCACTCGCACGACAACGGTTTGCAGTGCTGCCTTCTTCTTCCTTTATGATGACTTCGCTTCTCTCTTTCTATCGGCCTGTACGTACCATGTTCCTTGTTACCAAGTAGTTTATATAACTATATATCTTCAGAATTTTAAAATATATTGCGTTGTTTTTCATTGCTATGTAGTCCATGACGATCCATTACGCTGCATTTTCTGTCGAAGTTGACAGCACTGCACTGCCGTGACGTAGATAGAACCAGTCTCTCCTCGCACTCCCCGCTGTAGAGTATGAAGAAAAATACGCGATTTATAGTTGTTTGTGTAAGGGGATAGGAGGAGATAAGGATAGGAAGGGAAGCTTGCGCTGAATTCGTGGCCCGTTTATAAGAGTACTGCTCCGGCATTCTTCTGGTGCAGATCGGAGAAACTACGGAAAACTTCAGGCCAGAGCAGTCGGCCAACAGAATTCTCTTCCAGACAGGGGTTGAATTCGATCCAAGTATTTAGCTAGTGTCGAAAATTACCTCCTGTCGGGGCTCCTGTCCGAGGTACCTCCCAGTGAGACACGCTGCCGTGGCCACACTCGTTTCGTTGAGCCATCTTAGCTGGTAGAAGTGACCCAAGTTTGAGTCCCGACGGTGATCCAAGAAAAAATTATTTGGGAAACAAAGATATCTTCGTGGGAATTAAGAGAGCTGCCGGTTGTTTTCCGTAAAGTCAACCTGTCAACTCCAGTTGGTGGTTATGGTTATGTATACATCAGGCATCGTCCGCTCTCAGCCATTGTATCATCATCTTCCCTGCAGTACTAATCCCACGTGGACTACAGTTGGAAATTGTTTCTTGAAATCGTTCTGTTACTTTATTACAGTGTCTTGACAACGCGCCTATTGGAGTTTTGTAACTGCATATTGATGCCAAATTTTGATATTTATTCAGCTTCATCCAGGCTACTACACAAAGGTATTTTAAAACAGAATACATATTTGACAAATTTCACGATAATGAAGATATAAACAATCTTTGAATCCTCACCAGCATAAACAATTTGGACTCATAATTATCATACGTATATGTAGCGTACCTCTGTGCACTCAACATACATTTGGAGCCGACAGCGTGAAGTCAATTTAATGAACAGTTGCTACAATGAAATTTAACATTACAATTCGATGGTACATTATGGAATATTCAAATTCATGGTGCGTTTTTTGAAGTGCGTGGACTGAATGAACAAATTGCAACCTCCGAAATCAGATTACTAGAAGCTGCCGCAATGAGAAGAGGAAATTATAAAGAGCGAAACGAAAAATCAGATGTACTCAATTCACGCAGATTTGTAATATTTTGAGAAGCGTCATTAGTATTAATAAAGTAAACTATTTTCTTACTTTTTTAAAACGGCAATATAATACAAAAAATTAATCTTCACCTCTCTTCCCTTCTTGTTTATTTTCTATCTTTCCGTCCATCCCATCTCCTTTTTCTCGTCCATCCCATCTCCTTTTTCTCGTCCATCCCATCTCCTTTTTCTCGTCCATTCATCCATCTCCTTTTTCTCGTCCATCCCATCTCCTTTTTCTCGGTCATCCCATCTCCTGTTTCTCGTCCATCCCATCTCCTTTTTCTCGTCCATCCCATCTCCTTTTTCTCGTCCATCCCATCTCCTTTTTCTCGTCCATCCCATCTCCTTTTTCTCGTCCATCCCATCTCCTTTTTCTCGTCCATCCCATCTCCTTTTTCTCGTCCATCCCATCTCCTTTTTCTCGTCCATCCCATCTCCTTTTTCTCGTCCATCCCATCTCCTTTTTCTCGTCCATCCCATCTCCTTTTTCTCGTCCATCCCATCTCCTTTTTCTCGTCCATCCATCTCCTTTTTCTCGTCCATCCCATCTCCTTTTTCTCGTCCATCCCATCTCCTTTTTCTCGTCCATCCCATCTCCTTTTTCTCGTCCATCCCATCTCCTTTTTCTCGTCCATCCCATCTCCTTTTTCTCGTCCATCCCATCTCCTTTTTCTCGTCCATCCCATCTCCTTTTTCTCGTCCATCCCATCTCCTTTTTCTCGTCCATCCCATCTCCTTTTTCTCGTCCATCCCATCTCCTTTTTCTCGTCCATCCCATCTCCTTTTTCTCGTCCATCCCATCTCCTTTTTCTCGTCCATCCCATCTCCTTTTCTCGTCCATCCCATCTCCTTTTTCTCGTCCATCCCATCTCCTTTTTCTCGTCCATCCCATACTCCTTTTTCTCGTCCATCCCATCTCCTTTTCTCGTCCATCCCATCTCCTTTTTCTCGTCCATCCCATCTCCTTTTCTCGTCCATCCCATCTCCTTTTTCTCGTCCATCCCATCTCCTTTTTCTCGTCCATCCCATCTCCTTTTTCTCGTCCATCCCATCTCCTTTTTCTCGTCCATCCATCTCCTTTTTCTCGTCCATCCCATCTCCTTTTTCTCGTCCATTTCATCTCCTTTTCTCCATAATTGTTTTCTCTTTATTTTTCTTTTCATCTTCTATTTATATTATTTCTGTTTCAACTAGTAACGTGTTGACAAACGAGCATATAGTAACAGCACGATTACCTTAACACAAAAATACGCGCGGCGATCTTTCTCCAGCTTGTCTTTCCGTCCCTTCGAGCAGAGCAGCAAATATCCTTTTCCAGACATACAAGCAATTCAAATGGGAAGTTTTGAGAGGGTAAAAGTGCGAGCTTTTAATGTAATTTATTATAAACGAATAGCAAATAAAAAATGTTTTTTCGCAAACGGCGATAACGTTTCTGAATGTGCTGTATCACCTCAACCGTCGATACGGCAAAAATGCTTAATGTACATAATTCATAGCTAATTTAGTGTAATTTATTGTGGAGAATTGCTAGTTTTTTCCTAAGAATAGCTAGTTTTTACGTTATAAACGATATATTGTAAAAAATAGAACACAGTTTGTCAGTAGGCTTTTTCCAGTTTTCTCAGAACTCACATTTGAGAGGAGGCAAAATTGAAATTACAAAGCACCCCCGCGAAACATTCAGAATGTTAGAAAATAAACACATTTTTCCGAGATTACTCTCTTTCCCCCCACCAAGTGACTGAACTGCCATCGTGAGAAACAAAATATATACGTAGACGTCGATGACAAGGGGGAGTGCGTCTGGCCCTGGAGGGTCAGTGCCCTGGCCTCCGCTGATCCGAGTGAAAGCACAAACGTCAAGCGACGTCAATATGAGGTGCGTGACTGCCGCTCGTTACCACCCCAAAGGGGAGACTGGCAGCGAGAGATCCTCCTCTCTGATCGATGCTGGCGGCGTGTCAATCAGGAGGCCCTCGGAATGGCCAAGCGAGTCCGGTTCGACAGCGAGCTCTCCCACGATACTTTGACAAAAGCCATAGTTTCTTTTGGTTAACCAAAGTTTTGGCATGGTAAAAAAATACTATTTTCAGGGTTCTCCCAGGCGAACAAACTTAACCACCGATTTCTCGTTACCTGTTTCACAATCTGGACCGAATACAAATTTTTCCTCTGTACAACGTGCAATTAAAGAAAGGCATGAATATAGGTAATATTGAGAAAAATTCATCTTACACTCATACAAATCTTACTCTTTTATTCTTTAGTTTAACTTTATAACCTACTTTAATTAATTAATGAATTAATTAATTAATTAAGAGTAATCTATTTAAGTTAAAAATGAAATACTGACGGTATTGTACTATGTACAATCTGTGGCCCAGTGAGTCATCTTCGGTAAGTGAAGTTGAATTTATACCAACACATTCGCCTATGTACCGCAGCGATGATTTTAAACAGGTCGGTCTTCGTTTATTGATTAACTGATTAATTAGAGTTTCCGGACGGGTCCACGGCTAAGGTCATTAGTCCCATACGTGTAGTGCGTTTTATCACGAAGGCTGGCGGTGAACTTCCTCACAGATGAGATACGGTGCCGACCTAAACGACGGTTTGCAGGGTTTTCCACTACCAGGTATCTCCCATCAGAAGGACACCAGCACAGCTAGGACAATCTCTAGCTCCCGACATGTAGAGTTCATGTTAGTATAAGTGTGTGCAAGTAAGGGGTGAGGATACGACAACAAAGAGGATAGAAAAACCTTAGGCCCTGGCCCTTCTGTTGGAGTACTGCTCCGGCACTCACCGTAAGTTGATCGGAGAAACCACGGAAAACTTCCGATCAGAGCAGCCGGCCGCTAGAATTCATCTCCAGACAGTTTCTGAATTCGACCTAGCTAGTGAGGAAAATCCTGCCAGTGTCGGAGTGGAACCCAATGACCTCCCGGCCAAAGGCATCAGTTGGATGCCCCTCAGCCGGTGGGTGTTCGTCCGGCAGTCGAGGCACAACGAAGGAAGGCCAGCGACTGCATTCTGCTGCGTATGCCATTGAACGGCGTCGCCCCTCGAGCGGAGTATGACTCTCAGAGCAGCACAAAAACGCGACTTGCCCCTGCCCCTCCCCCTGGAGAGGAAGAGGAGATCCTCGCGACGGCGAACGGGGTTTTGCGCCGCCTCTCGTGGAGCGGCTTCCCACCCGAGCGGCAGCTTCAATGCGGCGCACCGGCTGGGGCGGATGAGCGTGGGAAAGAGGAGACGAGGATGATGACGAGGACGAGGAGGAGTAGGAAGAGGAAAAGGAAAAGAAGATAAGGACGAGGGAAATGAGAAATAGGACAATGAAGAAGGGAAAGAAACGTCTGAGGAAATAATAATGAAGAAGACGAGGAATAGAAGAAAGAGAAAGATGCATTTCACTTAAATCGCAACTGGAGAGAAGAAATAAATAGAGCTGAGGTGGATGAGGAGGCGAGGCGGGTGGGAAAGAAGAGACGAGGATGTTGAAGAGGAGGAGGAGGAAGAGGAAAAGAAAGATAAGGACGAGGAAAATGAGAAATATGACGATGAAAAGGAGAAAGAAAAATGTGAGGAAGAAAAAAAATTAAGGACGAGGAATAGAAGAAAGAGAAAGATGCATTTCATTGAAATCGCAAATGGAGAGAAGAAATAAATAGAGCTGGGGCGGATGAGGAGGCGAGGCGGGTGGGAAAGAAGAAACGAGGATGCTGAAGAGGAGGAGGAGTAGGAAGAGGAAAAGAAAGATAAGGACGAGGCAAATGAGTAATAGCACGATGAAGAGGGAAATAAAAGTGTGAGGAGGGAAACAAAGAAGAAGGACGAGGAATAGAAGAAAGAGAAAGATGCATTTCACTTAAATCGCGAATGAAGAGAAGAAATAAATAGATCTCATGTGTGTGTCTAAATTCTATATTTATAAAAATAAATATGTGATGCGGTTGGTGGTTTTTATTTTATTTGCTTGTCAAGTGTCCTTCCTTTTACCTGAGCACTGTTGGCGACCCTAGACTCTCCTTTGTACGAATGCCCGAATTTTCTGTGGGCGGCCCTGGGAACAGGTGTTCGTGTTAGGGGTATCTCCGCCGTCTCCCGGAGTCTGAGCCTCAGCCAACTCCCCCTCGCCCCGCTCCGTGTCGTAACCGGCGCTCCACATGATCAGCGAGGCTGAAAGGCCGCGATAGAGCCGGCGGCGGCGGCGGCTGAACTGCATTTCGAGCAGAAACCACCAGCGGCGCTGCCATCGCCACCGACGCCATCTTCTCCAACATTGCCTCAACGCTATCACCATCCTTGCGGATTCCGTGATCGTTCAACTGTAGTTTCCATGTGAATAAAAGGCGTTATCTTCGCACAGTGTGTAAGCACAGATAAACCAGCAAACGAGTTATTTCTTTTGGGAGAGAAAATGGAGAGTTTTTTTTAGTCGAACACTAAGGTAAGCGATACCACAATCCCAAGTATTCGGTGCGTGATTACAGAAGCAGAAACCCACCGAGGTCGTGGCCCAATTTTCGAAACGAAGCCACAAGACTCTGATTTCTGTGCTCGCTTGCCGGGATTATTTACACCAATATCTTTGACGTACGCAGAGTGGCTTCTTCGTGCAAGAAATCAGAGAATGCAAATTGACAATATAACTTAAATCGCTCTTCTGTGTTCCAAAAAACTTGTGTCTAAAAAAATCTTAACTGTGCTCTGAATAGCTCATCTTCGTAGAACATGCCACATATTCACTTTCAACAAAGTCGCACGAAGTATTCGCATCGCTCTGAACGAAAACGTGACTTTTTTCCCTGTCGACATGGTTTATGTGATCAATAAGATTGATGATGGCACGGATCGATAAGGATGTGCCGAAAACTTAGAAAATTAAGAATATTTTCGAAAAATTATTCAAATGGTATGATAGAATCCGAAAAATTAAAGAAACTGAAAAACGACCATTTTTTGTTTGTTTTTCTCTAAACGTTGTTTAGTTCAATATAATTTAATTTACTGGAGAAGCCGAACTAATCTATTTTAATTTATCCTAAAATTTGATTAAATTATGTTGCTTCATTAAATTAGAGAATATAATGAATTTAGTCAAAATAATAATGACGTATGGGAACTGAACTTTCGGCGCATGACTTGCCCTCAGGTCGGGATGGGCAGCAAGGCGGTACGCGGTGTAGCGTAAGGGAGTTTTGTTCCACTCGGGGAAACCTGAGAAATATTATCATTTTACTGTGCGGAACAGATCCTGTCCCAGAGGCGTTCAGAAATAATCCCGCGGGCGGTAGTTTTGAACCATAAACCGCCCGGTCGACTGCGTATACCAGAGAAGTCAACAAGCGCACGCACTACCAAAAAAAGGAACCGTTGGAGTATACCAGATCCATGATACTGTAACACGGAAACTTGTTACAGTATCATGAATCTGGTATACTCCAATCGTTTTTTTTCGGTGCAGGATAGTGTGACTGATTGTTTCGTGATTTCGGGCACGTCAACTGCCAGGAACCTTAGTTCCGCACGTGTAGTGCATGCTTTGTCAGGGAGGTGACTAATCTTTCCCCGCTGTATGGTGAGTTTGTAATGATTTGTAAAGTTGATATATTAATGTGAAGAAATTTTGACAAAATTATTTTTTAATTGAATACAATTTAAAGAACAAAGCCTAATTTTGTTAATATACTATATGAGACACCATATGAGGTTTTTAGACTAATTTTATCTTTACCGCTCGCTAAATCTTCCAGGCAAAAGTAGGAATACGGTATACAAATTAAGAGAAAGTTTTTATTAAGCAATTAAATGAAAGTTTCACATTTATATTCATCTCTTCTAATATTGTGAGGCCAACTGGTGTCCGAATCTCACTGGCTGAAGTCGGATACGATGCGCAACAGCCCCCTTCCCCACCCTGAGATCGTCAATATTGTCTGGCTGTCAATCGAGACCGACTCCATTGGACTAGCTTTGGACGCTACCAGCGACGTGACAACCAATAATGTCAGTATGTGTAAATGTACTCGTTCTTACACAAATATTAAAATAACTCTAACCAATAGTAAATTACACCACTTAAAACCTCTAATCAATCCCTACGCCTTCCTCCCAAACAAAACTGCAATCATAATTTACAAAATTATTATAAGGTCCTTACTACTATATTCAAGCTCAATAAGGATAAATACTGCTAAGATAAATATCAACAGACTTCAAGTTATTATAGGCAATGCCACGAGTGCTTTGGAAATTGTCAAATCCCCGACTCTCGAAGCGAGGATTTCCAATGCACGAGTGATATTTTAATACGACTATTCCACGAATAAAATTATGACCGACAGAGTTAAAAATGTGCCAGAAATTGAAAATAACTGAAAGCTACGATAAAATCAAATAATTATAGTACATACGCAGTTTATTGTCGATCGACATAGAGATCGATGACTGCCGCCTAAGATAGGCGAGTCACAGTTTATAATCGGCCAGTAGGGAGAAGTGGTAAGGACATTGGATAGAAAAAGCAATATACTTTTTGACACCGCCCTGATTAGGCTATTATCTTTCAAAGAAAGAATCCAACTCCACAACAAATCAGTTTGAGTCTAAAGAACACCATAAAGCAACCCCTCTGCCCAATTTAATCATACCCTACCTCAGATGCCTCATCTCATCCATTTTAAATTATGTTATGCAAAAATTAATTATTTAATTATCATTTATTAATTAATAAATTAAAAAAAAATAATTACGCTAAAATCCCCTCCCCACACACAATTAAAATCAAACACCGATTTTCATTACACATTTTGTTTTCATCAAATTTGCTGATCAAAATTGTTTGTTAAGCTTTACGAATGGAATTCCTCAACCTGTTTAGATTTAAGTTATTTTAAGCAGTATTGTAAATTAAATTATTCATATTCTACTAACACTGTTCTATGTAAACTGGTATATGCAAACCCAATCAAAGCAGCAAAAAAATAAATAAAATAAGGAAATAAATAAAGGAGCGATCTGGGAATCAGCATAGTCGGTAAAGGTAAAAAGTGCCCCCATGCAATTGCACAGAGGCCGATGTTGGCCAAGGAGGATGAGAAGGTAGGGCTCCACCTATACGTCATTATCGGCTCAAGGTGGAGGTTGTGAGGTGAGCACAACGCTCCGGCTACCATTCCCCTAGGGAAGGTCCTGGTTCTCTTTTGGACCCCAGACAGCTCTGAAAGAAAATCACCACATAAAAAGCTATGTCGGGATTCGAACCTGAATCCTTGAGCCCAGGAAGTCACTGTCTTACCCTTCCACTGCCATTGCCACTTGCTTGTAGGCCCAGCCACTGCGGCTGTCCAATCAATATCTTGGGTCTCCTTCCTCTTCTCCTTCCTCTTCTCCTTCCCTCTTCGGTCCTTCCTCTTCTCCTTCCTCTTCTCCTTCCTCTTCTCCTTCCTCTTCTCCTTCCTCTTCTCCTTCCTCTTCTCCTTCCTCTCTCCTTCCTCTTCTCCTTCTCTTCTCCTTCCTCCTCTCCTTCCTCTCTCCTTCCTCTTCTCCTTCCTCTTCTCCTTCCTCTTCTCCTTCCTCTTCTCCTTTCCTCTTCTCCTTCCTCTTCTCCTTCCTCTTCTCCTTCCTCTTCTCTTCCTCCTTCTCCTTCCTCTTCTCCTTCCTCTTCTCCTTCCTCTTCTCCTCCTCTTCTCCTTCCTCTTCTCCTTCCTCTTCTCCTTCCTCTCTCTCTCTCCTTCCTCTTCTCCTTCCTCTTCTCCTTCCTCTTCTCCTTCCTCTTCTCCTTCCTCTTCTCCTTCCTCTTCTCCTTCTCTTCTCCTCTCTCTTCTCTCCTTCCTCTTCTCCTTCCTCTTCTCCTTCCTCTTCTCCTTCCTCTTCTCCTTCCTCTTCTCCTTCCTCTTCTCCTTCCTCTTCTCCTTCCTCTTCTCCTTCCTCTTCTCCTTCCTCTTCTCCTTCCTCTTCTCCTTCCTCTTCTCCTTCCTCTTCTCCTTCCTCTTCTCCTTCCTCTTCTCCTTCCTCTTCTCCTTCCTCTTCTCCTCCTCTCTCCTTCCTCTTCTCCTTCCTCTTCTCCTTCCCTCTTCTCCTTCCTCTCTCCTTCCTCCTCTTCTCCTTCCTCTTCGCAACTCGGTTAGCTGGTGGCTTCACGGACTCCAACGCATGGCTTAAAACCCGATCGTGGTCGGCAAATTTTTGAAACACGAAAATCCATTCCATGCTCTCTTGCAATTGCAGCATTAGGGAACCCAGAATATTAGCTGGATATTCCCGGCAACGTAAATCGCGACACGATAAGCGCTACATCGGATATCGGAATGGCGCTGCTAACGAGCGGGAAATACACAAGTGAGAACGCGCACCTTCAGCGATCGCCCGAAATATCAACAGAGCAACTTGAAACCAGACGCCCGGTTTGGCGTCCGTCGGGAGACAGTGATGGTTAATGATTTCACCACCCGTTGCCGAGACGGGATCCGAAGTTAATTGATCAACTCGAGGAGGATGGCGTATGACGAGCCAATAACCTACCGGCTGAGTTTAGTTCAGAGACAGCATTGCCGCTGTCTGTGCACCGACTTTAAACGAGAGGTCCTAGGGTTCGAGTCCAATGATGGCAGATTTTGTATTTGATTAGTGATTGGAGAGGTCATGTCTTGAGAATGACAGAACACAGGACGAGTAAAATTATTCTTTCAATACGCACCTAAAGGAAAACTAAATGTCTCTTGAAGAGATGGTATGAACAATTTCGAGACGGAACAGATCAAGAGGTCTAATCCTTGCTGTTAATGATGATGATGATTACTAATTCCAGCGTCTCCTGCTAAAGACCTTATCCAGTAAATGTAGTGAATGATGAGAAAGCGGGAGTGGCGGTGCTGTTTCCCTCACTGGATGGCAAGATCGACACCACATTCGGCACGTCGGCATCCGGGTTTTTCCCAACTAGGCATCTCCCAACAGCGGGGCACCACCGCGGCGGGACAAGATCTAAGCTCCCGAGCGGTTTTCAGTAATGTGTACCATGGAGCTAGATGCACATGTAAGTGCAAAAGTAAGGGATGCGAATAACATAAGGAAGAAGAAGGAAAGACCGCGCGCGATCCGTGGACCGTTTATTAGAGTACTGATCCGGCATTCGCGTGGTGTTGATCGGAGAAATCACGAAAAAGATTTATATCAAAGCAGTCGGCCTTAGAATTTTTCTCCAGACAGCGCCAGAACTTGCCCTAGCAGTGCAGCTAGTGTTGAAAACCATGTCCCCGTCGGGACTCGAACCTAGAACCTCCCGGTCAGAGGCTCTGCAGCGACATCTACTTATTTCCTGAGTGGAGGTAAGCCAGTCCGTCATTCGAAAAGTCAAATTGAAGTACATTCTGTAAGGTTGGTGTATGCAAGTCACCCGAGTTTAGAACTTACCGATCACA
>JAZDUA010001491.1:0-45000 GCA_038098605.1 Gryllus longicercus | reverse complement strand
ACACAAAATAAAATTATCCCCCCTTTTTGCGTCCAATACTTTACAAACACTACACCAAAAAACTCACAAAACCTGAACAAACTTACTTTTAAACAAGAACCCATAGCAATCCTTGGTTTGTTTTGTCATCAGAAAACATGGCGGCAAGTAGTACAAAGTGCTTCAAGCAGGAGCGCTGTATTTGCACACAATTCTCTCTATATAACTGGAGCTGAATGGTCGCTACATTTCAAAGGTCAGTCACGTAACTCGCAGTGCACAAGGTCAGACGTTACAAATGTGCTAAACTCTCCATTCACACCTGATATTTTTCCGTTACATGTCAATACCTGCAGAATGGTTAGGTTTTAACTCTTACATTACGACTTGCCTCTCAACACCTGCATTACCCTACAAATCTTAATTACAAAATCTCTGTTCAACTGCTTACTTCTAAAACTCTTCCTTCGACTTCGTCCGCCTCAGTTTGAATTGAAAATCTACCAGCCATCGGAATTCTAATTCCTTCTGTTTAATTAGCGAAACATTTGTTAATTCTCAAAGTTTCTACCAAAACTTGGACATAGTTTTTCGAGGACGATTTACATCATTATTAGAACGCAAATACTATTTTGGGAACTTAAAATGTCTTGAAATTTAATTAAAACATTGAATTTAAGACCTGTAGTTAAAGCTCGACAACCTGCCGTCGGATACAAAGTTTATATTCATATAAACAATATATAAGACAAGGTATATTTTCGGTTTTATCGGACAGGCTGTACTGAAATTTACGAGTAAATTATACATGTTCAACCAATTCAGTTTTCTGACCTTTATTTAGTTATTCAAAAATGAAATATATTCATCCATTCTGTCGGCCGAGGTGGCACAGAGTTCGAATCTCGAAGATGGCAGGTTTTCGACACTAGCTACAAATGTATGTATTGTAACGAATATTGCATCACCTGCCGAAGTCGCTGCGCGTGGATTGCGTCATCTGCCGCCGTCCCTTCCCTTCCCCCGAACTAGACGGTTCCGGACTATTCGCGAGCCGCGGGGAAACGCCGTGAAAGAGCCAGGTGCCTGGAGACAAGCGCCGGGCAGGTATAAATGCGCCGGCCGCGGCGGCCGCGAGTTAGTTAACAGTTTTAGCAGGAGTCAGTCAGTTTTAGCAGAAGTCAGTAGTGAGCAGTAAGACGTCAGTCCGTCAGTGTGTCCGAAGTGGAAGCTGTGCTGGGAAGTGTGCACTGCGGTGAAGAGTGGTGCAGTGGTTGAACAGCAGTCAGCAGTCTGAAGTCTGCAGTGGAAGCTGAGCTGTGAAGGGTGCATCGCGGTAAGCAGTGGTGCAGGGGGGAAACAGCAGTCAGCAGTTTGAAGTCTGCAGTGGAAGCTGAGCTGTGAAGTGGGCATCGCGGTAAACAGCAGTGCAGTGGACCCTGGTGTGCGCAGTGAAGTGTGGTCTGCGCAAGGAATTGTGGTCTGCGCAGGGGAATTGTGGTCTGTGCAGGGAATTGGGGTCAAGTGCAGTGGACCGTGGACAGTGCATGGACTGACTGATACTGTAGAAGAAGAGAACTGTTTAAATAAATAGTGTGTAAGAAGTGAACTGTGTAAATAAATCAAGAGAACGGAGTCGTGTGTAACAGTTGTAAATAATTAAGTGTAATATATCTGTAAATAGACCAAGTAGATTTTAGTGTATAGTTGTTCCCGAATAAAACGTCTTTGTTTAAACAATATTGTGTTGGTTTTAATTCACCACGGAGAAACGTTACAATTGGTGTCAGGTGTGTGGGGTGTGTGTTTAAATCAGTATAACGTGTGGTGAATTAAAACCTTAATGAAAATGGAGTTCACAAAATCCTTACGGGAACTGAGAGTAACCGAGTTGAAGATGGAGTAGAAGACAGGGATCTGGAGACCACCCGGAACGAAAGCAATATACAAGAACGCCTTGCTAACGCGTTGAAGGCAGCAGGAGAGGATCCAGAGAGTTTTCGCTTCGAGATGTATTACGAGGGTATCTCTGTCCGAGCACTCGTAGCAGAAGTGCGAAAAATATGGGAGATAGCTGACACAACGTCAGAAGAAAAACTGATAGGAAATTCCAGAATTTCGGAAGAAAAGGTGTCAGAAAACCTGGAACAAGCGGCAGCGACAGAAGAAGCGGCAGCGACAGAAGAAGCGGCAGCGAAAGAAGAAGAAGAAGCGCAGCGAAAGAAGAAGAAGAAGCGGCAGCGAAAGAAGAAGAAGCGGCAGCGAAAGAAGAAGAAGCGGCAGCGAAAGAAGAAGAAGCGGCAGCGAAAGAAGAAGAAGCGGCAGCGAAAGAAGAAGCGGCAGCGAAAGAAGAAGCGGCAGCGAAAGAAGAAGAAGCAGCGAAAGAAGAAGCAGCAGCGAAAGAAGAAGCAGCAGCGAAAGAAGAAGAAGCGGCAGCGAAAGAAGAAGCGGCAGCGAAAGAAGAAGCGGCAGCGAAAGAAGAAGCGGCAGCGAAGAAAGAAGCGGCAGCGAAAGAAGAAGCGGCAGCGAAAGAAGAGCGGCAGCGAAAGAAGAAGCGGCAGCGAAAGAAGAAGCGGCAGCGAAAGAAGAAGCGGCAGCGAAAGAAGAAGCAGCAGCGAAAGAAGAAGCAGCAGCGAAAGAAGAAGCAGCAGCGAAAGAAGAAGCGGCAGCGAAAGAGGAAGCGGCAGCGAGAGAAGAAGCGGCAGCGAAAGAAGAAGCGGCAGCGAAAGAAGAAGCGGCAGCGAAAGAAGAAGCGGCAGCGAAAGAAGAAGCGGCAGCGAAAGAAGAAGCGGCAGCAAAAGAAGAAGAAGAAGCGGCAGCAAAAGAAGAAGAAGAAGAAGCGGCAGCAAAAGAAGAAGAAGAAGAAGCGGCAGCAAAAGAAGAAGAAGAAGAAGCGGCAGCAAAAGAAGAAGAAGAAGAAGCGGCAGCAAAAGAAGAAGAAGAAGCGGCAGCAAAAGAAGAAGAAGAAGAAGAAGCGGCAGCAAAAGAAGAAGAAGAAGAAGAAGAAGCGGCAGCAAAAGAAGAAGAAGAAGAAGCGGCAGGAAAAGAAGAAGAAGAAGAAGAAGCGGCAGCAAAAGAAGAAGAAGAAGAAGCGGCAGCAAAAGAAGAAGAAGAAGAAGCAGCAGCAAAAGAAGAAGAAGAAGAAGCAGCAGCAAAAGAAGAAGAAGAAGAAGCAGCAGCAAAAGAAGAAGAAGCAGCAGCAAAAGAAGAAGAAGCAGCAGCAAAAGAAGAAGAAGCAGCAGCAAAAGAAGAAGAAGCAGCAGCAAAAGAAGAAGAAGCAGCAGCAAAAGAAGAAGAAGAAGAAGAAGAAGAAGAAGAAGAAGAAGAAGCAGCAGCAAAAGAAAACGCAGAAGTAGAAAAAGAAGTTTTTAAACGAGTGGTAGAAAATGAAGATGGCTCCCAGAAGAGGAGAAATGATTTTGTCTACCGAATTGAAAGGTCCCGGTATGAAAACACGCGGGTCATCCATTCCAGTCGGCTGGCCCCGTGCGCGGGAGGTAATGAAAATGACGGAGAAGACACCACAGGAGTTTGTGAGTTGGGCATGAAAATGTTCACTTTTGACGAGTTTATGTCTCATAATGGCGGGAATGATATGGCGCGTTGTGGTGTGGCAATGGAAGTGCAACAGGATCTGTTTACGGTACGCCAGAAATATTCATTAGCGCATTGTGTTGCCCAGGATCTGGATATGACAAGAGGTGTTGCTGCTGTATTCGGAAGAAAATACAAGAGAATGGAAGAATTGGAGAACCTGCGACCGGATATTGGAATGACCTGCTTCTCCGCGACGTGAGTAAAGATGTGCATTTTGTTATCACAAAAAGAAAGTCACATCGCAAGGCCACCTTCAGAATCTTGGGAAAACTCTGCTTGAATTACGCCAACAATATCTGCATTATTTCACTAAACGCGATCCGGGACGGATCGCATCTAAGGAGGGGGCAATGTAACGAATATTGCATCACCTGCCGAAGTCGCTGCGCGTGGATTGCGTCATCTGCCGCCGTCCCTTCCCTTCCCCCGAACTAGACGGTTCCGGACTATTCGCGAGCCGCGGGGAAACGCCGTGAAAGAGCAGGTGCCTGGAGACAAGCGCCGGGCAGGTATAAATGCGCCGGCCGCGGCGGCCGCGAGTTAGTTAACAGTTTTAGCAGGAGTCAGTCAGTTTTAGCAGAAGTCAGTAGTGAGCAGTAAGACGTCAGTCCGTCAGTGTGTCCGAAGTGGAAGCTGTGCTGGGAAGTGTGCACTGCGGTGAAGAGTGGTGCAGTGGTTGAACAGCAGTCAGCAGTCTGAAGTCTGCAGTGGAAGCTGAGCTGTGAAGGGTGCATCGCGGTAAGCAGTGGTGCAGTGGGGAAACAGCAGTCAGCAGTTTGAAGTCTGCAGTGGAAGCTGAGCTGTGAAGTGGGCATCGCGGTAAACAGCAGTGCAGTGGACCCTGGTGTGCGCAGTGAAGTGTGGTCTGCGCAAGGAATTGTGGTCTGCGCAGGGGAATTGTGGTCTGTGCAGGGAATTGGGGTCAAGTGCAGTGGACCGTGGACAGTGCATGGACTGACTGATACTGTAGAAGAAGAGAACTGTTTAAATAAATAGTGTGTAAGAAGTGAACTGTGTAAATAAATCAAGAGAACGGAGTCGTGTGTAACAGTGTAAATAATTAAGTGTAATATATCTGTAAATAGACCAAGTAGATTTTAGTGTATAGTTGTTCCCGAATAAAACGTCTTTGTTTAAACAATATTGTGTTGGTTTTAATTCACCACGGAGAAACGTTACAATTGGTGTCAGGTGTGTGGGGTGTGTGTTTAAATCAGTATAACGTGTGGTGAATTAAAACCTTAATGAAAATGGAGTTCACAAAATCCTTACGGGAACTGAGAGTAACCGAGTTGAAGATGGAGTTAGAAGACAGGGATCTGGAGACCACCGGAACGAAAGCAATATTACAAGAACGCCTTGCTAACGCGTTGAAGGCAGCAGGAGAGGATCCAGAGAGTTTTCGCTTCGAGATGTATTACGAGGGTATCTCTGTCCGAGCACTCGTAGCAGAAGTGCGAAAAATATGGGAGATAGCTGACACAACGTCAGAAGAAAAACTGATAGGAAATTCCAGAATTTCGGAGAAAAGGTGTCAGAAAACCTGGAACAAGCGGCAGCGACAGAAGAAGCGGCAGCGACAGAAGAAGCGCAGCGAAAGAAGAAGAAGAAGCGGCAGCGAAAGAAGAAGAAGAAGCGGCAGCGAAAGAAGAAGAAGCGGCAGCGAAAGAAGAAGAAGCGGCAGCGAAAGAAGAAGAAGCGGCAGCGAAAGAAGAAGAAGCGGCAGCGAAAGAAGAAGCGGCAGCGAAAGAAGAAGCGGCAGCGAAAGAAGAAGAAGCAGCGAAAGAAGAAGCAGCAGCGAAAGAAGAAGCAGCAGCGAAAGAAGAAGAAGCGGCAGCGAAGAAGAAGGCAGGAAGAAGAAGCGGCAGCGAAAGAAGAAGCGGCAGCGAAAGAAGAAGCGGCAGCGAAAGAAGAAGCGGCAGCGAAAGAAGAAGCGGCAGCGAAAGAAGAAGCGCAGCGAAGAAGAAGCAGCAGCGAAAGAAGAAGCAGCAGCGAAGAGAAGCGGCAGCGAAAGAGGAAGCGGCAGCGAGAGAAGAAGCGGCAGCGAAAGAAGAAGCGGCAGCGAAAGAAGAAGCGGCAGCGAAAGAAGAAGCGGCAGCGAAAGAAGAAGCGGCAGCGAAAGAAGAAGCGGCAGCAAAAAGAAGAAGAAGCGGCAGCAAAAGAAGAAGAGAAGAAGCGGCAGCAAAGAAGAAGAAGAAGAAGCGGCAGCAAAAGAAGAAGAAGAAGAAGCGGCAGCAAAAGAAGAAGAAGAAGAAGAAGCGGCAGCAAAAGAAGAAGAAGAAGAAGAAGCGGCAGCAAAAGAAGAAGAAGAAGAAGAAGCGGCAGCAAAAGAAGAAGAAGAAGAAGCGGCAGCAAAAGATAGAAGAAGAAGAAGAAGCGGCAGCAAAAGAAGAAGAAGAAGAAGCGGCAGGAAAAGAAGAAGAAGAAGAAGAAGCGGCAGCAAAAGAAGAAGAAGAAGAAGCGGCAGCAAAGAAGAAGAAGAAGAAGCAGCAGCAAAGAAGAAGAAGAAGAAGCAGCAGCAAAGAAGAAGAAGAAGAAGCAGCAGCAAAAGAAGAAGAAAGCAGCAGCAAAAGAAGAAGAAGCAGCAGCAAAAGAAGAAGAAGCAGCAGCAAAGAAGAAGAAGCAGCAGCAAAAGAAGAAGAAGCAGCAGCAAAAGAAGAAGAAGCAGCAGCAAAAGAAGAAGAAGAAGAAGAAGAAAAGAAGAAGAAGAAGAAGCAGCAAAAGAAAACGCAGAAGTAGAAAAAGAAGTTTTTAAACGAGTGGTAGAAAATGAAGATGGCTCCCAGAAGAGGAGAAATGATTTTGTCTACCGAATTGAAAGGTCCCGGTATGAAAACACGCGGGTCATCCATTCCAGTCGGCTGGCCCCGTGCGCGGGAGGTAATGAAATGACGGAGAAGACACCACAGGAGTTTGTGAGTTGGGCATGAAAATGTTCACTTTTGACGAGTTTATGTCTCATAATGGCGGGAATGATATGGCGCGTTGTGGTGTGGCAATGGAAGTGCAACAGGATCTGTTTACGGTACGCCAGAAATATTCATTAGCGCATTGTGTTGCCCAGGATCTGGATATGACCAGAGGTGTTGCTGCTGTATTCGGAAGAAAATACAAGAGAATGGAAGAATTGGAGAACCTGCGACCGGATATTGGGAATGACCTGCTTCTCCGCGACGTGAGTAAAGATGTGCATTTTGTTATCACAAAAAGAAAGTCACATCGCAAGGCCACCTTCAGAATCTTGGGAAAACTCTGCTTGAATTACGCCAACAATATCTGCATTATTTCACTAAACGCGATCCGGGACGGATCGCATCTAAGGAGGGGGCAATGTAACGAATATTGCATCACCTGCCGAAGTCGCTGCGCGTGGATTGCGTCATCTGCCGCCGTCCCTTCCCTTCCCCCGAACTAGACGGTTCCGGACTATTCGCGAGCCGCGGGGAAACGCCGTGAAAGAGCCAGGTGCCTGGAGACAAGCGCCGGGCAGGTATAAATGCGCCGGCCGCGGCGGCCGCGAGTTAGTTAACAGTTTTAGCAGGAGTCAGTCAGTTTTAGCAGAAGTCAGTAGTGAGCAGTAAGACGTCAGTCCGTCAGTGTGTCCGAAGTGGAAGCTGTGCTGGGAAGTGTGCACTGCGGTGAAGAGTGGTGCAGTGGTTGAACAGCAGTCAGCAGTCTGAAGTCTGCAGTGGAAGCTGAGCTGTGAAGGGTGCATCGCGGTAAGCAGTGGTGCAGTGGGGAAACAGCAGTCAGCAGTTTGAAGTCTGCAGTGGAAGCTGAGCTGTGAAGTGGGCATCGCGGTAAACAGCAGTGCAGTGGACCCTGGTGTGCGCAGTGAAGTGTGGTCTGCGCAAGGAATTGTGGTCTGCGCAGGGGAATTGTGGTCTGTGCAGGGAATTGGGGTCAAGTGCAGTGGACCGTGGACAGTGCATGGACTGACTGATACTGTAGAAGAAGAGAACTGTTTAAATAAATAGTGTGTAAGAAGTGAACTGTGTAAATAAATCAAGAGAACGGAGTCGTGTGTAACAGTGTAAATAATTAAGTGTAATATATCTGTAAATAGACCAAGTAGATTTTAGTGTATAGTTGTTCCCGAATAAAACGTCTTTGTTTAAACAATATTGTGTTGGTTTTAATTCACCACGGAGAAACGTTACAGTATGTACTTGGCATGTGAACGGGTTCAGGCCTACCGGCGACGTCCCTGCCTCTCGGCCATGGGTTAAGGGGGTACGTGTGGTTAGCACATAGACATCCACACGCCGTATTCCGGTCTTCTCAACCGGAGAAGTGAATTTTCTCATCGTCACACAGCAACATACACTGGGACATTGCAGGAAAACGCACACTATAGGTCTTGCTCGACCGGGAATCGAGCCCGTGGCCGCGTAATGGAAAGTGAGCACGCTGACCAAGAGCTAGCCACGAACCACTAACTACATAGTTAGGTCGAATTCAGCCGCAGCCTCGAGGAAACTTCTACGAGTAGCGGCTGGCTGCTCTGATCGGTATTTCGTGTGGTTTCTCCGATCTTTATACTTCAAAAGTATAAATAATTTATTTAACATTATTAGTTGACTTTATTGAAATTATTAAGAAAGGCTGTTATCAAGAATAAAACAATTTTATGTGCATTTTTTAGTGTGTTTTGCGCAGGGGCTGAGAGGTTCCGCATAATTTACATTTATCTTGTTCCCCGGGTGCATGCATCCTAGGAATAAGTCACTATTTATTTAATTTTTATTTTCAGCCATTATATGTCCTGTAAAGAGCAATTGGCCTTCTAATACACGGCAGTTAAACTCTACAAGGGGTGCCTTTTAGTGGGGTCTACAAGCCACTTTCACAGTATAGTAAAACGGAAAATTAGTTTAAAATTTCGATCCCTGTTATTTTTCATAATTTTTCGCTTACAAAATGCATATCCTTTGTCGGACTTTAGTTGGATTTTTCATTTTGACAAATAGTATTCGTACTACGTGGAAATATATGAATGCATAGATATCGCAAGATATCGCAAATAGAAACTTACATGCCACTGATATCGCAAGGAATACTTCTCAATCCACATGCTTCACAGAGCACAGTTTGAGGTAGACATCCACGCCGATATCGCCGTTTTCTAAACATCATTGTTTTTATAAAATCTTCGATGTATTTATCGTCGATTTTTAGAGACATATTTTTAACGTCGATGTTTTATGTTCGACGTGATGTTTCACGTGGTCGATATTTCTTAAATGAAGAGGGTCCACCATAAAAAAGTTCTATAATAATTTTCCCATATCTCTAAATTTATTCTTAAGACCAAAGTGACTCAGGAGGAAAAATGAAGAAAATAGAGATTTGGTCAATAATGAAACCTCTGATGTTTGAATTTTCGAATCAGATAATCAAAGTTTTGTTAATTGTCCTGGTTTTATTATTTATGGTAGATTTTTCTAATAAGATTTTTTAAGAAATATCGACACCGTGAAAACATCGGACACAAAACATCGACGCTAAAAAATTGTCGTTAAAAATCGACGATAAATATATGGAAGATTTTATAAAAACATTGATGTTATATTATATAATTTTTGACTATATTATCTTATTTATGTAATTAGCTGTCACCGGGTTATGCCCCTTTGCAGTTCAAATAAATGTATATAAACAGCTAAGGTCACTTAAAGACCACCATTAATGTACTACATCATTGATACATTTTATAAGTTGTAACAAACAGAAATATTTATATACAGTTACGGAATATACATTTACGATCGCCTCCAGTTGTAGTGAACTTTTTGGGAACTTCTGCGGACAAACATTTCGGTTCACTATATCAGAGGTTCACTAAATCCGACAATACCAAAATTATTCAGACTTTCTCTACTGCGTTAAGACAACAAAGGGAGCAAACGTTCGCCGAAGACATCAGCTGTTGGGGATCAGGCGAGCAGAAGTTCGCTGGTCGGCGACTGCCGCGTGTGTGGAGCTGCCTTAAGGCAAAGGACTTCTGATGGGGTGGGGTGGGGTGGGGGTGGGGGGCTGAGCCTGGAGGTGAGCAAACGGCGCGGGGCCACCTGAGGGCAAGGGCGAGGACCAGCGCCGGCGGCGGCGGGAGGGCGGGAGGGGGCGGCGCTGCTATCGATTTATCCCCAGCGGCGGTGGCGCGGGGCTCATTCGGATGCGGAAGCGCGCCACACCCCGCCACCCCCCGCCTCGCCTCGCCACGACACGCAACAACGATGCGCCTTCCCGGCCGGTCACCCGCCACCCACGCGCCAGCACACCCGCCACGCCATGCCAATGCTGCTACCTGGCCCACCTCCCATGCACTATCTCTATCGCCACGCCACGTCACAGAACGAGGCGCCTTCCTGGCACCCGCTACGGCGCGCTCCGCCACCCACGCCTCAGCAAAGACGCCAAGCCATGCCACCCCAATGCTCCTTCCTGGCCCACCTCCATGCCCAACCCTATGGCCACGCCATCCCCCCGCCACGCCATCCCCCCGCCACGCCATCCCCCCGCCACGCCATCCCCCCGCCACGCCATCCCCCCGCCACGCCATCCCCCCGCCACGCCATCCCCCCGCCACGCCATTCCCCGCCACGCCGTCCCCCCGGCACGCCGTCCCCCCGCCACGCCGTCCCCCCGCCACGCCGTCCCCCCCGCCACGCCGTCCCCCGCCACGCCGTCCCCCGCCACGCCGTCCCCCCGCCACGCCGTCCCCCCGCCACGCCGTCCCCCGCCACGCCGTCCCCCCGCCACGCCGTCCCCCCGCCACGCCGTCCCCCCGCCACGCCGTCCCCCCGCCACGCCGTCCCCCCGCCACGCCGTCCCCCCGCCACGCCGTCCCCCCGCCACCCCCGTCCCCCCGCCACGCCATCCCCCCGCCACGCCCTCCTCCCGCCACGCCCCCCCCCGCCACGCCCTCCCACGCCTCGCCCTCCCCACGCCACGCCATCCCCACACCACGCCATCCCCACACCACGCCATCCCCACACCACGCCATCCCCACGCCACGCCATCCCCACGCCACGCCATCCCCACGCCACGCCATCCCCACGCCACGCCATCCCACGCCACGCCATCCCACGCCACGCCATCCCACGCCACGCCATCCCACGCCACGCCCTCCCACGCCACGCCATCCCACGCCACGCCATCCCACGCCACGCCATCCCACGCCACGCCATCCCACGCCACGCCATCCCACGCCACGCCATCCCACGCCACGCCATCCCACGCCACGCCATCCCACGCCACGCCATCCCACGCCACGCCATCCCACGCCACGCCATCCCACGCCACGCCATCCCACGCCACGCCATCCCACGCGGCCTTCGCCACCTGCTTCTCGCCGTGCCATTCCACGCTATCCAAGAACAACAGAGCGACCGACGTCCCGCTGCCTGCCCCAGCTACTCACGCCATCCCGAAACTCCTTTCCGTCCCGCTTCCTCCCGCCCCCGCCACGCAACGTACGTGCCATCCCGGCCGGCACCTGCTATGGCATGCTCCGCTACTCACGGCTTAAACACACGCCCCGCAAACCATGCTCTGTCACAGACAACATCCCATGCTGATAAAAGAGAACTGATTTTCATGTGAAGACATGAACAAGATATCTTCAATCAATAATATTTTTTTTGATTTTTATTGATACGTTATAGCTTGTTACTGCCTTCGATTCGGAGTTCGATATTATTATTAATTATTATTATTATTAATATTATAATTAATATTATTGTTATTATTCAACTAAGATGCCATTAAGGGCAATAGCCTCCTGCCTTTTTGCACGCTATGCTGAATAAAGTGATAGGATAAATATGCATGGTGAAAGAACTAGGATGGTGGGAGGTGTCGGGTGGGGTGGAGGATGGCGGCCGTGGGCTTTTTGAACATATCAGCCTTTGCCAGTGGCACCGAGGGAAACCGCAAAAACCCCGATGAGGATTGACGCCCCGGGCTTCGAAGCCAGGTCTCCCCGACTGCGAAGTCTGCGCGAGTTATTTATTTGCTGTTTTTGAGCAGTGTTTGTGCTACGTTTGGAAAACCATTCTGCATAGTGTTGTCAAACAGTATTTTTTTTTGACGCTCCAAGCCTATAGTATAACTTTACACCCAGCTAATGCTCCCCAATCGCCAGCCTGCAGAGTCAACGATCCTCCACCAACACCAATTGTCTCCCGCCACACCCAATTTCGCCCCACCACACCCCAAGCAACCCGCGTCCCCGCATCCACACCAAACCCCCACGCCTCCCGACCACACGGGATGACCCCTCCTTTCCCTCCACACCCGCACGTCGCCCAGCCACATCCACGCTCTCTCGCCGCGAATCTACATCCCCCTCCACGATTCACCTCATCCCACTACACACCCGCACACTTCAACGCGCCCCCCGCCACACCCTCTCGCTGCCCCTCCGCACCCCGTCCTTTCCGATCCAACACCACACACCATCCCGTTGGCGCCCCGCTCGCTATCTGCATCCGCCATTAGCAATAGTTCACCTCTAATGCTTCCCCCACCAACCTCGCAAACGCTCCATCCGCTACATATCTCTGACCGGGAGGACCTACGGTGCAGGCTTCTATTGCCAGTTATAGAAACACACGGAGTATAGAGGTTCGCTACGCGACATCACCAAGGAAACATCCACGTTTCTAGACATCATACTCAAAATCAAAACATCGATTCAAACCAACGATGTTATTAAATATCGATGTTTTTAAAACTGGATTAGTAACCTTTTACGTTCACGGGGAAGGGGAGGGGACTTTTATTTGGAAGGGGCATTGTTTATTCATTTCTAGATTTAACTGACAAAACGAAGTGAAAGAACCACCAGGATAATTAACAAAACTTGGATTATTTGATTCGATAATCAAAACATTGAAGAGGTATCATTATTGACGAAATCTCGTATTTTTTTCATTATTCATCCTTGGTCCCTTAAGTCTGAAGAAAATTCAATTTTTCGATATCAGAAAATAATTACAGAACGTTTTATGATAAACATTTTTCATTTAAAAATATCGACCACGTAAAAACATCGATTACAAAATATAAATGTTAAAAAAACGATGTTAAATACATGGAACGTTTTGTAAAAACACGGACATCCATTTCGCATCCGTATTCCATACACTTTTTTCTAGAGATTTCTCGTTTATATATTTCATAATGCTACAAAGACCAGATGAATTTAGCTCGGAGGCAGTGGCGCTTGCTTTGTAGTGTCTGATCAGGAGTTGTATGATTCGATTGATTGATTTACTATTGATTAATTATTCTATGATTCGATTGATTAATTATTCCCGGCGCGTCAACCACTCGGGCCATTAGTCTCGTAAGTGCAGCGTATGTCGGGAGGAGGCGGTGATCTTTCCCCCGCTGGATGACTATATCCGGCGCCGACCTTCCGTCGGCTAGCGGGAGTTTCCCCTCAACAATGTATCTCCCACCAACAGGGCACGGCCCCAGCCGGGACAAGTTCTCAACACCCCTAACGGTCTCTAGTGTACTGTATGTTTGTGTGAGAGAGTGTAATGAGTGAGGATGGGACAAGAACGGGGTAGGAAAGATCGCGCGCGGTCCGTGGCCCGTTTGTTAGGGTAATGCATTCGCCTGGTGTTGATAGGAGAAGCCACGGAAATTTTACGAAAACATACATGTCGCATCTGTAGGTCGCAGGGCACATTAAGTGATGAACCAGGTGCGTTCGGTGTGTGCCAGGCAAACCTGCGACGGCCGCCGAACTGCTCAACCACGCTCCGTGAAGTAACAAAGATTAAGCAACTGGAGACACCGAGGGCCCCTGGATGGATATCCGTCTGGCAACCCCCGATACTAATGGCGCAGATACCCTCGCCTATAATGATAAAAGGCAATGGCATTATGACTAAATGACTTTAGTTAAAGGAGAATTACCTCACGTTTAATGACTAATGGCTATGTTCAAGGAGAATTACTGCATGTTTAATGCTGAATAAAGGCTTGGAAACTTGTTTCGAGAATGTTACAAGATGAGCCGGTCTCAGCTGGCGAGGGTAACGTGTAGAAATCAAACCGAATAATAGACTTCACAATAGTCTCAGTGATACTATAATTTTGATTTGATTAATAAATTGAGGTTTAAAGTTCCCACTAGAACATTTTCTCTATGTTATGTTGGAATCTAAACATCGTATAATATATGTTCTGAAAATAATCCCTAAATTCAGAATTTGCCAATTATCTAATAATTGTTCATATGGTGTATGACAGGTGAACTGAGTGGCTGAAAAGCTCTCAAAACAATGTGTTATTTAAATTTAGATATAATGTAAGAGGTTTTGTTGCACATTTATTTGGTTTTAGTCTTATTTTGCATTTTAACTTGTTTATTATTGTACCAAATGTTTGGGTTGTATTGTATTTCATTTAGATGTCACTTTGTTATATTTTATTTATCATGTGTTCTAGTACTTTCGTTGAATCTAAATTGAGTAGAGAGGGTCAATTTTAAATAAAAGAATACATTTAGAAGTAATTGCGAGATTCCTTAGAAAAGCAATCGTTATTTGTCATCTAATGCTCGTTAATAACTTTTCTTCTTCTCATCCATATTATGTTGTGAACTAACCTTCGCAGTTGGAAAGGAGTTTCGTAATCAAGAATTGCAGCTGAATGCACAATCATGCGTTGGGAAACAAGAAGGAAGGTCGACTTACATCGTAAACATCGAATACCTGTTGACATCGAAAAGAAAAGTATCAGGCTCTAGTAATGCATTATCAACCGGACTTGGTAATAAATTAATGCAATTGCAAGACGTAACAGAGCTTCGTTGACTGGACGGTCTTCGGTTCGAGCGCCGATAATACTGGGCAGGGGCAAACTCGTGCAATCGGTGCACCGCAGCTGGGCCTTCAAAGTCGGACACCCCATTCTTGTTCAAACATTTTTGTAACTATTTCGGGGTAGAAAATTATGTAATTAGCGACACCATTTGCTCGCAGAGTTTTCGTCTCCAGCAGTGGCGAAATCGACTTTTACAATATGAGAATTCTGGGGGTAGGGTACTTTGATTGTTCGTTTTTGTGAATTCCGCCAATCAACTGAGACGCTCACAATAATAAGGGCAGAACCAAACTGAGTTCGTTTCGAGAAAAAAAAATGTTTTCGCTCACGTTAACTCTCACTATAGACTAATTTTTGAAGGTGGAATTTGCGGGTTTTACCATATCCAAATTCATTTGATATTTCAGCTTATAATAGGTGAATGGTGGGAGTTTACCGCCATACTTCAACCTCAAATGCGAGGTGGGTTGGGATCAGCCGTTGTTATCCTGAGCGAATCAATTCAAAGCGTATGTCGACAACAAACTTTGAACCAGGGATGCTTGAGCATGCGGTCTTTTTGGTGCTCTCTGGGTCGAGTCGCAACCGTTACGAATATTCGTCACTACTTATACACATGCATAGGTAGGTCGAATTCGACCGCTTTCTACAGGAGAATTCTAGCGGCCGGAACCTTCGACCGGTACTTTTTTGTGATTTCTCCGATGAATGCTAGGCGAATGTCCAAGCAGTACCCAAACAAACAGACCACGGACCCCGTGCTATCTTATCTTCATCTTCCTTACCATATCCTTTCCTCTTACACACGTTTACTCTTGCAAGCACTACACTACCACACATGACGGAAACGTAGACCTCAACTCGACTGGGGCGGCGCCCAACTGGGGAAGATACCTGGTTGCTCCCACGATTGATTCATAATTCTGGACGCGTCAACTGCTAAGGTCATTAGTTATGCAAGTGTTGTGTATGCTTTTTACCGCGAGATACGTCGGTGATCTTTCCGCGTTCGATGGCGAGATGCGGCACCTTCGGTGATGGCGATGGTGTAACGGTTAGCGTTTCGGACTGTTGTACCCAAGTTGGCGGGTTCAAACCCGATCGAAGCCGTGGATTTTTAAGGGCGAAAAAATCCTTCGTACGCCTTCCTTCGGAGGGGAAGTAAAGCCGGCTGTCCCATGTTAGTAGATTTACTTGCATGGGAAAGATCCTCAAGCCTCAATGACGCCTCTGAGCTAAATTCAAATCGCCTGTTTCTCGCCCAAGAAATACCTCCTTTCTCTGCTAGTTGGTGAAAGGAGCGTAGCGAAATTTACGTGGTTACGAGCAGGCCTAATGGCCACGTAAGTCTCGCCACGTAAAATAAGGCATCAATTCAATTCAATTCAATTCGTCGGCTCACGGGGATTTTTACCAATGCGGTATCTCCCACTAGCGATGCGCTGCCTCAGCCGGGACAAGCTCTTAACCTCTTAAGCCGGCGTGTGTGGTAGTGTAGTGCACGTAAGTTTAAGTACGTATGGGGTGAGGATACGGTAAGGAAGAGAACGGAAAGATCGCGCTTGGTCCATGGCCCTTTTTTTAGGGTACTGCCTAAACATTCGTCTGGTGTTGACTGGAGAAAGCATGGAAAACTACCATCAGCTCAGCCAGTCGCTGGAATTCTCCTCCAGACTGCAGTTGAATTCGAGCTAGGTATTTAGCTAGTAACCGATCGAATATCCTACCAACGCAACATCGGGACTCGAACCCTCGGACTTCTCGGTCAGAGACACGTGCGCAGTGACATCTGTTGATGCCAAGAGCCATTTTCCCGGGCGGGTTCGTCACCCTTTTAATGTTCTCCAAAAACTGGCAAAGCTCTTCCAAAGAAAATGTGTTGTAATCCACACAGGGTTTTTTTAAATCAAAATTAAGATTTTAAGACTGAGTGCAGTCTTTTCTCGTTTCCTTGAATATGACGAAATTAAGAAAGACAGATATTTATGTTTGTGCATATTTCTTTCTGTATATGTCAATATTTTTCTTAAATTAACGAAGTATTTCTGTATAATTACGGAAATAATAGGAAGTTACTGAACCACCTGAAAGCGAGGGGGAGAATTATTTTCGTTATTACAAAAATTATTATATAATAAATATTTTACTTAAAAACATTAAGTATTTTAATTATAAGCTATATTTTAATGACTATAAATATAATCACTTAATAATTATACCTATTTGAGATGATTTATTCTACCCACGGAATGAGGAACAAACATTACTCAAAGCATTTATTTTACCGAACAATAATTTGTGCTTGAAAAACACACTTTTACGAGTTGTTGTGTGAAAGTGAAATATCTTTCTTCATCTCTAATATAAACGTGCACTACCTCAAAAACTCTTCTGAAACTTCCAAGATCAAAGAGGACATTAAACACATTCAGGACATGTTAAATTAACTGCTAACACATGAGCTGTTGGTACTCTTAAATATTTTAAGGCTACAATATCAATTTTGCATGTACTACTACAGCACTACCTTACATTAAAATGTTACTGAAATATTTTTAATTCATATTTCAATGTTTCGTTAATACTGTTTTGGATAACGTTTACTCTATAAAGCAGTTCTGGAAAGTAGTAAACTTTGGTCAAAACGACGAGGTGCTTCAGTCTGTTGCTTATCAGGACGCGATGTCCGGTGCTGATAAGGGGGTCGTGGTAGGTGTACCAGTGATCTCAACATTATAGCTGGTTGCACAACTGCAAAGCTTTGTAGTGTTGAAAATCGTGGCTATGGTTTTTCATTAGGTTGGCTGCGGTGAACGTCTAACTACAGACTTTCTTACGAATTAAATGTGTCTTGTGTGTTGTTAGTGATGCTTACAATCTACTCTGTAAACGAAAATACAAGGGACCGCGGAGCATTCGGTTGTAAAGAACGCCAAGATGTATTGTAAGGGACGCAAAGTAGATGCGAATGTTATTAGGTGAGATATTAGTTGGTAGGCATTACTTTAATAATATTTTGTTAGGTTTCCGACGACCTATTTGCTATAAGTTATTCAAAAAAAAATATTAAAGACACGCAAACCAAGAACACTCCCCTGAGTAAATAAAAAAAACCCTCCAAGAAATGAAAGAGTGGATTTTATCAAAGTATTGTTGCTAAATTGCAATTTCAAAGAAATATTTATTACATTCAACTTTTTATTAAGTTTTAGTGAACATAAAAGTGAATAAATGTTAAAAATTGAAACGAGACGCTAATTCCTGCTATATGTTTCTGAGATAACGGGGATAAAATAGACTTTCACCTCCATGGCGGACCGTCACATGTCTCAGCACAGAATGTTGCCTCCAGTCTACACTAGAGCTCACTGGGCGAGACCTAGAGAGGGAGAGGAAGAAGGAGCACTTTCGGACACAAAAACCAGCGCTCTTTGCGTCGCAAATGTGTTGGACTACATTAAATGCCTTTCCAAGTGTTGAATTCTGAAGTGCCGGCACCTAATAAATGTCTGCCCCCACTTCTACACCAGATATTTATTTATTTTAACATAAAACCATTTATAAATTTTGTGATGTTTTACTGGGAGAAGTGGATTATGTGCACGTTTTCTTGGATTTTGAGTCCTCTACCGTAACTCATGTACAAATTAAATAATGGATATAGGTGGAAACGAGCGTTTTTGGCAAGAAATGGAAAGAACATATCCGCACCCGCGAACTACAAACTATTTACGAAGGACAATAAACTCCACATTTAAGCAATTATCCCTTATCGCGACCTTCGAGAAGGATACGTCTTACTGCCGGGAGAACATGGATTTGGATTATTTGAACGACTTTATTCCCAACTGAGGTCTAGAAAATGTGCACATATTGTGAAGCATTATTTATGTCCGAAGGCAAAACAAGGGACCATCTCAGCATTTGCTGAAAGGGTCAAGGAATCTGGACAAACTAGTGGGGTTAAAACGGCACCACCTTTCTTGCCGGAGTCGGACCGCGCGCAATCATTCCTTCCTTTTCCTTTTTCCTCACTCTTAACCTACACACGTACACTCAAATGCACTACTCTTAACACACTTGTCGGGACCCCAGTACGGAGCTTAGAGCTTGTTCTGGGTAGGGCGGTGCCACAGTAGTGGGAGATACCTGAATGGGAAAGTCCCCGCAAGTGTTAGGTCGGCGCTGGACCTCGTCATTTAGCGGGGCAGGATCACCGTCACATCACAAGAAAAAAAACTTGCACTACACTTACGGGACAAATGCTCTTAGCCTATTTGACATTGTACATACCGCTTTTAAAGTACTGCTCCGGCATTCGTCTGGTGTCGATCGGAGAAATACCGCAACATAGACATCTCTATGTCGACCGGTCTCCTGGCAGGTGTAGTAGCTTACTGCATGTTAGTGCAAGTGCGTATAAGGGGAGAGGATGCAAGGACGAGGTAGGAAACATCGCGCGCGGTCCGTGGCCCGTTTGTTATGATACTGCTCCGGCATTCGGTTTGTGTTGATCGCAGAAACCAAGGAAAACTACCGTTCAGAGCAGCCACCCGCTATAATTCTCCTGAGAGCGGCTGAATTCGACCTAGCTATACAGGTAAAAAGCTGTCGAAAATCCTTCACCGTCAGAACTCTCCTGGTCAGACACTGCGAAACAAGCGGCAACACTGCTTCCGAGCTAAACTCATCTGGTACTCATTATGAATAAAAGATATAAACGAGAGTTCTCTAGAAAACCTGTGTGGAATACGGATGTGACAGATGTAGATTTTTTCAAAACATCGATTTTTTATAAAATCTTCGTGTATTTAACATCGATTTTTGAGGCAGATGTTTTTTAACATCGATGTGTTCTATCCTTTCACGTGTTCGATATTTAAATGAAAAAAGTCCATCTTAAATAGGTTCTATAATAAATTTCCGATATACATAAATTGAATATTCTTCAAGCCAAAAAGACAAATTATGAAAATTGAAGAAAATCGAGATTTCGTCAATAATAAAACCTCTAAAAAGTTTGAATTATCGAATCAGATAATCCAAGTTTTGTTAATTGTCCTGATGATTCCTTGACTTGGTTTTGTCAGTTAAATCTAGAAACGAATAAACGATTCCACTGTCAAATTAATTGTGAACGTTAATGGTTACTAATCCAGTTTTAAAATCATCGATATTTAATAACATCAATGGTTTGGGGTCGGCCTTTCATTAACATCCATGTTTTAATTTCGAGAATCGATGTTCAGAAACATCGCTTGGCGATGCCGCATCCCTGGCGTGGAAGCGTGCTCGTGGCTTCGTGGCGCTTCCACGTGTAAATATTTTACAGCGCTCTCTGGGGCGATTGGCGCAACCGTCTCGGGGGACAAAGGCCGCCGCGCCGCCTCGGGCACATCCCCCCCGCCCCCCTCCCCGCGTTGCGAAGCCCCCTCGGCCTCGACCATCAGCCTCCGCGCGTGCAGGCGCTTCCGCCATACTCACCTCCGCCACGCGCGCTTTTTTTTTTTTTTTTTTTTTTGCTTTCTCGCTGCGGACAACAGATAAAGGTCTGTAATGCTGCGTAATAAAACGGAGAATTTTCTCCAGAAAAACTCTTATTAGGGGTCTTGGTGTCGAAAAAGTGCATAAATCCACTTGCTAAATTAAAAAGAAATTCTCTAACGCGGGGTGTAGCCAGAATCCACGTTTTGTGGGTCCTTGATATCGAAACGTCGATGACGTGAAGACGTTTCCGTCCGTCCGTCCGTTTGTGAACAACGCAAGCGTCTAAACCATTCTGCCGATTTTCTCCAAAAATCATATTCCCCAATTAGATAAAGATCAATTATTGATCTGGCTGACGTCGTGGCCCCTTGCCTTTGAAATTGAAATTTTAATTTTGAGGGGTACTTTACATGAATTTCCTGGCACAGTTTCAAATTTTTCAAAAAAATGGCTCCATCGATTTTGATTAAATTTTGTTATTGGATAGTATAAAGGACATTTAAGTGAATGGCGCAGGTCTCATGTTTGTTGAAAACTCAAATTTTTCGAAATTTGCAAACTTACAAAACTTTTTGTCGTCTTCTACAACTAAAATATTAAAAATAGAGATTTTTCTTTAATTAAATCTGTTTCTTAAGGATTTTCAAATAATGTCATGCACAATTCATCAAAAATAGGAGTAGGTTTTGCGTAATTGTGCGTGAAAACATGCGAGAAAGTATGTGCTGTTTTAGCACCACTAGTTTTAAACATACTCTGATGTTACAGGCACTTCAAGCCCTTAAGGGTTTTTTAAATCTTAATGTCCTGTGCTATACGTGCGACCAAAGTTTTGGTCAACCCACATATGCAGCTTTTGCACCAATTTGAGAGTTTTATTTCAATAGACGGAGATATTCTAAATGGAATAGTATATAATTAAATTGTTTTCATTTCTGATTGATAAATGTAAATTAAGCCCAGATCGCGAAGGCATTGTATACTCCTGACCATGGTGTACGACTTTCGTCGGTTCGAATCATCATCAACCGTGTTTAGCTGATCGTTTGAGCCTGTGGTTAAGTCTAAGGGAGAGACCGGTGTAAAGCAATCGGTGGATCTTATGAAATACATACAACAATTTCTGGATTTATATTCTGTAATTAGTGCGGAAAATATTTGAAAGTAATAGAAAATCAGATAATGATATTTATTCTTTTTGTACAACAAACGATGGATATCAACAAAGGAGATATTGGAATACAACTTAAATAACAAAACCATACACTATCAGAAAGGTGAATTGCAATATTATGAAGTCAGAATCTTGCAATTTAAAATAAATTTGGCATCTACACGAGAAATAAATTGAATTCTGAGAATACTAGTGTTTGTAAGCAAGATATTAGCATAAGATGGTAAATCCAATTTCCTTGCTTTGGAACACAGCTGTACATCGTTACTTACAAAAACTTGTCTTCAGTCAACACTTGCATTCACGCAGTCAGTGTATTCGTACGTGCTGTCTGGTTGAAGTAGGAAGATGGCACGATGAAAATCTACCTGCAAGGAAAGAAAAACGTTCATTTCAATAAACACGATCCTTTTTCTGAAAGCAAAGAAGTGATGGCGACACAAAGAATTAGAGGGAATTCTAATGCGATAGGTATATTTTTAACTCGTCTATAAAAGTCAAGTTAATCATTAATAAATCGTAATTAAATATCGGACCAATCACGAAGACAGATTTTAAGAAAAGTGCATGATAAAATATTGGGCAAATAACTTGCAATTTGTACTATATTATTTACGCAATATAATTTAAACGTTGGATGGGATTAAATGGAATGGAATCCCATTTGAACAGCCAGGCAAACTCCAGAAATCAACAATTCGGGGTGTGGATCGCCCGAGTAATGAAAATTGCGCCCAAACCATATTAAAGGCCTTGGTTGTGATCATTGAAACAGTCCAAGTTGGACACCCCTGCTTTAGTCCCGTAAGCGTAGTACATGATGAACCCTGAGAGGAGACTGTGTAGATCCTCTCTGAAACGTGAAATAACGGCGCCGATTGACACTTCTGTTCGCAAAGATGTCTTCCAGGTATCTCGCCCGGCAAGGCACCGCCCTCCTCGCCACACGTTCGAAGTAAGCGGAATTTTTTAATACAGAGCATTTAAATTTGAGTCAGTGGGTATCATCGAGAATGAGCTGGCAGACGCAAAGCTGGCAGACGAGAATGAGCTGGCAGATCTGCAAAAGAGAGCTCACAACTAGATGAAAGAAGTAACTATAACACTGCAGGACTATCACGCTAGCATCAACAGAAAACTACAAGAATTGGACCGACAGGAATGGAACAATAACCCCCGCTGCAGATTAATAAGTATATGCGAATACGAGAATTATAAACCAGCCACAACCTTCTGAAGAGCTGACCAGGTTGTGTTCACTGGATGCACAATAGGTCTCACCAAGCTCACACATGCCCATCTGATCACAAATATATAACCTATTTCTGTGACCCAGGTTTGAGTCCGAGACATGGTGTCAATAACAACATAGCAAAAGTATTCAAGGACAATGAACAACGCAGTCGGTTTCTCGATTTTTGGAAGGGCAAAAACTTGCACATTGGTATGTAAGAAAAATGTATAAACTGGTCAATAATGTGAAATGAATGTTTCCATCTTAAGAGTCAAAACATTCCACGCACAAAAATAATAAAGTTATTGTGTAGATGTCGCCAATAAACTTATGCAGTTGATGCGACATAAAATAAATGATTTTGTTTTTAAAATGTGTGTGTGTGTGTGTGTGTGTGTGTGTGTGTATGTAATGGGGAAACGAGGGAACAAGTACTAGGAAGGAAAAACTGCGGGATACCCGAGGCCGCGTGAATGACCGTTCAACAAAGCTGCAGAGGCACCGATGTTGCTGTGAAGTTACCGCAGCTGGTAACCTTTACCTAAATACGAACACATTCAGCCAATGAAAACGTTTACCGCCGATATACCACGTAAGAAAATTTCGAAACCATCGTTGAAACATCTGTTCGGTTGGTAGATCCCGTTTCTTTTCATCGTAATAGAGTGTACATTTTAAATTACAAGAGAGCTTCATAAAAACACTGCCCTGATGGAGTTAACACGATAAAAACAATGGTTATGTTTATCGTTCACCATAAAACTTTATTGCTGTTCTGAGCGTTTGTCCGACCAAAGCCTTACACCGCTTCAAATCTAACGATCTTCACTTCAGCCGTGGACATTATTATTTACGCACATTTTCTTGAGCTCTCATTTCGCTAGACGCGAGAGGAGCGGATGTTTGGTTATTTTGAAGGAAGTACTGTAAAGTCAAAACTGTAGTTTGACGAATATAGTTTCTATTTAACGAGAGCAAAATACCATTAAAAATCAACAACGCTCGTTGATATGTTTTTAGTTCATAATTTAATAGATTGACTAATTATTTCGTGTTTTACTTCCTGTCAACGGCTGTGATCATTAGTTCCGTAAGGATAGTGCACGCTCTTATTAGGACGTGGTGCTGTTCTCCCCACGCTGAATGGCGGAATCCGGCGCCGACCTACATGTCGGCTTACGGGGTTTCTCCACCCAGGTATCTCCCATCAATGGGGCACTGTTCCCAGCCGAAAGAAGCTCTAAGTTCCCGATAGTCTCCTGGCATGTGTGGTAGTGTGTTGCATGCGAGTAAGAGTGTGGAAGTGCAGGGTAAGGATAGGACAAGAGGAAGGAAAGATCGTGCGCTATCCGAGGCCCGTTTGTTGGGGTACTGCTCCGGCATTCACCTGGTGTTGATCGGAGAAACCTGGAAAAACTAACGATCAGAGCAGCTGGCCTCTAGAATTCTCCTTCAGACAGCGGCAGAATTTGATCTAGCTAGTGTCGAAATTTTTTGTCGGTCAAGGTTAAGGAACATTTCACTCGACATTATACATTGTGGGAGATTTTTACTCTATTCACAGGAAATTCCCAGGAAAAAGACAGTTATAGATTCAGGTTCTGGAGGTCTGTCATGCACAAAATTTCGTTGACCCTCTCTTCCCTCGCGAAAGAAATCTTTCAGATTTACTAAAAAATATTAATCATAACCAAATAACATTTCAGAAATTTCTATTGACCAACAATTACTTTACAATACAAATATTTTATAGTTTTCTCCTAATATTTTAGTCTTTGTTTCGATTCCTTGTCCCTATGCAAATGTGTATCTTCCGAAGCGGGCAAACAGGGAGGGGGGAGCCGAGGTGTCCACTAGAAATTTCGAAAAGGGCCCCAGAACCCTACGTGGTAAAAAATATTTTACTTCTGCAAAAATGATCCGATTCCAAATATTCCCCTTTTAACGGCTAATTTTTTGGAACTGATACACATTGGGGCAACAGGCTCTCCAAACCCTCTGACAACCCTAAATAAAGTAAATAACCACTCATAAGGTTAATTGTATTTATTGATAATTATATCATGTGTTATATCATTCTCTGTGCAGTACATTTTTTTATATTTTCAAGTAAAATATGTCATTAAAAAAAAGACCACGGGACTCTGAGGGGTTCAAAAATAGACTTGTCCCCCTCTTGTTTCAGGCTGCGCACGCCTATGGTTCTTTCGCATACAGCTACATACGACCCTGGATGTAGATCCGGCCACTCCGGCCAAGCTCATGTGCTGTATCCTGACAACACGCGCTGATCGGAATATGTCATCGTAAAATTTGCCTTCGTTCTGCACGTGAACATTCTCCCGACAAAACGGGTGTCAGTGAAGTGTTGCGCAAGTGGCGAGAAGATGCTAACAGTCGGTGATTGATTGCACACGGCGAGAACCCAAACAAGGGACATGCCAACAGTCGAAGTCAAGGAGTGTCGCACCAACACACGCGCAGTGTGAAACGGCTTTGGGTTTCCACCTCCAGCTCGTTATTTGGAGTCCCTTCCCAAAGCAGAAATGGTAAGTGAGAAACGTGACCGAATATTTATCGAAGATAATTCTATAGTTCGTCTAAAGAATTATACAATGACTTAGGAGGCTCAGGGCGTCAAGTGATGTGACTCCAGTGGCACTGACCGGGAGGACCGTGGGTTCGAGTCCCGACTGTGGCGGGATATTCGAGATTCACCTACCCAGCGAGGTCAGCGAATTCAGCCGCTGGCTGGACGAGATGTTGCGGCCGGTTGTTCTGATCGGTAGTTTTTCCAGGTTTCTCCGATCAACACCAGGTGAATGCCGGGGCAGAAAACAAACAAACGGGCCACGGACCGCACGCTATCTTTCCTTCTTCGTCTCATCTTACATAAACTGGCATGCAATCCATTATAAGACTTATCTGGAGGTCAGAAGAGAGCTTAGAGATTGTCCCGACTGGGGCTGTGCCCCGCTGGTGGGAGATACATGGTTCGGGAAAACCCTGCTAGCCAACGTAGGCCAGCGGGGGAAGATTACCACCCGTCTGCAATGGAAACACAAACTACACTTACGGGACTAATGATCTTAGCCGTTGATGAGTCTGAAACCACTCAAACTAAATAATTATCAGTTAAATTTTTATGATCATTTTTACGAGGACGATAGTTTGAGAAAATGTAATTTATAATAACCTGGAACAACAGTGAAAACTCACTGTGGTCCTATATATATGTATCTCGTAAATGATTTTGCCATGTTTTCCACTGTAAATATTTTTAATATATTGAATTTGGATGATAAGCTATCCAATACATATGAAAAATGTAGTTACTCATAATTAAATTCAAAGGAATTCACCATTGCAAACTAATGGTGTACTCTAGAGGTCAAGTCTGAATCAGTCATGAGAAACACGGCACAGTATAGATCAGTTTAATGATTTCTTTAATTACAAAGGAAAACTCACTGCTACTATGAGGTTATAAATCAAATGTTACGAGACATGTTTGAAAAAAAAATCCCATTCCAGCATTGCTCTTTTTGAAGCTTTACAATGTCGAAATGAAAAGATTACCGTCTAGCATATTTAGAACATTTGTGATTCAGGTGGCACTGTTTACAATCCAAGATCTAATCGTCTCCTTTTACCTTTGGATTTCAATCATACTCCGTATGACTTGGTTTGAAGTGCTCTATTTTACAGCCGTGCCTCTTATTTCACCTCTAACTGGTCTATCTAGGCCATACAGGCCATGGTCGCGGGCAAGGTAAGAGCATTACTCTAGGGTTCGCGGGCATTGCGAGCAGAGAAATTGTCGCGAGATTTAAAAGTAAGGGTTGCACAAATACTCCGGAGTGGTGGTACATCTCTACATACAAGGTCTATGTTAGTCTTTTAGAGAAGTCAGTCGTCATTTATTGCCTTAAATTAAGCTATATTAATCCTTGTTTAGCCTCGTGGCTGACTCTTGGTCAGCGTGCTCACTTTCCACTACGCGGCCCCGGGTTCGATTACCGGTCAGGCAATATTATAAAGTGCGTTTACCTTGCAATGTCCCAGTATATGTTGCTGTGTGACGATGAGAAAATTCACTTCTCAGTTTCCGATGACCGAAATACGGCGTGGGGATGTCTACGTGTTAACCACACGTACCCCCGTACTAAATCAACTTATCCTTCAAAATGTAATAATACATCAATTAGATTTGAAATTGTCAACCGAGAAAAAAATTAAACATTTTGAATAGAACGTATTTTGATTATACTTCTCTCGGATTTACTGAAGTGTGCAATAATTGCTTTAACTTCCTAATTTCAGGTTGAGAAGTTTAACAGACAACAGATTTGTCTGTTGAAAGAGCTACCGTAAGCGAGAATTGTTAACGTATAGATACTTGTTAATTTATTTCACATTATTGGTACAACGAATAAATAAACGACTAAATGAAACATAACACTAAACGAACTAATCAGGGTAGCCGAGATCGCTAAGGCAGTAGTTTCGTGGCGATCTCTCGCTTGAATCACATTTACCGCAGGGTCGCCGCAACGGAAGGGAATGGCTTCGCCGCACATCACCCGGAATTTCTCGTTCAGATTACGGAAACCAGGAGTCGGTGTGCGGCTTTAAAACTATTAATTTCCCGAAAAATTTGTTATGTAACATATAACGATATGCATATTTATGAACTTGTCTCTTAACGCTTGTTATGATGAGCTAAAAAAATGTATAGGGTTCCATTTAAAAAATAGAAGTTGGGTCAATATCTCTGCAATAAAAAATGCAATAGAATAATATTTTGCATGACCATATGTGCCGCCCTGCGTATATTAGTTTTAGTGAAAACCGCATCGCAGTATCTGCAACGATCAGGAGAAAATTGAAGGGAACATCTTAAGTGGGCCACACGGTATACAAGTATTTCGAAGGAATCCAGAATGAATGAAATTTTTTATTTAATTTTATTTTTTGCCTATTCGGCCCTTCGGTCTTTCGGGAGTTATTATTACGATACATATCTTAAATAAGGGCTCAGCAGTCTCTTCCATTTACATCAGGGCACAAGTATACTTACTTGAGCTTATTTTTCAATCTATATACAGTTTCTGTTTACCTTTACACAAAAATATTCCTACTAATTACACAATGTACAAAAATATACAAAATATACTAAATATACAAAGATATACAAAAATTTGCCGTAAGTAAAAATACCACACTTGTATTAACTGAAAAAGTATAATACTTGTAAAATATAAGTGGTAATTTTCATTAGTGATTAATTTGTTTAGTTTTTGATTCTGAAAACAATGCTGGAAGAATTGAAATAAATCATGTCGAAAAGCATGTGAATATATTAAAATTAATTATCTGAGAAGAGTTAATAGCCAGGCTATACGCGTCGAAGGTAAACTGGCAGCTCACAACCACAGAATGCAAATATCTCTTCACTTTTATCACGCTTTTTATGCCAGTCGCAATATACCGATGTTTTTTTCTAAGAATAATCATGCATGTAATTAATACTTATTTAAACAGAAACACTGAAACGCTTTTTTACAATACTATCAACATAAATTAATTTTACACAAACTTTCTCCAGTTGAAATTTGAAAATATTATGCCAAAACCATACAACCCCAGCATGTTTGCAAGCAGTTCACCACATAGCACCTGTGTAAGTTTACCAGCCTTTTTTAAATGAATGGAATATCATATCTGCACGTTACAGACTAACCATAATTTAGTTTGAAATGCCCGAAATAATCTATCACAAGATTGGATCGAGTATAGAAACGGACGGTTGCTCCTTGTGGTGGGATTTCTGTCCGAGGAGGATAGACAGCAGGACCCTTTAACAAAGGGTCACGAACCGCCTGTCACACATTGCATCGCTTTCGGACCCCACTGAAGATATAATGATGATGATGATGATGATGATGATGATGATAATAATAAATATACAAAGAAAAATAAAATAGGAGAGAGATTGAAGAGACTAATGAATTGAAATAAGGAATTGAAAAAAAGAAGAGACTAATTGAAGTAATCATCATTAACTTTTTGGCTGAAAAAATATTAGCTTAAAAGAAGCTAATGGATATTTTAAAGTTGTCCACTTTTTCGACCGAATTTATTTCGTTATATTTTTTATAAAATAAATTATAGTCATTGCATAAACATGAATCTAATTGGGAGTAAATTCCACAAAAACTGGTTTAAAAAAATTGAGACTCATGTAAAATAGATTTAAAAGGTTTTTATGTACAAAATATTAAATAAAAAAGGTAGACGGACAATTATTTTATTAAGAAAACGGAATTCAAATTCTTACAATCTGTAACATTACGTAATAATTGCTTATAAAATATACGAGTGATGATGCTGATGCTTTTATAGTAATATCTAAACAGAGCTCAATGAAAAATTATAAACAAAGCCGGGTTAGGTGTCTCAGGACAGCAATTGATGTCACTGCCAGTGCCTCTGACCGGTTGGTTCTAGGGTTCGAGTCCCAACGATAGAAGAACTTTCGACCCCAGCTACATAGTTTCGTCGAATTCAGACACTGTGTGGAGGAGAATTCTAGCTGCCAGCAGCTCTCGTATTCCGTGGTTTCTCGGTTCAACGAGTACCGGATCAGTACCCTAACAAACGGGCCATGGACCGCGCGCGATCTTTCCTTCCCATTCCTTGTCCAATCCTTACCCCTTACTTACATGCACTTACACTAACATGCACTACACTACCACGCATACCAGGTGATTGGTAGGAAGCTTAGATCTTGTCCAGTCTGGGGACGGTGCCCCGCTGGTGGGAGATACCTGGTTGAAGAAAACCCCGCTAGCCGACAAGTAATTCGGCGCCGAATCTCACGATCCAGCAGACGGTCACCGCCACCTCTCGAAGCAAAAAAAGGACATACACCAACACAAACACGATGCGGCAGTGGTGATGTTGGCGGCGGCGATGGTGTAATGGTTAGCGTATCGGACTGTTATACTCAAGTACACGAGTTCAACCCCGTGGATTTTTAAGGGCAACAAAATCCTTCGTACGCCTTCCTTCGGAGGGAAGTAAAGCCGGCTGTCCCAGGCTAGTAGATTTACTTGCATGTAAAAGATCCTCAAGCCTAAATGACGCCTCTGAGCTAAATTGAAATCGCCTGTTTCTCGCCCAAGGAATACCTCCTTTCTCTACTAGTTGATGAAAGGAGAGTAGCGAAATTTGCGTGGTCAGACGGAAGAGCAGGCCTCATGGCCTGAGTCTCGCCACGTAAAATAAGGCTTCAATTCAACACAAACAATATACACTTATGGGGCCAAAGACCTTGGCTGTTGACGCGCTCGGAATCACGAATCAATCAATCTCGTGAAGTTCGTGATCTCGTGAAGTTGCCGCACTTACTGCGTCCGCTCCTTCCAGTTCATTTGTTGCGGAATGCCGAGGTCCAGAAGCAACGAATTCGGCTCCTTTTGTCACGGGCAGGGCGGAGCGGAACAGAGTAGAACGGCTCGGAAAATGTGATGCGGGCTGGTGAGGGGGGGGGGGACGCGTGAGGATGCGGGGTGGGGAAGAACGGGTGGTGCACTAATTAATCAGTGCTCCCCTCTCCTGTCTCCAAGTGTCTGCAGCGACGAAAGACGTCCCTCGCCAACAGACTTGCCTCTCTACCAGACCTTCGTCTGCTGTTGATTCTTCAATAGAACGGCCATTCGAATTCCGGTGATATTCACTCTTAGTTTACTAAATTTAAAATTTTTACAAGTGTTACTGACAGGGTACAGTTTGAACCCCACTTGATTCAAAATAAATACCTATTAAAAAAATATTTTTATTAATATAAGATTATGATTATATGGATTGATATAGTTGATCGTATTTGTAGGGTAATGAAGGTTATTTTTGTTTCAACTTAAAAAACCGTATTCTGCGATGTGACCGTCTATTCTTGTCTACGAGGTACTCATACAGCATAGTTTGAATTTCATTTTCCCTTATTTTATAAGGATCCAATTTAGAACTCTGTAGCCTTATCTGTGGCTATTCAACAGTCTAAATTTGAATTGAAATAAAAGCATTTTAAATGTTATGAATGAAACATGCAAATAGTCAAGTTTTAATATTTTGAAATAATAATTGAAATTAATAGTAAATAGGTACAAACTGGTCCACTGACATTTTGAAGTATTTAATATGTTAAATATCTAAGAAGTAACAAATCGTGAAACGTTATCTAACTAATACTAGCTGAACGGAAAAAATACTTGATCTGCCAGAATTTTATTTTAAAACCAGCACTAACTTGAAAAGTATGAGGTGGGGACCCACTCATTAAACCAAGGGATAAATATGAAACTGTCTAAGAGAAAATGAATTTAAATGTATATAAGATGTAAATTAAAAGTGTTTTTAAGTATGGTAAATAAAAGATGTCTGGTATCAACAATTTTTTTTTGTTAATGATAGTTTCGATCGCGTAGCGTTCATTAGTGTAGTAATTGTGTAGCGATCGAAACGATTAGCAAAATAAATTGTTGATACCATACAACATCTTTTATTTACCATACTTAACTATTAGAAGGTATCTACCTCACCAGCGATCTAATTAATAAAGTGTTTTATTTATAGAAGCAAACTAGCAGTATAACATACAATGAAAAAATGTACATTTTCTCTCAGTACCAACTGAATTGAACGTGTTTAAAAGTAATCTAGTCTAAAGCAATTTATTGATTTGAAGAAAATTTATTGCAATGTAAGCTATTGTCAAGCTGCTTGTGCTAACAGCAATCAAATAGGTGTGGTACAAAGAGGTGCTAACAACAATCAAATAATACATTTCAATTAGCTCTCTTCAGAATAAAAAAAAAAGATTTTAAATGAGAGTATTTCATAGAGCAGTTTGATTGGAAAATGCATAATAAAGAAAATCTTAAAACGAACGAAAAAGAACTTGCATTGCTTTTTGTTTTGAATGAATATAAATATTGTAGATACTTGACTGTCCGAATGACGCCGCGTCCTAGTCACAGTTGCTAACGTTTCTTACGTCATGCTGCAACCTTCCTCAGGGCGAAATGCTGGGATTGGCAGTCCGGAAGATGCCGCGTCTTAGGCAGAGATGCTATCGTTTCGGCCTCCAGACTGCTACCTTCTTCAGGGCGAAATGCAGAATGGACAGTCGCAGTATGATGGCCAAAACCTTTGCAACTGTGTCTATGATGCGGCGTCTCTCGGAGAGCCAAGTATCTATTGATTCCAACCGCGGAAGTCTATGCTTTCAAATAAACATTTTGTATTTTTTTATTCATTATTAGTGTGAGTATTTAATTTATCCCCAGCATTTTTGACGAGTTACTCCTAGTAACATATCTTTTAGTGTTCTTGGATAATGTGTTTATGTCTGCGAGGCGATGGACGGTTATATTCAACTGCCTATAAACCTCAAAGCCGAAATATATCCAATTTTCCTTGTCGGATTAAAATCGATTTGGAGAGTTCCTCGAACTCAAAGCATGCAAAATGAGATTCCTTTGAAGCACCTTATGGCACTTCAAATTTTATTTCCGCCAAGAGTAGAATTTTCATGAATTCTTATAATTCCATTTCATATTCCCTTTACCATCATGTGATGTTCGTTTTGCCCTACAGAATGATGGTTCTCTCACTCTGGGTTACTTCTTCAGAAATAATACGACACTGATAAACTTTTAGTCACTTCATCCGTTCATTGCAAGAAGCAAGTTATGTTGTCTCTAGTAGTATACAGGAGGAGTCACCGAACTTTAGCACCTCCTGTAATTTTAGAACGGTTAAGTTATAGTAATGTTACGGACGTGCATGAGGGAATGGGGCTAATTGATGTATCTATTAGTTTCCATTTTATCACGTGTTTTTCCGAAATATACGTTTTTCTTTTAAATGGAACTATACTGCATATTTTTTAGTCAATCATAACGAGCATAAAAAGAATCCAATGATATACATATTGATAGTCATATGTTAAAAAAAGATTGAGTAATTTTGATTTTTTTTTGCGAATTGTATTTAACGGATATTTTGATTCTAACAGTCCACCATCCAAGGTCACGCAGCGCTCTCCCTGCTAATTTTTATTTATTCTCATAGCTTTCTAATCTATTTATCATTAACATTAACATATCCCTTACTTAAAATAAATAAATTTCTTCTCACTTACAAATTTCATTTCATCAATGCTGTGAGAGTATTCCCTTCTCTATCTACTCCTTCCTTCCTCGCTTACATTCCTGTTCTTAATGTGAACCCCTCCCTCATCAAAAAAGCTCTAAGTATTTCTCCTTGAATGACCTTCTTTTTCATTAACCATTGTATAATTTTTTTTAATGGTCAGGCGGAAGAGCCTCGCCGTCAATAAAGACATTTATTTAAATTTATTTATTTAAATTTAAATTTATTTAAATTTATTTATTTAAATTTAAATTTATTTAAATTTAAATTTATTTAAATTTATTTATTTAAATTTATTTATTTAAATTTATTTATTTAAATTTATTTATTTAAATTTATTTATTTAAATTTATTTATTTAAATGTATTTATTTAAATGTATTTATTTAAATGTATTTATTTAAATGTATTTATTTAAATGTATTTATTTAAATTTATTTATTTATATTTATTTATTTATATTTATTTATTTATATTTATTTATTTATATTTATTTATTTAAATTTATTTATTTATGGGTATTTATTTATTTATTTATTTATATTAACCACCTGGGAGAGCGAATACCGTCTAGTGGCCGAAACGAGGCCTGTTCGCTGGGCGTGCGGCCGTGTCGACCTGCAAGAGAGGGCCTCGTCACCAGCTCTTGCAAAAGAGCACGCGTGCATGTGTGCGTGCGTGCGTGCGTGCTGGCGGGAGCGTGCGGGAGGTCGCAGCCGCGGCGCTTCGCGGCACGCGCGGTCCAGTTTTCCTCGCAAGCACGCAGGCGGCCGCTGTGTATCTGCCGGAGGCAGATGAGGCGGCGGCGAGGGACTTCGCACAGTGGTCGGATCCGAAAGAAACTAGTGGTGCTAAAACATCACATATTTCACGCAAAATTACGTCAAAATTACTCAGATTTTCGAAAAACTGTACATGACCTTGTTACAAAATCTATCTTTAACGAATGTACTTTATTAGGGTAAAAATCTCTATCTTTAATATTTTAGTTGAAGGAAGACTGAAAAAATATTGAACAATTGCCATTTTCGATTAATCAGAGTTTTCAACGAACAAGGGACGTGCACTATTTTCTTAAACGTCCGTCACTATCGATCAAAAAAATAATTAAAATCCGTGGAGCCACTTTTTAAAAAAATATTGGGAAACGTCCCAGGAGCTTCATGTAAAGTATCCCTCAAAATTGAAATATTGGCTTCAAATTCTAGGAGCGCAACAATATAACAGTATTTCTTGCATGCTTTAAGTCAATATAACAGAATGGTATTTCTTGGATACTTTAAGCCAATATCACAAAACGGTATTTATTGGTTACTTTAAGCCAATATAACAATACATTATTACGGAAATAATCTAAAAGAAGCGATGTATTCGCTGTTTCAACTTCGGCCCCGGAACACGCCAATGTTGACACACTGTGCGGCGGCGGCGGCGGTCCGTTAAGCCACAAGGCCGCGTGATTCGGTGATTCGTCATGGACCCAAGTCCCCCCTCCCCCTCCCCCTCCCCTGCAAGGTTCCACAGCTCCGTCATTGCTTTCGCGGATTTCAGTTTTTGCGAATCGGCCCCGGCGCCCAGCGCACGCAGCCGCACGTGATGCAACGCGCACTTAAGAAACTCTCGCGGTCTCCGGGAAGCCACAGACAGTCGTTCGAACGGAACGATGCCAATATTTTCCGATTCCGGAATGGCTGTAGAATCCTGAAACCATCTTTAATTCCTGGAATATTTCAATTCCTTTTTGCAGTAATCTTAAGGATAAATCGCTCGTATTTGGGCAAAAGAGTGTATATCAGAAAAAGTGAATATTGAGTTAGGTGAAACTTCCCTTTTATTTCAAAACTCTTTATATTAATTATTTTAAACTGCCTTTAAACTAATCTAATAATATTTACACATGTATATATTTGTATCTGAAAATTAATTATTCAACTATATCTACACTAAAAGCAATTCTTTTTTCTCTTCTGTAAAATTATGAAACAGCAATTACATCATTTTGCCCAAACGCGAGCGAAATTTATTTATTTTTCAGACTGTTTGGCCTTTATTTTTTAGACAGAAAAATACTGTATTCTGGATAGACGATTTACATTAAAATAATAAAATAAGCACTTTACTAAAATGATAATTTCCGAAACGACAATATTTATAACGACACATTTTCATCTTGAGGACGGAGATAAATTGGCAATTTAACATCAAGGGCTAACATTTCTCAGAACTTTATTTTATTAAATGTTTAAGTCAAGTATGAAATATAGGTTACGTAATAGCAGTTTCGGGGACTGACACGACTTCTAGAGAATGGTCTTTAAATTTTAAAATAATAATATTGTTATTATTATTATTATTATTATTAATAGTAAATTTGAGAAGAGGTTCAGGCCGTAAGGCATACTCCTCCGCCCTTAAATAAGAAATAAATTTACATTTACATAATTACAATTGAGTCATCTGTAATAAATAATTCACCAACTGACATTTTTTATGTTCATAGGAAACTAATCATATTTTTAGTATGTACACGAAAATGACTAAGCCATAACTTCAACCAAATTTTATTGCTATTTATTGCCCATTTTTTAAACGCCTTGCAATACAGAGAGAAATTACTTAACCTCCTTGAAGTCAATAACCCAATTTCGCCCAAAATATCAGATGCCTTCATTTACATTCGAAAATGCCTCAATCGTGGACAACAAATTTAAGCCACAATTTTTAAATAAATTACAGAAATTACAAAACAATATGGCATAACAAACAATATCACGTGACAGCATTCTCAATCGCAAACATGAAGCGGCGCTTTCTAGAATCAGATCTGAACACACCAAGCTAACTCACTCATCCCCCTCCCCTTTCTCTAACTCACTTACTCATCCCCCTCCCCTTTCTCTAACGGAATTCCTTTTCCGGCCTTCCCAGCATTTGCGACAAGAACAGTTTTTTCTACTTGTTCTAATAACGTGGGAGGTTCAGCAGTGCTGAGTTTGAGATTACGGGTATAATTCTCAATTGAAATATGAATGATTTTCAGTCTTCTTTTACATTTCCACGTGAGCGAATTCATTAAAAACCGATACTAATAATAATTTTTACATTTAAAACAATTTTAAATGGTCAATTTGTACATGTTTAGATGTTAATTATATAAGAGTTTATTGTCAAATAATTTAAAGTTATTGAAAATGATATCAAATCTTAGTTTTATAGTACAGCATTATATATAAAATTATGTAACAAATCATTGCAGATGTACCTGTGATGTATGAGGCGACACTGCGTCTCGAAATGTTGTCCAGTTAACAGGTTTTTAATAAAAAAATATTTGTGACCATAATGACTTCAAATTAAATAAATAATTTATCCAAAACCTTGTTTGTTTAAAAACTTGGTTAACTTAAAAAATTTTAACTCCTACACATCTGTTCAACAACACCGCTTCCTTAAAGTGTGAATGACGCAACGTACAACCGTCCATATCTTTCAATCATGAGCCAAATAAATCCATGAACACCAATCAATACTACAGACTGACAATCTTGAAACCATTTTATACTCTTTTGTATTTCAGGAAAAAAATATTTAAATTGTGTAAAATACAAAAAGTGTATAACGATTTATAAGCCTGACTGTGAATTGAAAATTACTGTTCTAATACTTGTTTCAATGGCTAATACTTGTTTCAATGGCTAATACTTGTTTCAATGGCTAATACTTGTTTCAATGGCTAATACTTGTTTCAATGGCTAATACTTGTTTCAATGGCTAATACTTGTTTCAATGGCTAATACTTGTTTCAATGGCTAATACTTGTTTCAATGGCTAATACTTGTTTCAATGGCTAATACTTGTTTCAATGGCTAATACTTGTTTCAATGGCTAATACTTGTTTCAATGGCTAATACTTGTTTCAATGGCTAATACTTGTTTCAATGGCTAATACTTGTTTCAATGGCTAATACTTGTTTCAATGGCTAATACTTGTTTCAATGGCTAATACTTGTTTCAATGGCTAATACTTGTTTCAATGGCTAATACTTGTTTCAATGGCTAATACTTGTTTCAATGGCTAATACTTGTTTCAATGGCTAATACTTGTTTCAATGGCTAATACTTGTTTCAATGGCTAATACTTGTTTCAATGGCTAATACTTGTTTCAATGGCTAATACTTGTTTCAATGGCTAATACGTGTTTCAATGGCTAATACTTGTTTCAATGGTGTGTTCACTATTAATTTAAATCATGCATTGATTATAGTATACCATGTGCAGTTGCTGTCTCTAATAACCTTGTTGATGCGACTTGAAAGAATTTATTTAATGCATAAGCCCTCCCCCCCCACACACACTCACACTTTTTTGTTGCCCCCCGTTCGACCCAGCGTGCGACGCGCGACCCTAGCGGCAGCCGTTGCAAGCCCTGACCCCTGACCCAGGCGAAGAAGCCCGCCTCCCCCCCCCCTCCTTCCCGCGAAAGGAGCGGCGCGTGAGAGAGCCGGCCGCCGTAAAGGCTCGACGCAGCGGCGGTGACGACGCACCGGGCGCGAAACGAACTCCCGCGCGCCTTACGTAAAGCGCACCGGAGGAAAGATCAAGGCCCCACGACGAGTGACTTCCCAGCTATTAGACTGCGTTTACACGGGGTTTCCACGCTTCCTTAATGGGAAAAGTGGACGTTTCTTGTAAAACTAGCGAAGCTGCCGAATCACACAATTTCTCGCATCGTTTCTAAATGCTCCGCAACATTATACTACTACATACATGTTTTAAAGCAGCAAATTATTTTTCCGCTCAGACACTAACTTAAGTACTCGGAGTTGAAGTGCAGACACTCTTACTACTATGCCAGACAAGCGCCTCATTGATCGAATTCGGGCAAAGGCAGAAAATAAAGGTGAATGCCCGATTTATGTAAAAAACCCTCCAACAATTAAAATATCTGTTAGAAACTCCAGTCCGTTCTGAAGTCTCCAGTCCGTTCAGATCAATCGGGGAATATCAGTTTTGAAGAAAATCAACTCAACGGTTTACGCATTAGCGGTGACCACAGACTGACCGACAGGCAGACGTTTTGCCGTCAAACGATTTTTCGGTATCAAGAACCAACAAAACATGAGATTCTGGCTACACCACGAGTTAGAGGATTTTTTTTTTCTAGCAACAGGATTTATTCACTTTTTCGTTACCATGACCCGGCAATAAGGAAATTTCGGGGTATTCTGGGGCCCGAATACGCAACTCTCTTCTTGAGAAGAATTCGTAATGCGAGAAAGTAAACAAAAGGACAAACTCAGTTAAAAATTTTAAAATAATTTATTTTTATTAAAAACAAAATACTTACTAATGACAAAATAAATACTTCAATCAGTCATTTTCACGATCACACAATAGGCCTACTTCATTGTTATTACTGTCTTTTCCACTTTTTTCCAGAAATATTTGGTGGATGACGAAATATTCCTCAACAATTTGAACTTTGCTTTGAACCTTGGAACAAACGCTTTGAACTTTTTAGTGTGTCATTAAATAAGGCTCTTCTTTTTGGAATCCTGATCAAAATATAAACACCACATAAACACCACGTCAGCAAAATAATATTAACGCCACAGCACCGAATCTAGCACCATCATTCAATACGTCATACCATCTTATAGCAGCTGTCACATTTCGTGGAGAAAAGGATGTAAAAGGATGTAATCTATGGATTTTAGCGCTTGTTATGTGAGATACTTTAAGTTCCATGTCATTTACGTATAAAACAATGAAATGTTATGACGTCAGGACTCTGAAAAAGTTGAACAAAGCGCAGTATCCTTCGTTCATCATACGTTTAGGTCGCATTTAAAAGTAGTTTCCCCTTACCGATAAAAAAGAGGACATTTCGTCCTTTCTTGCAAAATCCACCCGGACAGTTTTTCTTACTTCAAAAAGAGGACATCCGGGGAAAAGAGGATGTATGGTAACCCTACATTTCCGCGAGCCGCACATGATAATCGTAGGGGACGGATTTTGATGACCTAAAACATCACCATAATGATCATTAAAAAATTCCTAAAATGTTTTTATAATGCCCTTAAAGTAAAGAAAAATGACGTAAAAATTTAGATGAAAACCAGTTCAGGTGAACAACTCAAGGTGTTGGATATGTTACTGATGTATTTGAGGCTTCTTCCTTTCGTTCAAGTGAACTATGCTTTCAAACTTTCAGTTTGGATTCATCCAGAGGAAAATAGAAGAGGCCAGTTTTCTTATCGGTTATTTTGCGTAGTTTCTCCGGTCAACGCCAAGTGAATGCCGGAGCAGTTTCCTAACAAACGGGCCACGCGGACAACTTTTGTTTCATTGCTCATACGAGAGTTTTCAAGCTTTTGGCGAGAACTCCATATCTTTTCGCGATTCCCTGCATGTTGGGGACGGTAACGTTTAGGTTGTTTCCTTCCCTCCTCTCTTTTCTCTCTTCCCTCCTCTCTTTTCTCTCTTCCCTCCTCTCTTTTCTCTCTTCCCTCCTCTCTTTTCTCTCTTCCCTCCTCTCTTTTCTCTCTTCCCTCCTCTCTTTTCTCTTTTCCCTCCTCTCTTTTCGCTTTTCCCTTCTCTCTTTTCGCTTTTCCCTTCTCTCTTTTCGCTTTTCCCTCCTCTCTTTTCGCTTTTCCCTCCTCTCTTTTCGCTTTTCCCTCCTCTCTTTTCGCTTTTCCCTCCTCTCTTTTCGCTTTTCCCTCCTCTCTTTTCGCTTTTCCCTCCTCTCTTTTCGCTTTTCCCTCCTCTCTTTTCGCTTTTCCCTCCTCTCTTTTCGCTTTTCCCTCCTCTCTTTTCGCTTTTCCCTCCTCTCTTTTCGCTTTTCCCTCCTCTCTTTTCGCTTTTCCCTCCTCTCTTTTCGCTTTTCCCTCCTCTCTTTTCGCTTTTCCCTTCTCTCTTTTCGCTTTTCCCTTCTCTCTTTTCGCTTTTCCCTTCTCTCTTTTCGCTTTTCCCTTCTCTCTTTTCGCTTTTCCCTTCTCTCTTTTCGCTTTTCCCTTCTCTCTTTTCGCTTTTCCCTTCTCTCTTTTCGCTTTTCCCTTCTCTCTTTTCGCTTTTCCCTTCTCTCTTTTCGCTTTTCCCTTCTCTCTTTTCGCTTTTCCCTTCTCTCTTTTCGCTTTTCCCTTCTCTCTTTTCGCTTTTCCCATCTCTCTTTTCGCTTTTCCCTTCTCTCTTTTCGCTTTTCCCATCTCTCTTTTCGCTTTTCCCTTCTCTCTTTTCGCTTTTCCCTTCTCTCTTTTCGCTTTTCCCTTCTCTCTTTTCGCTTTTCCCTTCTCTCTTTTCGCTTTTCCCTTCTCTCTTTTCGCTTTTCCCTTCTCTCTTTTCGCTTTTCCCTTCTCTCTTTTCGCTTTTCCCTTCTCTCTTTTCGCTTTTCCCTTCTCTCTTTTCGCTTTTCCCTTCTCTCTTTTCGCTTTTCCCTTCTCTCTTTTCGCTTTTCCCTTCTCTCTTTTCGCTTTTCCCTTCTCTCTTTTCGCTTTTCCCTTCTCTCTTTTCGCTTTTCCCTTCTCTCTTTTCGCTTTTCCCTTCTCTCTTTTCGCTTTTCCCTTCTCTCTTTTCGCTTTTCCCTTCTCTCTTTTCGCTTTTCCCTTCTCTCTTTTCGCTTTTCCCTTCTCTCTTTTCGCTTTTCCCTTCTCTCTTTTCGCTTTTCCCTTCTCTCTTTTCGCTTTTCCCTTCTCTCTTTTCGCTTTTCCCTTCTCTCTTTTCGCTTTTCCCTTCTCTCTTTTCGCTTTTCCCTTCTCTCTTTTCGCTTTTCCCTTCTCTCTTTTCGCTTTTCCCTTCTCTCTTTTCGCTTTTCCCTTCTCTCTTTTCGCTTTTCCCTTCTCTCTTTTCGCTTTTCCCTTCTCTCTTTTCGCTTTTCCCTTCTCTCTTTTCGCTTTTCCCTTCTCTCTTTTCGCTTTTCCCTTCTCTCTTTTCGCTTTTCCCTTCTCTCTTTTCGCTTTTCCCTTCTCTCTTTTCGCTTTTCCCTTCTCTCTTTTCGCTTTTCCCTTCTCTCTTTTCGCTTTTCCCTTCTCTCTTTTCGCTTTTCCCTTCTCTCTTTTCGCTTTTCCCTTCTCTCTTTTCGCTTTTCCCTTCTCTCTTTTCGCTTTTCCCTTCTCTCTTTTCGCTTTTCCCTTCTCTCTTTTCGCTTTTCCCTTCTCTCTTTTCGCTTTTCCCTTCTCTCTTTTCGCTTTTCCCTTCTCTCTTTTCTCTTTTCCCTTCTCTCTTTTCGCTTTTCCCTTCTCTCTTTTCGCTTTTCCCTTCTCTCTTTTCTCTTTTCCCTTCTCTCTTTTCTCTTTTCCCTTCTCTCTTTTCTCTTTTCCCTTCTCTCTTTTCTCTTTTCCCTTCTCTCTTTTCTCTTTTCCCTTCTCTCTTTTCTCTTTTCCCTTCTCTCTTTTCTCTTTTCCCTTCTCTCTTTTCTCTTTTCCCTTCTCTCTTTTCTCTTTTCCCTTCTCTCTTTTCTCTTTTCCCTTCTCTCTTTTCTCTTTTCCCTTCTCTCTTTTCTCTTTTCCCTTCTCTCTTTTCTCTTTTCCCTTCTCTCTTTTCTCTTTTCCCTTCTCTCTTTTCTCTTTTCCCTTCTCTCTTTTCTCTTTTCCCTTCTCTCTTTTCTCTTTTCCCTTCTCTCTTTTCTCTTTTCCCTTCTCTCTTTTCTCTTTTCCCTTCTCTCTTTTCTCTTTTCCCTTCTCTCTTTTCTCTTTTCCCTTCTCTCTTGTCTCTTTTCCCTTCTCTCTTGTCTCTTTTCCCTTCTCTCTTGTCTCTTTTCCCTTCTCTCTTGTCTCTTTTCCCTTCTCTCTTGTCTCTTTTCCCTTCTCTCTTGTCTCTTTTCCCTTCTCTCTTTTCTCTTTTCCCTTCTCTCTTTTCTCTTTTCCCTTCTCTCTTTTCTCTTTTCCCTTCTCTCTTTTCTCTTTTCCCTTCTCTCTTTTCTCTTTTCCCTTCTCTCTTTTCTCTTTTCCCTTCTCTCTTTTCTCTTTTCCCTTCTCTCTTTTCTCTTTTCCCTTCTCTCTTTTCTCTTTTCCCTTCTCTCTTTTCTCTTTTCCCTTCTCTCTTTTCTCTTTTCCCTTCTCTCTTTTCTCTTTTCCCTTCTCTCTTTTCTCTTTTCCCTTCTCTCTTTTCTCTTTTCCCTTCTCTCTTTTCTCTTTTCCCTTCTCTCTTTTCTCTTTTCCCTTCTCTCTTTTCTCTTTTCCCTTCTCTCTTTTCTCTTTTCCCTTCTCTCTTTTCTCTTTTCCCTTCTCTCTTTTCTCTTTTCCCTTCTCTCTTTTCTCTTTTCCCTTCTCTCTTTTCTCTTTTCCCTTCTCTCTTTTCTCTTTTCCCTTCTCTCTTTTCTCTTTTCCCTTCTCTCTTTTCTCTTTTCCCTTCTCTCTTTTCTCTTTTCCCTTCTCTCTTTTCTCTTTTCCCTTCTCTCTTTTCTCTTTTCCCTTCTCTCTTTTCTCTTTTCCCTTCTCTCTTTTCTCTTTTCCCTTCTCTCTTTTCTCTTTTCCCTTCTCTCTTTTCTCTTTTCCCTTCTCTCTTTTCTCTTTTCCCTTCTCTCTTTTCTCTTTTCCCTTCTCTCTTTTCTCTTTTCCCTTCTCTCTTTTCTCTTTTCCCTTCTCTCTTTTCTCTTTTCCCTTCTCTCTTTTCTCTTTTCCCTTCTCTCTTTTCTCTTTTCCCTTCTCTCTTTTCTCTTTTCCCTTCTCTCTTTTCTCTTTTCCCTTCTCTCTTTTCTCTTTTCCCTTCTCTCTTTTCTCTTCTCTCTTTTCTCTTTTCTCTTCTCTCTTTTCTCTTTTCCCTTCTCTCTTTGTATCTCACATCTCCTTACTGAACTGATCATTCAACAGACCAATTTCTGCGATTATTATGGAATTTTACAAGTGAAATGCGCTTATATGAATTTTAGCTACTCATTTTTTACTATCATTTTTCATATTCAGTACTTTTTAAAATATAAAGGTTTTCATCCTGGCGCACTTGAGTGGAATTTAGTTTTTTGTTGTTGGTGTCTGCCTCTCGAGCGATAACGTAGACAAGGAGCAGAAGGGCACTGCATAACTACTGCAGTATGAATTACTATCAATGGGACTTCTCACATTACATGGTCTGGCGCGGCCAATATTTCAAATGGAATATAAAAACATTCGTGGCCAATGATTTTGGTGTTTGGTGCGAACAAATACGTACTCGCAAAGACATTGAACTTGGGAAAGCAACGGTTAGATGATGGAGGAGGCAGGAAGAGAAAGAGGCGACGTGAGTGGATCGGCCGAGCTGGAGAAGGGGGCGGAGGAAGTGGGAATTGTGAAAGATGATAGATGTGGCAACAGTGTGATGGTGGAGGAGGCGGAAATGGCTGTGGCGTTAGTGACTGGACAGGCGTCGGTGTTTGCATCGGCGTCTATGTCGGTGTTTGCGCCGGCTTCTGTAACGGCCTGTGTCGGCTTGTCTCGTTATTCGTGTCGGCTTGTCTCGTTATTCGTGTCGGCTTGTCTCGTTATTCGTGTCGGCTTGTCTCGTTATTCGTGTCGGCTTGTCTCGTTATTCGTGTCGGCTTGTCTCGTTATTCGTGTCGGCTTGTCTCGTTATTCGTGTCGGCTTGTCTCGTTATTCGTGTCGGCTTGTCTCGTTATTCGTGTCGGCTTGTCTCGTTATTCGTGTCGGCTTGTCTCGGTTTGGGAGTCGTCCATAAATTACGGGACGCTAACGAGGGGGGAAGGGGTCTGAGGCAGCGTTACGCCATGTTACATACGGGTAGAGGGGTATTAGGTAAGTGATACGTAACACTAATTTTTTTTTTCATTTTTCAACATGTGCTAAAATGTTTGAGTCCTGTACTAAGACATTAAAATATTAACTAATTAATTTGTTTTAAAAATAAACTAAAGTTATTACTTGTAAATTGTTACAATAAGTGGAAATATTTTATAAACTTTAAGAAAATATTCAAATATGATAAGTATATTCTAGAATCAAATTAAATTGGAATTGTTGACACTGGCTCTTGCATCATTCACGACGGCGTGTGCATAGCTTGTAATCAACCATTTCTCCCCCAAGCATTATTTCTTCACTAACAACTTAACCAAATCTTATTGTTAGATGCAGCCAGCATCGCCAACTACTTTCTACTTTAATTATCGTTAATTATTTTAATATACAGCACAAGTAAAATAAATACAAATTGTTTTTACTGTGATATAATTTATTTTCACTTGCATTTACAAGAGGGAAGTCGGAAGCGTTTCGTTATTATTTAGGGGGGTTGAAGCGCGCGTTACGGGTGCATTACAAGGGGGTATTGAAAATACTTCAAATTTGCGTTACATCATTTATGGGCAGCCGCTGAGTCGTTGGAAGTGTCGGTATTTACGTCGGTGTCGGTATTTACGTCGGTGTCGGTGTCGGTATTTACGTCGGTGTCGGTGTCGGTATTTACGTCGGTGTCGGTGTCGGTATTTACGTCGGTGTCGGTGTCGGTATTTACGTCGGTGTCGGTGTCGGTATTTACGTCGGTGTCGCCGTAGTCGTCGCCGTCGGTGACAGCGGCGGGGCGGTATCAGTGGGGCCGTGTGGAGGCTGCCGAGTCGCCCGCGCGTGTGTGGGCGGTGGCGTAACGGCGCCGCGTGCGCGTGCGCGTGCTCGTGCTGGTGCGCGTGTGGGAGTGAGGCGCGGGCGCGTGCGCCGCATGCAAGTGGCTGCGTGTGGCCCTCGCGACCCGCAGCTACTGCGACGTGCGTGCCGTCGGGACGCCAAGTTACGCTGCAGTGGCCCTCAACCGAAAGCAAACGCACGACGTTTTGCGACTGTTAGTACGAAGTTTTGGTACGACCAAGAGTTGCAGAAATGAGCAACAACGTCGAGATCAATAGTAGGTGAACACGAACAAGAGGTTTAACTCAACGCTTAGGACGAAATGAAAGAAGTTCTAATCAGAGACGACACTGAATTGAATTGAATTGAATTGAATTGATGCCTTATTTTACGTGGCGAGTCTCAGGCCATGAGACCTGCTCTTCCGTCTGACCACGCAAATTTCGCTACGCTCCTTTCACCAACTAGTGGAGAAAGGAGGTATTTCTTGGGCGATGAAACAGGCGATTTGAATTTAGCTCAGAGATCATTCAGCTTTACTTCATTTAGGCTTGAGAATCTTTTACATGCAAGTAAATCTACTAACATGGGACAGCCGGCTTTACCGGCCCGTAAAAATCCACGGCTTTGATCGGTTTGAACCCAAGTTGGGTATAACAGTCCGATACGCTAACCGTTACACCATCGCCGCCGATAAACGTGCGTTAAATTCCTACAATGCCACATCCTCTTGACTCGTATTTGTTCATTTACATCTTCTCGGTAACCGTTGTGTATATAAGCATATTGTTATATAATATTATTATATTATTAAATTAATTCCGCAGTGGCCTCCGATATAGTGGTACTCCATGATCATTAACTCAGAGTATAAGTGATATCAACCAAGAAGTTGTTTATAACAATATGAATT
>JAZDUA010001634.1:0-31642 GCA_038098605.1 Gryllus longicercus | reverse complement strand
TCTCACTTTTATAGTAAATGCGACCGAGGGAACTCGTCAACTTACTGGCATCGCAGTATGTTTCGTAAATATACTTTTATACTGTCTTTAATAAATTTAGGATCATCATTATATTAGTGTGGTCGGTGACATAACTTTGTATAATCCGTGGTATTCTTGGTAAAAATCATGCTGTGTGGAAACTGAAATAGACGAACAAGCTGGAACAGTCATGTCAGCACACCGGAATGAAACGTGTCAAATGATTTATTGCTAGTCAATTGCTAATTAAATACCACAATTTGGAATTAATTGCCAGACATTTTCGTGGCAAAAACGAGTGTAAGCTGGCTTGACGCGTCCCGATAGCATACACCTAGTAAGTTGCATTCGGGTCGTAGATCCATGGAAATCCTCATATGGTTTATTGTTAATTCATTGCGAATTATTACAATTTGGAATTAATTGCAACGAATTTTCATGGCAGAACGGATGAGAGCTGGCTTGACACGTCAAGCTAGCACACACCTAAGTTGCATTCGGTCATAGATCCGATGAAAATCCTCAAACGATATATTGCTAATTACATGCTACAATTTGAAATTGATTGTCACGTATTTTCGGGTCGAAAACGGATGTGACGCCTCACACCAGCTCACATCATTTTTATCACCAAAATACGTGGCAATTAATTCCAAAGTGTGGCAATTAATTAACAATTCATCATTGGACACGTTTTCATTCCGATGTGCTGACCTGGCTGTTCCAGCTTGACGCTCCTGCACTGCAGCGGAATTGTGCGCAGTTGGCGATTTGCAGGTCCAGCCGCCTCCGCTCCCGAGCTCGGCTGCCCGGCGCACTCGGCGCCCGCGGGGCGCGTCCTGGTCATTAACCTGCGATGGAGCGCGCTCTGTCACTTAATTCCTTTGTGAATTAGCCTCCGCCGGGTCCCCTTGGCCGTCCCGCCCACCCTCACTCCTCTCCCTCCCTTTTTCTCATTGCTGCACTCTCACCTCCAACCATCCCGTCCTCCTCACGACTGTTTCGCCTCCTCTATCCCTCTGCTCATTTCCTCCAGCTCCTCCATTCTCTGAATCCTTCAAATCTCCTCTCCATCCATCCGAGAGTCCACACCGCTTCAACTTCTACCTGCACGCCTGTTTTTGTTTCGTTCTTAAGGAAAGCTGAGTTCATCGTTTCATGATCCTTCCATTTCTCTTTCGTTCGCCTTCGATTGACTGAGTTGTCTCTCGCTGTCGCTAGATGGTTTATTCGGTATGAATGGAGAACTTGTTTAGCACGCATATGTTATTTTTTACTTACTACCTGCTCGCTCCTTTTCCTATGAAGTTGCAATTATAAAGCAATCGTGTCTTTCTAATGCAATTTTTAATTTGCGCGACATTCCATCACGTTGTTTTGCTGATGTTTCAAAATTTGTGAATTCTCTTTCTTCCCCTTCAATCCTTTCCCTCCCCTCCACGATTTTTCCTGCCTTCCCTCTGCTCCCTTTCCTCTCCTACATTCTCCTCTCCTCCCTTCTGGTCTCGACACGGCCCGCCCCGAGCCCTCCGCTCCCCGTCCCGCCCCGCCCCGCCCCGCCCCCCGCCCCGCCCCCGCCCCGCCCCGCCCCTGCCCCGTCCCGTCCCGTCCCGTCCCGTCCCGTCCCGTCCCGTCCCGTCCCGACCCGACCCGACCCGTCCCGTCCCCGTCCCGTCCCGTCCCGTCCCGTCCCGTCCCGTCCCTTCCCGTCCCGGGCCCTCCGCTCCCCGCCCCTTCCCGCCCCTTCCCGCCCCTTCCCGCCCCTTCCCGTCCCGTCCCCGTCCCTCGTCCCGCCGCGTCTCGAGGCCAGGGTTCCAGGCCCTGGCGAGCGACGGAGCCGAACAGGAGCAGCCTCAGATTGCGGGGGCACCGGAGACGCACGCGCCCAATTCAAGCGCCTTGGCTCGGGTTGCGCTCCGGCATTGCTCTCTTCACGAGACTCTGGGCTGGAATGTTAGTCGCCACGTCTTAATATGCACGGAAACGCGATCTTCCTCTAACGGGAGTTGTGCTCAAAATGACATACTCGCCTAATCCCACTGAGCACTTCCGCTGCTTTCTAGATAGCGTACGTGTAAACGAGTGTTGGCATTTCGTCCCAATGGAGCCGTTCCTAGGAATACTAACGATGTAAGCACAATTGCAGAAACGTAATTGTACCAAACGATTGGGGTTAATTGATACATTCAGGTATTTTCTAAACTACTGCCACCGAGTTGAACTCAGTTGCTGTTAATTAAATATTAACTTATTATACATTACTCATTGCATCCAAATCTTCAAAGCAATTTTCCCCTGATGTACAGGTTGGCATACCTACAAAAAGGAAAATTAAAACAATTAATATAAAAGAAAATATTTGTTCCATGATTAGTACATAATAGGAGAAAATCGGGTAAATCAGGAAGTGCATGTAAATAGAAAAAAAAGGCGTTCTTTATTGTGTATGCATTGAAAAAATACAATTTGATATAATGAAAGATAAATATCGCCTCTTGTTGTGACAGAACATCATAATGTAACAAACACATTTGTGTAGAATTTCTAAAGTTAAATAAATATAATATAATAAATTAAAAATAATATAATATAATATAATAAATTAAATAAATATAATATAATAAATTAAATAAATATAATATAATAAATTATAAACTCTTTTCCAGACATTACTCTAAATATTTATCACTTCGAAGTGGATTATTATGCCCATTGTTAATAAATATGAACCTGAATGGCACATAAATTCTCTGTCGTTATTAATTACATTGCTTGAAATAAAAGAAATGAGAAATAAACTTTAATTTGCCAAGGTAGCTCCTATTGGAATTTGTGCAAATAGTACATACACAAATAGATGCAGCAAACGCACGCATGCGAAACACTCGCTATAACTCCGAAATTGTTCGTGAAAGAAATCTATATATCGGGTTTTAGGGTCGACATGGACTGGGCAAAATACTTTCCATTCAACGTCCGTGATGTAGTTATTTGGGCACATGAACATTTCATGTTTTAAACATACAAAACTGAAAGAAATTCTACAGGTTACATTCCATCTATGAAAGTGTATATCTAGGAGGATAAGATATGATTCTATTTTAAATATATTAAAAAACTCAATCACATACGGAAAATTACAGACCTATGCCATACCCCTCATGTCAAGATTTTGGAACTTTATATTATTGTCGGACTAAAATAAACATGCTGCCTACCGAAAGGGATATAACATTACTACTGTTTTAAATATGTCACAAAGATTTGATAGAAATATAGCTCTCCGGCCTCTTCTTCAAATTAGTGCAAATTGGAACGTCGAACTGTTTAATGAAAATTCATCAAAACCTCATATCCAATAGATCTTTCTCAGAATCAGGTAGGTGGTCATTGTTGTAACCCGAAACAAATTGCCGGTCGAGTCAAAGTTACCGCAATCCTCAGCTCTGTTTAACCTACACACTGCAGACATTCATACTTTTCACCAAACAAATAGCGCCCAATTCCCTGCCGATACTGCATTATACCGTGTGGCCCACCTAAGATGTCCCCTTCAATTTTCTCCTATACCGTTGCAGATACTGAGATGCGGTTTTCACTAAAACTACTTTATGCCAGGGGGCACATATGGTCATGCATAATATTATTCTATTCCATTTTTATTGCAGAGATATTGACCCAACTTCGATTTTTTTAAATGGAACCCTATACATTTTTTAGCTCATCTTACAAGCGTGAAGGGATGAGTTTTATAAATATGCATATTGACATATGTTACATAACAAAATTTTCGAGAAATTAAGATTTTTAAAGACGCACGCCGACTGATGGTTTCCGTAATCTGAACGGGAAATTCCGGGTGATATGCGGCGAGGCCATTCCCTTCCGTTGCGTCGACCCTGCCGTAAATGTAGTGATGCAATGTGCAAAGGAGCTCACGAAAACCCGCGATTTTCTCTTTAAGACTAACACCCTCTCAGTCCTGGAGACAATAAATTCACCCATAGTCATGTTCTGAGCAAATCTGTACGCCACAAGGAACTATTTTTAATTAATTAAATATTACTAGATTTGAGAAAATATTTGAATTATTAACCGTTGAGAAAGCAAAGGAAGAAGCAAGGAAAGAATGCGCCGTTCTTGTAGCTGTTCCCAACAATCCCCATATCATCTTGCATATATATCGCATTGAAATAAAAGCTCAAGGCAAAAGCAATCTATATTAAACATACGCACCCATTTCTCAGCGTCAAACGCACTAACCCTATATACATCACGCATTTGTCTAACACTACTATATCCGACCTACTATGCCGACACTACTATACCCGATCTGGATCAATGTCGAGAAAAAAATGTCAACAAGTTGCAAATATTTCAAAACAAATACTTAAACAAATAATAAAATATCCTTGGTTCATCAGTAACAAACAACTTCATCACGTTCTAAACATAAATGGACATAGCACCCTAAAAGCATTCATATGAAAGAACATCAATCTACCCTTCATAACGACATCTACTCACTGTAGACTTAAAAAAAAAAACAGATACAAACTTGAATTAAAAAACAGATTTCATTTTCATTCTTTCCTCCAAATGTTTCCAAAATTCCTATAAATATTCTGAGATTATTTTCCTTCTTCGCCAAATGTAAAAATTAATTAAGTCCAATTTTAGACTAGATTAAGCTAAGTATCGGCCAACAGGTGAGTGAGATAGATCCGTCCCCCTTCGGTTTCTTGACTTGTCTGACTGGCGACAACTGTGGTGTACTTTCATGAACGGTCTGACTTATCCCTGAACTTATAATATTGGCCAAATAATTTGAAATGAGCGAGCGTACTATTGTGAGAAATCTCTTTCCAAAATCAGATCTTTAAAAAAGTCATGTTGAATTTTAAAAAACAGTAGTTTTTTGCATAAATTCTTCCTGGAATTAATAGAATCCATTTATTATTTAATATAATTTTTTCTCAAAATCCGTTCCAGTTTCTTCTTTAATTGTTTTCCGCAGCTAGAGGGATGCTTCAAAGAATGGCGCAGGTCTCATTTTCGGCGAACTCTCCCGAAGTGCAAAAGTTAGATATAATGCGAGAATGTATGTACTGTTGTAGCACCACTAGTTTTGTGAAGTGCACTGGAGTAATATTGACTTTAACAATGATTTTTAATGTATCAATTACCATTTGGACTGTAATACTAAAAAATAAATGCGTGTACCTTAGCTTCTGGGGCAGTGACCGCCATCTCGATCAGGTTTTTCGTCTAGTTTCCTGATTTTTCGATCAAATACGAAGATGGAGCTTTGTTTTGTTACTGGACATAAATATAGCTTCACTATCTGTGAATCTGTAGCTGATTTTCCTCTGCAAAGAGTTTTATTGCACGAGAGCGAATATTTTCTTATCAATTCGTGCCAAACAAGCCCGTTGCTACCTGTATCCATAATTCATCTTAATACGTATATGAGTTAGGGCAGACGTCCCAGAGCGCAAGAAACCTCCCCATAGTATGTCACACAGGGCTTTTAACTGTTTTTGACGTTATATAAATAAAGAAATAAAGCCGAAAAGGGATGTATTAAAAAAGTAACCCTCCTGGCTGGAGACACGGACTGCGTAACCAACTGAAAGGTCAAAGCTTCCTATGTCGCATTTTCTGGCCCTGCGCCTTTGTGGTATTATGGAAGTAATGCGCATAATGTAGCGTTACAAAATGTATGGGCGGGACACTGTTCTTAATGTTTAGTTCGATATAGAAGGTTGTGAACGTAGAATAGAATCTGAAAATACTAAACCTACTTTGCAATGGTATAGGAGATTAAAAGAAGTTACCTCTGTCGCAGTTTTTTGGTAGGTTCCTCTGTCCGGTGACAAACAATAAGCATTTCTCTTGCTATCATTTCAGGGGACATTTCTTTTGGTGTCAGTATGCGATGGTGCACTTGCTGTGTCAGTAGTTGTTGGTGATACCTATGTAGAAATTGCACTAGTTTATGAATAGGATGTCCCTGAAGGCTTTCATTCTGGTTCATGTATTTGCAGGCAGTGTCCGTTTGATAATAGGGTAGATTTCATCAATAGTTTGACAATATTTGCTGTTTTTTTGCTGCTGAAGTGACGGCAGCTTCTGGTTTGTTTTTGTTGGAAAAGTTGAATGCCTTACAGATTTTGCATTAATAGATGTTGATGCAATGTTTGTTGCAATTGTTGCAACGTCTGTAACTGTGACAACTTCTAATATTTAAATGTGATTTTTTATTTATTTATTCACGTCAAAAATAGTTAAAAACTGTGGGGTAAAGAAGAAGTTATGTATGAGGTATGTATGGGGAGAAGTTAATTTGAAGTTACATTACATTACTGAAACTGTGATAATTGTTGCAACATAGCAGTAAATAATTGCTGCTGCATATTGAAACAAACATGATAATTGTTGCTGCTACGGCTGCTGAAATATAGATTGGTCGCTGAAGACTTTCCATTGTCGCTGCTGTATAGATTTCTGCATTAAATTGTTTTCGGATGCTTGTTCTGGGTTGTGTGTCGCATTTAGTGCTTCTAAAAACAATAGTTTGTTTCGTCATGAGGCAACTATTTGCGAACATATATTTTGTTTTCTGTACGACTAATACATAGTATAGTAATAAATAATAATATTTCTTGTGCATAATTAATCGAGGAATGACATTCATTCCACACACGTGGATTCCAATTTGGAATTCACGCCCTGTTGACCAATCACATTCCTAGAATTTGCGGAATCCATGGACAGAATTGCATTCCCTTTGCAATTCACATTTCTTTTGAACCGCGGTCGGTAATTAAAGAGTTCACAGTTTCATGTACGTTACCTGCATATGTCCTCATATTTTTAGGGGTCTAGCGCATCAATTGGGCACTAGTTTCGCTGCACCTCTACTGGCCTCAGGCGGAATATATTAGAAACCACATGCTATTAGCGATAGGCGAATCATAATGATCGTGGTGCATCTACCTACACTTTGTTTAAATTATTTTTCGCATTTGTGTTGCATTAATCTTTACTAAAACTTAGCATGGACATTGTGACAATCCTGAAGAAGACCCAGCAAACATTTGTATTTCTTCATACACTACTTTCTGGTGGCGAATATTACAACATTAATGATATGCAGACAAAGGTAGATGCGCAGGTTAGATAAGATAATGTAAATCCTCATCACGTAAATACTTTTGACAATCCAAAATCAAGTCACATAATAGGTTGGACCATGCAAAGCCAAGTATTTCCGGCGCCTCGTAGAAAGCCGAGGATAGTACACCAAGGCATCCAAAGTAACTTGAGAGTCTTCAAAATGTTCGAAATATTAACGACTTGTCGTGATCTCTAAGTAAAGTGAGAAAAACTTAGAAAGATCTAGGTTGTTTTAATAAATTAAGATATAAGGGCAACGCCTCAAATCTGAAAATACATCTGAACATACGCTTCTTGTCTCGCATATTACACTGGAAAATAAAGCGGAAACCTCACATGCGAAAGTTGATCCTTCGATATAAATTTCCCATGCCATAGTATTTTATGTAACTGTTTACTTCTGAGATTTTTTAATATATTCGTTGATGTAATAATTATTATAATTACAACATTACAAATAACGTTCTGTGCTTTTATAATCAACCTTATCGAAGGCCATTGGGGACACGAAAACATCAGACACGAAAAGACTCAGATAATCCGGAATTCAATTCATAAAGGATAAAAAACGATCAAACGTAAAAATTATTCCTCATAATGTAAAAAAAATCTTTTTTTTGCAGTTAGGAAACTACAACTCAGAACAGCAACGGCAAAGAACAAGCATTCTGTTCGACAAGCGATTCTGCTGCTTACTCATTGCTGGAGATGTCTCAACATTTCTCGAATCAGTACTGCCCTGCGCACAGCCATGCTGTTTCCTCCTGGAAAAAACTAATTTCCACACGCCGTGTGCCGGTTTTCCAGTGGACTCGTCCTCGTTGGTGTTTTCCTGAGAGCTGCGTCGGCCTCGGAAAACGGCGCGCGCCAGGGCCACGGCTTCCTCCGTCGCCGTCCTCAGTGTGCGCCTTGCGCGGAAACCGCGAGGCCCTGGGCGAGGGGGCGGGGGCGGGGGCAGGGCGGGGAGGGGGCGGGGGCGGAGGCGACGTGAAGCAGAGGAACCCGCGTCGGGGGCACAGTTCGACGGCGCCCGCCTGCAGCCCTTCATTATTAATAGACGAGGCGGAGGCGACACGCGGCTGCGGTGCTCCGCCCCCGCGATAAATAAAATAGAAGAAGACAAGAAGCAGACGGAAAGACGGCGGCGGCCACGCCCCCGCACGCCCCCGCGCGCCCTCGCGCGCCGCGCCGAGCCCCTGCCGCGCGAATTAATTAGGATCTCGTGCAGGGCGGCGCTTCGCCGCGCCTCTCCACGCCCCTCCACGCCCCGCCCCTCCCGCTCCCCGCCCCGCGAGGCTGTTGTTTTCGCGAAGAGCCGGCACGTCCCACGCCGACCCCGCGCCGTGCCCCTGCCCCCGCCGCCATCTCGCTTTGCCAATACGCGCCATTACGTCGGGTCAAATATTTCGCGCAGTCTCTCAATAATTTTTTGGTCTTCTAGGTGAGAATCGCCGTCTGTGTGTTCATTATTTTCAATTTATCAAAGTAGTTGCGCAGTTAATTAATTGCTGCTGGACGAAAACGGCACCTTGCGACTTTCCTCATACACTCGCGACGCACCTTCCGACTTGGAATCGTGCGGCAGGGATTTGCCTATCTGAAGTACATAACGTTGTAATAAACGAATTTTCAATTGTAATAACATTTTTATGTACTTTTAATAGCTGAAGGGATGTCTTTTATTTCATATTACTTCACTCTCAATCGCACACTACTCGCATTTGTATTCCAGATAGCGGTCGAGACCACAAAATTTCTCATATTCCCTGGAAATTTATGATTTTTTCCTGCAGTTTTGAAGCCAACATATGACTCAATATACTTTTATTCTCACCAAATTAACTTTTTCTAAAACAGAAACGACTCCATCAATCATCCAAAATGTGAACATAAAAAGAAACGATGTCCTTTTATCGCAGAATTTTCATTTTCTGATGCAATTAACAGGAAGGCAAATGTGTCAAGCAGTTACTAAATGTACTCTATTCAATTGGTTGCTAATATAATCTACCACTTGTACTAGCTTTTCTGAACCTTTATCATTTTCAAATCCACATTGATTATCATTAAATATATTATTACATAATTATTTTGTTACTCCACTGTATATTTTCCAAACATTTTTTTTCTGTTACTCGTCATGGCAGCCTACAATTACACATACCATGCCCGTCAACTTTCTTAAACATTGGTCTCATAACTGAAATTGTCAATGTTCTTGTCTTTTAACATAGATTCGTGCAGGATATTATTCGTTTCCTCAAATTTCTCGTTCATTAAGTTCATTGAGGGGAACCTTTTTTCTAGTAGGACTCTTCTACTACTCTCTACTACTCTTCTAGTAGTAAAAGTTGAAAATGTTTAGTAATTCTAATTTTAATTGTTATCATGTTTGCCACCGAGCATTAGCTCAAAGCGAACTTTAATAAATCTATCTATCTATCTAACCTGGACAAACAATTTCACTTCCACCAATATCTTCTTCGCAGTGGTTGCAAACCGTCATTTTTGGGCAGAGGCAATGGTAGTACGATCAATAACACATCGCAAACATGTAATACACGTCCGTTCGCCAAGAACGACGGCTCACAACTGAAATACTATAATATATATTAACTACTGTATTGCTAATAATAATAATAATAATAATAATAATAATAATAATAATAATAATAATAATAATAATCTCCCCAGGGCAAGGATGATTTTAGTTGCCTTTATAAATTATAATTAATCTATTGTTTTAAGTTACTGAGTAATGAACTGTAATTTTCCTTTACTGTGATTTATTTCCATTTTCTCTCCGCCCGCCAGAGTCTCTCATAATGCCGGATGAAGAGAAGGCGGCATATCGTAACGTGAACTCCGCACCGGCGCGAGTGTATCCACGTGGTGTTATCAATTTCATGCTTTGTGCTCGCCTCGTCTTTGTCGCCCCCGTAGCTTCCCCCTCTAGCTTTATTAATCCGCGGGCAGGTCGTTCTGGTCGTCTCACGTTACGCCCGGCACCGAGGCTGCTATCGCTGTGGTGGACTTCCTCGTAAAGGGATGATCCATGAAAATGTGTTGCGGTGGAGAACTTAGATTATTGTCCTGCGGTGGAGGTAGTTCTCAACTCTGCTAATTTGCGGGAAGTCAATACCACGAATTTCATATCCCTAGTAACACGGTAGACAAGAGCTTGTCGGATTGTGGTAAAATAGCAGAAACCTCCGTCAGGCTTGTGGTGGCAATACGTGAAGTTGGGACAATGGTATAGAATAACAAGTTTTAATGAGCACTCGCTTCTGCCTGTCGTATCTGCCCTGAAGACTTCTCGCGCTCGACGGGATCTACGATGAGGACTTATCGCGTAGATACAGAGGTATTGTGCGCAGGCACGTGTGCACATGCAATGCCACCTTGCAAACTGTAAATCAGGAATATTTTTGACTGCATATACTTTCCGTGGGTCTTTGAAAAAAGAATTATTCACTGATATCATCATCATCATCATCATCATTATCATAGCCAACATTGCTACTGCTTCTTCAGCAACTCTGATTTAAAGGTCAGGTGAGAGATGCATTCTTGTTTAGTTTTTGCACCGGAATAATAATTGCATGTTTCCATACTTGCGGAAAGAAACCTTGTCTCAGGCATGCGTTGAATATATTGGTTGCAATGGCAGTTGGGGTGAGGTTTTTTAATATAAAATTGTTAATTTTATCATGCTGAGGGGCTTTCTTGACTGGTATTGATTTGATGATTTTATTTATTTCTTTAGGTGATGTGTAGTATATTTTATGATGTGGATGTTTGGTGATTGTGATATGTGTAGGGTGCGGTTTAGTATTATTTAGAGTGAATGTGGATGCAATGTAATTTGTAACTGTTCGGCTTTCTCAACGGGCCTATACACTTTTCCTGTGGGCGTGTCTTGGGTGGGTTAGTGATTTGCCATATGGGTTTGTTGTTAGTGTTCAGTGATTGAAGTAATGTTTCAAATTGCTGATTGTTAGAGTTTTTGGTTGATTTACGTACAATGGTTATTAGTATGATAATTTCTAGTTTTAGCGCAGGAGTTTTTAGTTGCGACCATAGTCAGCAGGTTTTTTTTATTTGTATTGGTTTCACTATTTCTGGGAGAAGTTTATATTGTTTATCGTTGTGTCTACTTTTCGGTTTAATTACGTCTTTTTAATTGTGGTATGTGTTATGGTGGTTAGTTAGTCAATTGATTGCTCTATTTCTAGTGGGTTGGAGAGAATTTTGAATTTAGGTATTGTTGAGCTAATTACCGAGTGAAATTTTTCCCAGTCAACGTTTACCGCATTTATATTTGGTATTCGAGCGTGCGTTGAGGTTATTTATTGTGTGGTTATCAACGCCGGAATGTGGTCCGAGTCGAGTTCGAATTATGTTGTAGTGAGTAGTTTAATTTTTTGATCTTATTTTAATTTTATTGTTGGTTGATCTGCAAAGAAATTTGTGGTGTCTGTACTTTTACGTTGTTTGATGAATGCATTATAATTCATAATGTCTGCTACTGTGATTGCTGGTATTTTACTGGGGGTTTCACTTTGTCCACTAGGGAGTTCGTTAATATCAGTGAATCTATTTTCAGTTGTTTGCTTATCAGCTTCACATAGAGGTCTGAACCTATTTTTGGCCGGCACATTAATTAGTAGAGTCAGATTTTGTATTTGTATCACCGTAACTATCGTTATTGCAACTAAATTTTTTGGGTTCACGCTCTATATCATTGTCACTGACCTTGTTCTAGAAGCTGTGGAGTCTTTTTCTGGTAGCTGAACGGTTGAAGGTTGGCTGAGTTGAATCGGTTCCTGGCCATCAGCGCCGGGTGCGTTAATTTGGTTGGTGATGTTCTGCATCGTCACCGCCATTTCGTGTTCAGTGAATTGATTTGAATTATCTGGGATGAAATTATCCATTGTTGCTAGATAGTTCTCACTGTTATTAAGAGTCGTAGCTGCATGCCATTCACAACACTGATTAGCACTGTGTCGCACTTCACCGGAAGTTTCTCGATGAACTGTTGATCAGAAGCACTTGTATGGCTCACTTCACTAGTTTAAAAGTAACATTAACGCGATGCGACGCGTGGCTCCCCGCCCCTCCGCTTATTGGAGTGGCGAACGGCGAAGTAACGGTTTTACCGCTAGAGATCTGACAGGGTCGCACAGCAGAGCTCTGGCTACCTCACGCCACCACTGTCGGACGAAGAAATGATGGATCTCGACGTAGGCCGATTTTTAATTCTCCCTATATATCTAGGTAGAAGTTAGCCGCTCCCCGGAGGGGAATTCTAGCTGCCGGCTGCTTCCCGCGGTGCGTCCGATCCTTCCTTGAATATCCTCATAACACACACACACATACACACACACATACACACGCACTTGCACTATACTACCACGTATTTCGGGAGAACCGTGGGAGCTTAGAACTCGCCTCGACTGGTAGGTGCCTCTGTGGGAGTGACTGCCTCGATAGTGGAAATCCCTGCAAACGGTCGGGATGGTTGGTGCCAGATCCCAGCATCCAGCGGGAGAGGGTACTCCACTCCCCGAGATAATATTTTCACTGCACTAATGAGACTATCACCCATAACAGTTGATGCGCCCCGAAACATAATCATTCATCATTATTATTAACAATACCACCTCCGCCGTTTTTACCGCTGCCACCGCATCCGTCCCCTCCATGTCGGTTTTTCGTCTTTGAACTACGGAGCGCTGCCATGTTTCTAGAGGCACAGTTAGAGGAGTTGATAAGCGAGAAAAAATGATTTCCTAGCACGCTATCCGACTACTCTGGGGCCCATCTGTTCCAACGGGAGCCATAAATCACGCATTGGTTTTGTTGCAGCTCCTGCAAACTGTATTGCCCTTCTAATGGAAACAGCTTCTGTTCAAATTTGCTGAGATGGGTCACTGCGTATACAGTTAACGCCAATAATTACAGTCTCCTAAGCTGACCTACAACGTTTGTCAATTAGGTGGATATCATTTTCATTATAACTTGGCGAGTATACAAGGGACAAATTTGTTCATAAATAGAAAGGCAATGAATCTTACGAAAAAAGGAGATGGATAATAATGATAAGAATGTATTTTTTCCTACATATCTACGTCAAAATGAAACATAATATTGAAATAATAATAATAATAATAATAATAATAATTATTATTATTATTATTATTATTAATATTAGAAATGACAATAAGCATGAAAGCAATTGCGAAACTAGTTGTGATACAACAGTACATACGTTTTTACATTATTTCTATTGTTCCAATTTTCGAAAATTGAGAGAGCTCAACAAAACAGTGCTGCACAATTTTGAAGTGTTCTTTGCTCTATATGTAAAAACATATAAAGACAAAGTTTTCAGATTCTTTTAATATTCTTTTTTACTTTCTCACGCACTGGTGACGCATTACAGAGAAGGCGTTATAATGCTGCGAAATAACCAGCGATATTTCAACAGAAAAATCTCTTTTACATTGGCGTCCTGGTGAATAAATTTTGTTCCTTCGTTTTGTAAATTTCTTCCTCTAATACGGTGTGTAGCCAAAATTCATGATTTGTGGATCATTGAAAACGAAAAATCGATTGACGCCTTTTCAGTCTATCCGTCTGTGGTCAACTCTAGAGCCTAAACTGTTCAGGACAATTTTCTCTAAAATTTATATTACCGTTCGATTTGAACGAACTTCAGGCCCTAAGATTTGGAAACATATTTTGATTTTTAGAGATACTACCAATGATTTAATTCTCATCTTAAGATTTAAATAAAAAAGCTTTACTAAACTACATCTCCAGATAGCCTAAAGGACTCTAAAAACTATCCCTGTAGTTGTTCTTTACTTTTTCGGCTTCTTCTCACATCTCCAATATAGAAGATAGAGATTTTTTCCTAAATTACACGTTTGCTCAAACAGATATTGATATAAAAGTCATGAACAATTTTTCGAAATGTAGCTAGTTTTTGCGTAATTTTGTGTGAAGTATAGGCAACGTTTAAACAATATTTTTCTCAAAAACCGCTTCAAACTTTTATTGTAAATTTTGTCCTTATATGTATAAAAAACGGTAAAAGAATTGGCGTTAGTCATATTTGCGGCTCTATTTTCGAAAATTGCAAACAATCATCGTTGCGAAAGTTCAATATTGGTAATAGTTGTTTTTAATCTGTTCTAAATATTTTGATCTATAAACTAGGTGAATTTTTTTCGTAGAACGAGTAGTTCTTACGTAATTTCTCATTGAAATTTATGCAAAAAAGAAAGAAACAAATGGCTGCAATTAAAAAAACATGAATAGAGAATGAACACCAAATGCCATTTAATTTGTTAATATCATTGCCGTTCCAAACGATAGACCCCAGTTTGATTTTCTTTGGAAAATTCCGATTATTTCATAGTGTGCAAATGTTTCTACTTATGTCAATGTCATATTCGTATAATTCTAAGCCAGTACAGTACACAAACAAGAAAGAAACTCGAATTTTGTTACTGATATGATATTCTGAGAATGCGCTTTCAAGTTGAAAGAGGGGTTTTTTGTGAAAGAAAATCATAATACTGTATTATACAAAATGTGGCAGCCACGTACACCTTAATACCCCACAAATAAGTTTAAATTTATTAACAATGTGTTATTTAAAGTTAATATCGATGCATGATAAAATGACGTAGGAAATAAATAAATGTAAAATATATTGTAAAGGTATGTTATGGGAATGAAATGTTTTGTTATTGCAAGTAAAGGAATGTAAGTATGTAAACTATTTTATATCCGAAATACATTTCTTGGTTGCATTTGATGTCGAATTATTCAAATTTTGAGTGCGTCTAGAGTTCTTTACCAGTTTTTCGTGATGATTATAAAGCCATTTAATCTGAGTAGTAAAACTCTCTTTAAAAATATATCTTGAACATTTTAAGAACATTATATATTAACCATTTATCTAATTAATCCAATTTTAAAAATTAAAAACTATTTAACGTTATTTTACATCAACCGTAAATTCAATAAAAAAATTTATTGTAACAAATTTAATTACTGATTACTATGATAAGTTGTACTACAATATAAATTTAAAAATAGTATTTAAAATTATATATAAATGTAATTATTCTTCTTAAGTATTAACGTATAAAATGATTAAAATTGGTATTGATTTTGGGAGAAGATCGTGATAAAAATATAACAAACAATAAGTAAGATTTTCAACGGTTCGGTCCTTTCTTTAGCCTAGAAGACTTTCTGGTCGCATGAAGTTCACACTGTACTCTATATTAATACTATTAAAATTGTTAAGAACTAATTGAAGCAAACGATGTTAAAACAATCTATATTTGGTTTATGTTATTTATATTATAGTTTATCCTTAGAGTTTTGTTATAGTTTTTCTCTCGTTAACGTTAATCTTTAATCTCATAAATATCAATTTTTGCACTGAGTAGAAGATAATTAAAACCAGTTGCAATCTGGAGATAATATTGCTTTCTATAAGAATTGCAATTGGAGCTGAAATATTTGCCATGCTGTTCGTAATCCGTTTCCGCCGAATGATATCTTATCGTCCGCACCTTCCCTCGAACGGCGGGAAACTGCATTGTGGCTTTCAGGACGTAATGGAAGTCGCATATAATGAGAAGTGTATTTAGTTAAGAGCTCATAAAACTGCTTAGCTCGCGCTATGTCAAATGACAAAGTGGACTTGCTGGTATGCATTCATGAAGTAATTGCAGTTGAACAAAATACTGCAGTGGAAACAAAACGTGCGATTTAAGTACAGAAATAACGCACTTCGCATTTCATACTTTTGTGGTACCTGATCATGGGAAATATAATTTATCTAATCTTATCCTACACAGAGACAATCAAAAGATTCTGAAAGATGGAGGGTATTTGAAGGATGAACAGTGTCAGCCTTCATACTGATGTTGTTTTATGCAAATTTTAAAAAAGTGGTACATATAAGTAAAATTTTATTAACTTATATTCAACATTTGAATTTAAATTGTTTGCATACTTTTACTTTTAAAAATGGTTCTACTAGATTTTAAAACGCAATGTTTGCATGGGAAATGCATTATGAATGTAAATATTTCCCTTCCACATGAACAAAAAAGAACTGAAATTTACTGTAAAAATTCATATATCTTAATCATTAAATTAGTCTGTTTAGGAAAATTTCAGTGAAAGATTCAGTTCTTCCCTAATATTCCATTACGTTTATCTCAATAACTTTAAAGATAAAGAAGTTTACGATCTTTATTATTTCACCGACATTACTAATGCAAGTAAGCTCTAACCAGAATTTAGTAAATATTTTACAATGTAATTGAAAATTCTCCAAATTATAATCACATGGTTTCATAAATAATTTAAAAATATTATAATAATTATCAATCTACTGTCATCTTTTTTCTTTGAAAAATAGGCAAGAAGATGGCTAAGAAACTTTCAGTCTAAACGTTGTCGACTGCCGAGTTATAATGGAGATTTAAAACACAGAACAAATGACTTTGTATTATAAGGTGAATATCTTTAATTTAAAAGGATCTGTTTGACTGAACATTCATTAACCTAATTCTAATATCCCATAAAATTTCAATAGCATAATTGTTATACCCAATTACAAAAATTTTACTGTTAAAAAATGCCAAAAAGCTGTCAAACATATCGAGAACGTTAATGTGAAATGACTACCTTTTTTCATTTTCTGCAAATCGTGATTTTTTGTTTAAGTTAAATGACTTGAAATATTATTGGTGAAAAATGAATAAACACCTTACAAAATAATGTTTTTGTTAGTCAAGAGTGTATTAATACTGATGCGAACACAACATGCACTCCGCATTGGGGAATATTGACAGTGTGTGCTTACATGCCCACATACATGTTATTAGGCGGAAGAGGAGGCCCGACGGTCTGAGGCTCGACAGATATAAAGACATTATTATTATTATTATTATTATTATTATTATTATTAGCTAAAGAATCAATTAATCTTTGTCATTTAAAAAAGTAGTATATATTTTAGTATAATCACATCGGTTGAGATGACATGCAAACAAAATATGCATATACGTTACCGTCCGAATATTCCCTTGGTGCACCGTCTTCAATAATTTATTTACCTACGTTTGTAGAATTTTCGGTGTAAAAGTCGGCTACAAAATGTTATCACATTATCCCATGGATTTGAAATTACTACAGGAAACTTATCAGGAGCAGTTATCTAAATAACTGGTGTGTGCTAAATACTGTAATCAAAAGCGATTATTATTTATTTTTGTTACGTATGTGTTTTTACATCTGACTCGTAAAACTTGGTGGTACAGTGTGCTCGACTGTACTTCCGAGGCCGCAGACACAGCACACGTTTCGACGTAAATGATATCAACCACATTATTGCGAAAGTCACGCTAAGCTAGACTAAGCTGCGCGCCCCAGTGCGGGTACTTTCCAAATAAGCTGCGCGGCGCAAAAAGTTCATTTTCCGCCCGCAGCTTAATTGAATCGAGCGAGGACTGCACCGGCGACCGCCCTCTGCCCTTTGCGTCCAGCTCCTCTTCCCGCACGCCCCGCTTTCCCTCCCTCCCCCCGCCCCGCCCCCCCGCCCCGCCCACCCCTGCGCCAAGGTGCGTCTCTATCCGATTCATCCTGGCCCGTATTTGCCAATTGTGCCGCTGAATACGTCGTAGTTTTTATCGCTTTCTGTACACGAGTAGACTTTTATGTAAATAAAATCTTATCCTTTCCTATTGATATCCTTTGGCTTCCTGATGTCTTGCTCATAATTGTTTCGTATTCTCCATCCACTGTGCCAATCACCTACGTCTAATCCTACCTATACAATTTTTTTTGTTTCCTTTTATTTGCAAACTTTCCTGAGTATTCCGGAGTATATGACTGTAAACATTTCTTGCATCGCTCCAACTCTTTTAAGTCTGTAATACCCTAATTTTACCCGTCTCCTGATTAAGGGTCTCATGGGCCCGTTCTGGGGAGAGGTGCCTCTTCCTGATATACAGTTTACAGTTACATTTCTTACATCTTCTTGCACCAATTTCAGTTCTTGGTCACGTATGACTGCAATAATGACTTGAAAATATTCATACTGAGTATTATCGTTTTCTCTGGCATTCACTTTCTACAAATTTGTTCCGCTGATTGTTCCAAGTACTTTTATTAGACGTAATGTTCTCGGAGAATCAAAAAGATTTATTTATATTTTAACGCCACTAATTTGTTAAAGCTGTGGTGTTCTATGAGGAGTGGGGCAATCTGTGCAAGTTTCCTTCACGTCTGGAATCCCTACCCTGGATGGGCCCTTCTCTAATTTTATAATATGATGTTGAGCTACTAATACAGGAACCAACGAAAGGAAAATATTTTAACTTTTTTGAAAGGATTAATAAGAAAATAATATACACTGTCGTGAAATGAAAAGCATTAGCAACTACAAATGAGCTACAGATTTCTGTTATTATTCTTTATCGTATCCTGCGTGAAGCAATCGACATAGTGCTATGAGAACGTGCAGAACGAATATTTGAATAAATATGTTCCCCACTGAGCTCAATATAAAATATCACCCACAAAATGTATCACAAACACCAATCGACACGCTCGCGCTTTGAATACAAGCGATCGAGAATACGTGGACACATCACTTTATACGCCACACTCATCGGAGGACACTCGTCACATTCAGACTCAAACACATTTACACAATGTGTGTACAGCACAAACTGCAGGGAAGCTTTTCACACGTTTCTTAATAACACGGATACACGTACGAACATACAAGTTCCAACGAGTTTAATTCCCTAACCTTACTAACATATTACCAATATTCAACGTTCTACGAGTTTTACAAACAAACAATTATGTGAAGAACATACTAAAAAAAGAAAATTAATTTAAATTTATTCAATACGTTTAAAGACTTTTAAGGGGAAAGGCCAAAACTGCTACATGGTGTTTGTTCCAATATTGAGTAGTCGAATTTTCAATAAAAAATTGCGAAATTATACCAGTTGTACCGACTTTACCATATTTAAAAGTTGAATCACATGTTAATGTAGTAGGGGTGTTGGCTGTTTGTAAAGAAGTAAATTTGATAGAAATGAGTGAATGAACACATGAATAACAAATGAATTTGAATGAATTCATTCGTTACTGCATTTTCAAGACAATGGAGAGTCAGTGGCTTGGGGCGTCTGCAATTAGAATGAATCATCCCTGAGTGCAGCCAACACAAAATCTACAACATTATACTCATACACGAAAATCGAGGTACATCTTAAGCTACTCTAATCCTTGGTTAACTACTACTAAAATATAGCGCGCCAGGAACGTCTCTCCGCAGAGGCGGCTTGGTGGTGAGAGTGCTTGCAGCAGAAATTATGCTGGTAGCACGAGCTACACTTGTAACAACCGAAACGTTCATTACGTACTTACAATCATAATATATGCTTGAAAGAATCATAATAGATAAATTAGGTGTTGTCCCCTTCACTTGATTCCCTGTGATCTGGTTCTACCAACATAAGTTCAATTTTTATTTCGGTGCGGATAGAATTTCCTTGCGCACTGTATACCTACTGAATTAAATGAAATGGAAAAGTAGCTTGACGCATCGTCGGATAATCAATAATTTTCTTTGTAGTCGACGGTAAAGTTCCTATTGAAGGATTTATTCTTTGAAGGCTTTTACGGACATTTTAATTGAATAAGTAAATACCCCACTTCAGTAGTAGTCACGGTTTCAATTACAATACGAGTTCCCTTCATCCGCACGCTTTAGTTGTTTGTCAAAATAGTTCTCGCAGCAGCGAACGAGGCGATGCGCTGCGAGTAGGTTATCAGCTAATGAAGTGCGGCTTGCGAAACTGTGCGCCTGCTCCGCCCCACTCTGCCCCGCTCCGCCTCGCTCCACTCCGCTCCACCCGTTCTCGTTCCGCCCGGTTCCGCTCCGCTCCTCTCCGCCTCGTACCACACCGCTCCGCCCCGCCCCGCCCACGCCCACGCCGTTCCGCCCCGCTCCGCCCCGCTCCGCCCCGCTCCGCCCCGCTCCGCCCCGCTCCGCCCCGCTCCGCCCCGCTCCGCCCCGCTCCGCCCCGCTCCGCCCCGCTCCGCCCCGCTCCGCCCCGCTCCGCCCCGCTCCGCCCCGCTCCGCCCCGCTCCGCCCCGCTCCGCCCCGCTCCGCCCCGCTCCGCCCCGCTCCGCCCCGCTCCGCCCCGCTCCGCCCCGCTCCGCCCCGCTCCGCCCCCCTCCGCTCCCCTCCGCCCCGCTCCGCCCCGCTCCGCCCCGTTTCCAGCCCAAGAAACTATAGGACGTGAAGCAAAGTCCATCCCTGCCGCATTTCGGTCCTGGTTCGCTGCTCAAATGGGGTCGCCACCTCTCCCCTCTTCCCGTTCTTCGTCACCCTGCTCTACCCCCATGGCCCGCCTTCTTCTCAGCCCAGCCTCGCCCCGCTCTACTCAGCCTCGCTCCGATCCCCCGCTCCGCCCCGCCTTGCGCTGCTGCGGCAAGCGGGGCCAAACTAACTAGAGGAGTTTAAGCGAACCCCGCCCTCCTACGCTCCGCGACTGGCTCGCCCCCCCCCTCTCCCGCCGCTCCACACTGTTCACACGCCGACCTGGGCTACTGGGATTTCAAAACTTCTCTCCCAACAACTCACACTTCGGTTCTCTTCCTACTAACTTGCGTTTTCAATTTAACAGTCCAATAATCACAATACGTTTAATAAATTTTTCTTGTTTGCTGCTGCCTTTTTTCGGGAAAGAAATTTTCGAGTGATGGGAAAGTTTATCAGACTTTTGTTTATGACTTTGTTGACTTCCATTTTCTGTAGCTTTCCGGCGTTCGTGTCTGCGGCAGCGGCGGCGGCGGCGGTGCCGAGTTCCGCGAAGACTTGCAGTTGACTGGCGCGCCTGGGGTGAAAAATGTTGGGCCCAGGCCAATATCCGCCTCGAATTAGGTAGCCCCCGCGCACGTCCCGGCGCCTGCGCATTCAAAACTCCGACCAGGGACTCCGGCACGGCCCGGGGCTCCTTAGATCTTCTCTGGTGTTAGCCCGCAATATGCAACATTTCTCTCCAAACTCTTTGTAGACTTGCTGTGGGCCATACTTGTTTCGTATTGTGAGCCATTCATGTTTCTCAGTGAAAAGGTGTTTGTAACATGTAATGTAATTATATTTAAGTTGTTCTCTTTCGCAAAGATTTGATGCAATGGCGTGGCTGATTCATTGAGGATTTCGGGCGCGGCAATTAATAAGCTCATTAGTCCCGTAAGTGTAGCGCATTTTTATCGCGGTGGCGGTCATCGTGTGGCGTCATATCTGTCGCCAGTACAAACGTGCCAAATATCAGCCATGTGGACAGCGCTGGCGGAAGAGACGCTGGGCTGCACAAAGGCTGGGGAGCGAGAGAGAGGGGGTGCCGTGTCGTGGGTGGCAACGTGGAAACCCCGGAGCCGGCGGAAACGCGTCGGCGGACACTGCGGGTGACGCGGTTCCGTCAGCCTGCCCAGAGGGTATATAAGCGGACTCCGACTTAAGAACTTTCTTCTGTTCTTCTGATTCTTCAGGTTTGGGCGCGTCGGTAGGGCGTCATGTGGGTTGTGCGCGGCGTTGCATTGTAATGCATAGGCTACCGAGGCGGGGAACCGAAGCCGGCGTGCTACGTCGTGACGGTAGGTGCGGCATACTCGCATGTATGCTCGCGTAGGGTACTGGTGCATCACACCGAATATGGTAATTAATTATCGGGCCAGCGGTGGTGGTAACCAGGGAAGGTTCCTTCTTGTAACGGTCAAATTTATTTGTAAATATTGCATATAGTATTATGGTGTCGGAGTATTTTTATTCTAATAAATACTAAATATTTACAAGCCGTTCACGTCTGTAATTATTTGCCCCGGCAAAGACGCCACAATCTTCCCCCGCTGAGTGGCGAAATCCGGCGCCGTCCGACGTTGGCTTGCGGGGATCATGCACCAGCGTGCTCCCACCTGGACAAGTTTTACGCTACTGACCGTTCTCCCGACAGAGGTTGTTGTGTAGTGCATGCTTTGTAAGCAATGCAAGTTCGTGTAAGCAAGGGATAAAGACAGGTCCAGGAAGTGGGAGGAATGTAAGCGCGCTGTCCTTTGCCCGTTTGTTAGGGAACTGCTCTGGCATTCGCCTGGCATTCATCGGAGAAACAACGGAAAACTACTAATTAGTGCAGCCCACCGCTTGTATTATCCTCGAGTCAGTGGCTGAATACAACCTAGTGTCGAAAATCTTTCAACTGTGGGGACTCGAACCCTAGAACCTCCCGTTAAGAGGCACCGCAGTAACATCAGTTGATGCCCTTAGCCACCTCTGATGGCCCGGCGAATTCAAGGAGTTCGAAAAAGAATAAAAGTGTTTCTAACTTGTAAATAGAAGGCTGTGAGAGGGAAGTGTGATAAATAATAAGGAAATTCTATGTGAACAAAATGAAGTAGAATAGACTAACCAACTCACCATTTGTTTCATGCTTTATCGGGCGGCCATAAATCAAAGAGAATAAAAAGAGGTTGCAAACCCTTATAATTACCAAGTAGCAATGGGATGGAGTAGATTTGTGTCATCGAATGGTAGAGTAGAAAATTTGTGAATTGTTAGATGTGTGGTTACAAACTAACATTACAGCACCGAAGGTGTCCTAACAAATAGCTAAAACTTTGGCACTGTTAAAAAGGATTTTTTATCGATCTACCGTAATATTCTTAAAATTTAATAAACATCATAACATGATGGTTTTCATTACTAGGAATACTTCTAGGGATACTTGGCCAGGGTTACAAATTGATTATAGTAGTTACTGTGAAACAAAATGTAGATCATAAATAAACCTTAATAAATAAATTTTAATAGTTTCCACTAATTTGCAACATAAATATATGCGTATTATATTTCTGATAAATTTCAACAGTTTTTGAAGAGCTAGTCTTTTCCTTCTTTCCTGAAAGAAGATTAATGCACAGTCAAGAAATTTTTAAGCCAAATTTCTCTCCCATTTTCCAATAAAAACTGTAGGACTCATTTTTATAACGGTCGTGAATCAAAATTCGTGGCTCTCTTCTGTTCAGGTGTAGGATATGGATATATCATCTAAAGGCGGCAGTGGAATTAATCAAAGAATGTCACACCAAGGACTTGAATCACAGGAACTATCGTGAAGTTATTGAATATGTTTTATGGTTGCCCGGAAACAATGCTACCCTAGAAAAGGTAATTTCTCTCGTAAGTTGTACACCAGCAAAAATGCACAGTTAGCGTAGCAGTTATGTAAGCAATACTATTTTTCATAGGTAATTCTTTCTATGATTGATGGTTAATATGGAATAGTCGAAGAAAAATATATAGACTTTTTGCCTACCATTTCGTTCTCATTTGAAATCAAGATTTCATTCTCGACACAACGTAAGACATCTTTGAACATCGTAAGGCGGTTACAGCTGCTTTTGCGTCGCAGAGCAGTAAAATATAAAGCGGCATATGTTGAAAAAAGGCAAAGAAAGACCCAGACAGGTAATACATGATATTCCGTGAAATAATTAATGTTAGAAATCACATTCTGATATGTGCGCTAATAGCCTTTAATGTTTGTTATTTCAGAAATTTCTCTCCTACGAACCAGTGAAGGCATTTTCTCAAGAGTCTTTCAAGATACACGCTCTCCCACACCACGATCGTATTCGTAAAACCTAATTTCTACCCCTTAAGACCTCGTGTCTTATGGAATAAGCAATTGGTTTCGCAAAATGACCGTTACTTGAGGTTACCACCTAACTGTTCGTCTGTTCGACCGTGTTTCTGTGCAGGTTTTCTTGAGCCCCGGCATCCCCACCCTCGTTATTTAACTGTACCAAATTGAATTATAAATAGAGGTAGGAGCGAGTCGCCTAAAAATGAGTTGTGTCCCATTGCGCGGGGCGGGGGCAACTGTTGCCTCTCCAAATCGCCTCGTTAGCGCAATCGATGCGGCGCGAGATGGGCCGGCCGCCAGCCGCGCGCCCGATAAGGCGCGAGATGGCGCGGCGCACGCGAACGCGGCATTTGTTAGCCGGCTCGTTGGGCCCCGCGGCGCGGCGTGCAGCCTGCCATCACGCGCACGCACGCAGAAGCGCGCACGCGCCCCACGCAGGGGCGGCGGGGAGGGCGGCGGGGAGGGCGGCGGGGAGGGCGGCGGGGAGGGCGGCGGGGAGGGCGGCGGGGAGGGCGGCGGGGAGGGCGGCGGGGAGGGCCGCGTGGAGGGCGGAGGGGAGGGCGGCGGGGAGGGCGGCGGGGAGGGCGGCGGGGAGGGCGGCGAGGAGGGCGGCGTGGAGGGCGGCGGGGAGGGCGGCGGGGAGGGCGGAGGGGAGGGCGGCGGGGAGGGCGGCGGGGAGGGCCGCGGGGAGGGCGGCGGGGAGGGCGGCGGGGAGGGCGGCGGGGAGGGCCGCGTGGAGGGCGGCGAGGAGGGCGGCGTGGAGGGGGGCGTGGAGGGCGGCGGGGAGGGCGGCGGGGAGGGCGGCGGGGAGGGCGGCGGGGAGGGCGGCGGGGAGGGCCGCGTGGAGGGCGGAGGGGAGGGCGGCGGGGAAGGCGGCGTGGAAGACAACGAGGACGGCAGAAGGGGGGGCAGCATGAAGCACAGTGGGCCCTCAGTCGGTAGAGCAGCGGCGAGGAACGCGGGGAGGAGAGCGGGGAAAGCAATGGGGACGAAAGAGAAGCGGGAAGCGGGGGAGCAATCGGGAGGGCAACGGGGAGGTGGAGGAGGGCAGCAAAGGGCAAAGGAAAGGGCAGCGGGGAGGGCGGCTGAGGAGGGGGCGGAATCAACTACCGCCTCGAGTTGCAGCCAGGAAAGGGTGTTTCGTGACCCGGCGATAACATCCGCCGTTTATTTTTGTGACTTCGATGGATTTTTTGCGTAAATCACACTTGGTTGAAGCACATGCACGAGCGTAGCGTTTCTATTATTAATTTATAATCGCTGTTTTTACGTTACCTGTGTCCGGAATAAGACACGTTGTCAAGTTGATTTATTAACACAATTTTTTTTTGTAAAAACTCAGCTTACAAGTAGCACAGTGTGTACTAGCCTACTTTTCCTCTCCTGCGCTCACTCTAGTCATTGATTTTAAATTGCTACATTACATGCGAATGTTTAAGCACAACTCCTCTGAATTCACTCTTACCCATGCGTTGCAAGCAATTAGAATATTAATAAATGATGAACTTCCATGATCAGATCACTGGATAAGTACTGGTAGGTGAGTTAATTATTTTGCCGAACTATGTATGGTGTAGAAAATATGTATTTAGAAGGATAATTTCATGTATGTGCTAGAAATCATGAGGTATTCTTTTACTTACTGCCAAAAGTCGGAAAACGGTTTCATGGCAGCAAGAAACTTTTCTGAAGTCAGCATTTTAATGTTCTCAGTATATCAGCACAGATCAGCGCAGCTTTCCACGACAGCTTTATGTTAGAGAATTATTTCACTGAAATTAAATAATGTTTTATTTTGTTATTTTTCTACAAGATAAACCACTATCTCTTCTTTTGTTCATCTTGTACACCAAGAGTCCGATCGGTAGTTTTTCGTGGTTTCTCTGATCAATACCAGGCAAATGCCGGAGCAGTATCCTAATAACTGGATCAAGACTGCGCGCGATCATTTTTTTCTCATCCTTGTTCCCACCTCTTCCACTTACACGCGCGCGCACACACAAACACACACAAAGACACGCGCACACACACACAAACACGCGCGCGCACACACATACACTTACATGCGCTACACCACCACACATGCCGGGATCAGCGGGCTTATAGAGCATGACCCGGCTGGAGCAGTACATCACTGGGGGAAGATAACTGGAGGGTGGAATGTAGCTACGTGGCTGTCCGGGAGACGTCGCGTCCACGGCACAGGTGCCAACGCTTCAGCTGCAATTCAGCGACTTCCTCAGGGCGAAACGCCTGTGCACAGGACGCGGCTTCACCCGGACAGTCAAATGGTCTCCCGTACGGGCTCATAGAGCATGTCCCGGTAACGGAAGCCTACGTTCACGAGGGTGAAATCCTCATAAGGCGACATCGGATCCTGCATTCTAGACAGGAGAGCAACACCTCCGCTTTCTGGGTGCTCAACACGAACGGGACTAATAAAAATGCCTGTATTCCAATTCTATTTGCCACAATTTTTTTTTATTAAAAATCATTCATATTGTGTTTACTTTTCTAGGGCTTCTTCCATCGACGACCGCCGGTTACCCTTTCGCCCCGTTGCCACCCGTATTCGACCATACACTACACACCATCTCTCATGCGGGCTCCTCTGATCTAGGGTCAGCAGAACGCGAGGCCCTCCGCGACAACACATACACGAGAGACAAGGGGAAAACATCGAAGTCCATTGCCCAAGGGCGGAATTCGAACCCGCGACCCTTCGGACCGAATCGCTGCACGCTCTTAGCCTCCTCGGCCATCCAGGTATGGCATATTGTATTTAATAAGCTCTGTTCTCGCACGAGAGGTCCAGCCTCCGCGCGTCAAGCCGCGAGCGCGCGATACTTTTCCCAAAGTCTCATTCGTATGACACTACCTCGCACTGACTGCATGCGTCAGTCACATATGCAAGTTCTTTTCATTGTTAGTAATGGAAATAACAGCTAGAGAGTGTAGACCGCTAGAATAATATATAATAATAGAATAATAATGGGAAATATTCATTCGCGAATCGCACTATTAGGGACTGGAACAGTTTGCCTGTGACAATCTTCGATCCCTTTCCTCAAAGCCTGAGTAAATTTAAAGATAAATTACTTTCTTGAATGTGGATATGTTATAAATATATTTAATAAAATTCAGTGCAATTACCTATGTCTTCTTTGTAATTAAGTATTATTATTATTATTATTATTATTATTATTATTATTAGCATTATTATTATTGTTATTATTATTATTATTATTAGCATTATTATTATTGTTATTACTATTATTATTTTTACTATTATTATGTGCAGTGCAGTGACGTTGTGCAACTGAGAGAAAGGAGTGAGTAAGTAAGACATTACAGCTCGCTGTATCGCAGTGCGGTGAAGTGAAGTGTGGTGAAGTGAAGTTTGGTGAAGTGGAGTTCTATGAAAGATTGCACGGTGAAATGTTCATGAGATTTGTAACGTTTGTAGAGTTTGTATAGTTGTAAGTTCTGTAATGTTAAGTTAGTGTATTCTGCCACCAAGTTCTCACACTTAATTGCAGAATTATTAATAAATCTAAATCTAAATACCTAAATCCTGAATTTGAAAATGCGCGCAGCGGTAACCCCTTCACCTTCGGCCGGTAAGAAAAGATTGTGTTTTATATGAGTATAGGTTTAAGCTATACTTAAAGCATGATTTCCATCAATTAACCTAATTTAGAATAAACATGTTTCCTCTCTCTTGTCATTCACGTATCGAACCCTCTGTAATGTTCCGTGTCCGCAAAAAATCTTGTTCAACGGCGGTAGGTGTACCTTCGGGCGGCCGTGCCCACTGGAACGAGAGCAGAAAACCGACTGTTCGAGTGGTCAAATCCGTGCCCACCGTATTCTATAGGGTCGCGTAGTGCCACATATTAAGCATATTGCCTAAGCGGCGATTCGTTGTCGTGTGCTAAGCAGTCATTGAATGGCTAGAACCTTTCAAGTTATTTTAGTATCAAAGTCGTAGTCGAAGTGCGAATCTATTATGTGGTGCCATGAGTGAGAGACATTCACACGATTATCTTCGGCATCATTTGTTGGAATTTGAGGGACAATTATGACTTTCTTTATATGAAGAAATTCTACGATAACATATTTTATTAGAACCTGATAAAGCTGATTATTATTAAGCGTCTAGGTTGTTTTGCTCTAGCTTCTGAAGTGTGCATAGTATTGTCTTATACAATAACTCTTTCGCTCCCTGTTATCTAAGTAAAGTACACCGACCAAACAGGCTGCCAAATTTGTATCAATGCAAAAATCATACAAACAAACAAAAACAGAGTGAATCAAAAAGGACTTTTACAACTTTGAAGGAATAGGGTGGTTTATTGAGTTCTCGTAGAACTGTTACAGGTGTCATTTTGTGGAGAGGCCTTAAGTTTGTCATGAAAGTCTCATTTTAGTTTCAGGTGACTGCCTTCCATTATACGACAAATACCCCAACTGAAATCAATTTTTACCCAAACCTGTGTTAGCAAATCTAACCTCTCCAACGACAGCGTAGATTCGATTTTTCTGCTCTTCCAAGTTGCCTGGTCAGGGTGGGAGATTCTCGCGATTTTTAATGAAACCTTAGAGAAAGAAATCCTTAGGTGTCAAATCGGGGGGGGGGGCGGCAAGGTGGATATGCAATTGACACTGCACGACCAATCCACCGACTTGGGAAGCGATTATCAAGAAACAATTTAACTTCTGTGGTGAAGTGAGGTAGTGTACCGCCTTACTAAAAGTAAAACGGCACATCACCTTTATCTTCATCTCACTGTGGAATCAAGAACTTTACAAACATATACAGACACACGATACCATTGGTCTCCACAGACAGCGTGTTCGCTTCGCGTCCGTGAAAGTAGTCATTTTAACATGCACTACGCTGTTTTCGCTAAACGTTGTAATGCGTTACTTCATGAGTGAAACGTCAGGACTCCCACTACATAATGTCACAGTAACATTGCTGTAGGTCATTTCAATAACACACCATATGCGTTCAAAGTCCTTTTTAACTTAACCTGTATATCTTTATGAATACGATTTTTTGAATAAATATTTGATTTATCGCAGCAGACATGCATAGCATTGAGCCTAATTTTAAAAAGAATCATTGTATAGGAATCCTTCAGTCTCCACTTTGGGCTTTCAAGTACTAATGTATTTTCATGTCTGTCATATTTATACATAAGCATAATATGCATTTTCACCTTTCCAATCTGCATTATAATCACTGACGTCTTCGGGCAGGATGACGCGTTCTTACAGCCTAGAGAGTACACTTTCCCTAAACATTGGATAAAATAAGAAAATGATTGACAGAAAAATGCGTGGATTCTTCAGTAATTTCCCAATTGTAACATGAGTTTTTCCAAATGTAATGATGAAACTATTAACATAACAAAAATTAATTTACTAATGGACGACACAATAATGCGTATCGTGTTCTGTTAGGCTTGGACTGTGAGAAAGAGATCATATAAAGAGTTTCAGTTATAATAAGATCATAGAACCATCAGTGACTCCCATCTCGATCAGGTTTCCGTCCAGTTTCCCTGATCCTCGAGTAAATGCTGAGATGGCCCTTTGTTTTGCTTCTGGACATAAATGTAACTTCAAATTAATTTCTCCCCATAGCACGTCACGCAGTTTTTAACTATTTTTGACGTAAATAAATAAATAAACATATTCAAAATATACAAATTTACATTGAGATTATTTTCAATAGTAATTGTAACAATTGTCAAGATGATAAATAGTTTGCGCAGTGTGTAACACACTACAAGTATTTTTAATTTGGTGTAATGGACCTTGACTGTTGTAGTGTCGCTCATGACGTGAGACACATACTGTAACTTCCAGATGGTCCAAGGCAAACTCATTGAACTTTCAGCCTTCACACATATATTGACACACGCAGGCATTGGCGTCCTGAGTACGAAGGCATCAAACACCGCCAGTATTCCCTTGGTCGTGTTTACGTCTACGATTTCGGCGCGTTCTTCTCTGCCATTCTTCTTTCTGCTCATGTGCGACTTCTTCTACCTCTCTTCGCTGCCAATCAACGCTGTACGTAAAAGTCATAAACCGTGGATTCTATCCGTAAAACCTCCGCGGTCTTCCCACACAGTATACGGCCTCTCTACATTCTCAAACATCAATGCTCTCTCAACCCTCACCGTTTCTCTCTTTCCGCACCTCTCAAACAGCCTCTTCTCACATACTAGCCCTCTCCCTTACGACTGTGCCTTCTTCCTCCTGTTGGCCGCGTGTGATACTCAGTCGCAATGCCCGTTGCTGTCTTTATTCACAGCACCTACGCCATCCAGCTGCCGGCCCACCGCGCTCGCCCCAGCCCCCGCACTCAGCTCGATCCACGTCTCCTCCCACCCCTCCCCGCACCAGCCGTCTCCCGCTGCCCCCTTTCCCAATCCCAACCTGCCTCTTCCCACCCCCCTTAAGCCCAGGCGACTGGGACAAACGGCGCCGCTGAATAGACTTATTTTTAGGAGGCCTCCGGGCGAAAGGTCTGCTCCAAATTCACGATACGGCCCGAGGGAAGGGTCGGTCCTCTCCTCAGGGACGGGCTCGTAATAGACCTCACCCCCTCCTCGCGCACGCCCCCGCCCCCGCCGCGGAATCGGCACGCGCACGTCTTCGCCACCACCTCCGCCCCGCGTCCGCCCCGCTTCCGACCCGCTCGAAATCATTCCGGGCCATATTTCACGCGGAGGGAACTTTTTCCGTCCCCTCAGTCGTTCACAGATGCGTTGCGAGCGATTCGGCGCCAACAGGTTAGGGACGTTGCAAATCAGACGGTGCTCACCGTCCAGTCTCTGATATTCATAAGATTGGATGGTTTAATACCTTAAAGTAGACATGTGTGAAACGGAAAATACGATTCCTCTAATGTCCACACCGAACTGGGAAGCGTTTAAACACCTGTTTGAGTATTTGAGAAATTGATCATGTCATAGTTGATGGGCAAACTATTGCAAGACACGTTGGATTAATATTTAAAAGCACATGGAAAACTGGGATGTAGCGCTGTAGTGTTATATTTCGTGGCAGTTGATATGCAGGATTTAGCCAAAGCCACCTAGCGAACAGCTCTCTACCCTACCGACTGCATGTGCGTAGAAAATGTTTCTCGAAGGAAATCATTTCTTTCTCAAGCTATTACTAATTTCGTAAGCGTGCAGAAATTGAGAGACCAATAAGCAACCTATATGACGATGTGAGAGGTGTGAATGATTTCGTTTATTACCCAGGCCCTCGAAAACATCTTTGAAACATTTTATTTTTTCTGAAAAAATGCAAATATTTGAATTCAGTTATTCTGTCTATTCTGCATCTGCCGACTGAATTTTCAAACTAAGTGGGTCACTACTTTGAAGACAGCTGACGTCGTGCGACCACTAATAATATTTGCTATTCATATGTGTGCGTTATGGAACAACTATTTTGATATTATGTGCAAAGAACTGTTGTAATGGATATCCGGATACTCTACACGATGTTACCGCTGTATTTCTGAATACTCTTTTTGTAAATTATTTGATACAAGGTATAATGTAATTCCTGTAATAATTGATTTGTCATTATTGAACAGTGAATGTGTTTCTATTTGGAAAATGTTTTTTTCTACTCCCATCCTGTAT
>JAZDUA010001569.1:0-50893 GCA_038098605.1 Gryllus longicercus | reverse complement strand
CGTGTCGTGTCGTGTCGTGTCGTGGTCGTGCGTGTCGTGTCGTGTCGTGTCGTGTCGTGCGTGTCGTGTCGTGTCGTGTCGTGTCGTGCGTGTCGTGTTGTGCGTGTCGTGTCGTTCGTGTCGTGTCGTGTCGTGCGTGTCGTTTCGTGTCGTGTCGTGTCGTTTCGTGCGTGTCGTGTCGTGTAGTGCGTGTCGGGTCGTGCGTGTCGTGTCGTTCGTGTCGTGTCGGGTCGTGTCGTGTCGTGCGTGTCATGTCGTGTCGTGTCGTGTCGTGCGTATCGTGTCGTGTCGTGTTGTGTCGTGCCGTGCCGTGCCGTGACAAGACTTTTTATTTTTTTGATTTTTTATATTTTTAATTTTTTGATTTTTTATATTTTTTGATTTTTTATATTTTTCGAAATTAACATTTTTTGAATTTTTATATTTTTGATTTTTAATATTTTTTGATTTTTTAAATTTTTATAATTATTAGACGAGACGAGACGTTACGAGTCATGTCGTGTCGTGTCGTGACGTGTCGTGTCGTGTCGTGTTGCCACGTGTCGTTTCGTGTTGTGTCGTGACGTGTCGTGTCGTGTTGTGTCGTGTTGTGTCGTGTCGTGTCGTGCCTTGCCGTGCCGTGCCGTGTCGTGTCGTGTCTTGTCGTGTCGTGTCGTGTCGTGTCGTGCGTGTCGTGTCGTGTCGTTTTGTGTCGTGTCGTGCGTGTCGTGTCGTGTCGTGTCGTTTCGTGTCGTGTCGTGTCGTGTCGTGCGTGTCGTGTCGTGTCGCGTCGTGCGTGTCGTGTCGTGTCGTGCGTGTCGTGTCGTGTCGTGTCGTGTCGTGCGTGTCGCGTCGTGTCGTGTCGTGTCGTGTCGTGCGTGTCGAGGTCGTATCGTGTCGTGTCGTAACGTGTCGTGTCGTGCGTGTCGTGTCGTGTCGTGCGTGTCGTGTCGTGTCGTGTCGTGTCGTGCGTGTCGTGTCATCTCGTGTCGTTCCGTGTCGTGCGTGTCGTGTCGTGTCGTGTCGTGCGTGTCGTGTCGTGTCGTGTCGTGTCGTGCGTGTCGTGTCGTGTCGTGACGTGCGTGTCGTGTCGTGCCGTGTCGTGTCGTGTCGTGCGTGTCGTGTCGTGTCGTGTCGTGTCGTGTAGTGTCGTGTCGTGTCGTGTCGTGTCGTGTCGTGCGTGTCGTGTCATCTCGTGTCGTGTCGCGTCGTGCGTGTCGTGTCGTGTCGTGTCGTGCGTGTCGTGTGTCGTGTCGTGTCGTGCGTGTCGTGTCGTGTCGTGCGTGTCCTTCGTGTCGTGTAGTGTCGTGCGTGTCGTGTCGTGTCGTGTCGTGTCGTGCGTGTCGTGTCGTGTCGTGTCGTGCGTGTCGTGTCGTGCGCGTCGTGTCGTTCGTGTTGTGTCGTGTCGTGTCGTGCGTGTTGTTTCGTGTCGTGTCGTGTCGTTTCGTGCGTGTCGTGTCGTGTCGTGCGTGTCGTGTCGTGCGTATCGTGTCGTTTGTGTCGTGTCGTGTCGTGTCGTGCGTGTCATGTGCCGTGTCGTTTCGTTCGTATCGTGTCGTGTCGTGTCGTGCCGTGCCGTGCCGTGCCGAGCAGTGCCGTGCAGTGCCGTGCCGTGCCGTGACGTGACGTGACGAGACTTTATTTTTTTTATTTTTTTATTTTCTATTTTTTTTATTTTTTTTTATTTTTTGATTTTTTATATTTTTTGATTTTTTATATTTTTTGATTTTTTATATTTTTTGATTTTTTATATTTTTTGATTTTTTATATTTTTTAATTTTTTATATTTTCGAAATTATAATTTTTGAATTTTCATATGTGTTGATTTTTAATATTTTTTGATTTTTTAAATTTTTATTATTCTTAGACGAGACGAGACGTTACGTGTCGTGTCGTGTCGTGTCTTGTCATGTCGTGTCGTGTCGTGTCGTGTCGTGTCGTGTCGTGTCGTGCGTGTCGTGTCGTGTCGTGTCGTGCTTGTCGTGTCATCTCGTGTCGTGTCGTGTCGTGCGTGTCGTGTCGTGTCGTGCGTGTCCGTGTCGTGTCGTGTCGTGTCGTGCGTGTCGTGTCGTGTCGTGTCGTGTCGTGCGTGTCGTGTCGTGTCGTGTCGTGTCGTGTCGTGCGTGTCGTGTCGTGTCGTGTCGTGCGTGTCGTGTCGTGTCGTGACGTGCGTGTCGTGTCGTGCGCGTCGTGTCGTTCGTGTCGTGTCGTGTCGTGTCGTGCGTGTCGTTTCGTGTCGTGTCGTTTCGTGCGTGTCGTGTAGTGTCGTGCGTGTCGTGTCGTGCGTGACGTGTCGTGTCGTGTCGTGTCGTGTCGTGCGTGTCATAGGTCGTGTCGTGTCGTGCGTATCGTGTCGTGTCGTGTCGTGCCGTGCCGTGCCGTGCCGTGACGTGACGAGACTTTTTATTTTTGATTTTTTATATTTTTTGATTTTTTATATTTTTTGATTTTTTATATTTTTTGATTTTTTATATTTTTTAATTTTTTATATTTTCGAAATTAACAATTTTTGAATTTTCATATTTTTTGATTTTTAATATTTTTTGAATTTTAAAATTTTTATAATTCTTAGACGAGACGAGTCGTTACGTGTCGTGTCGTGTCGTGTCGTGACGTGTCGTGTCGTGTTGTCTCGTGTCGTTTCGTGTCGTGTCGTGTCGTGTTGTGTCGTGTCGTGCCGTGCCGTTTCGTGTCGTGTCGTGTCGTGTCGTGTCGTGTCGTGCGTGTCGTGTCGTGTCGTGTCGTGTCGTGTCGTGCGTGTCGTGTCGTGTCGTGTCGTGTCGTGCGTGTCGTGTCGTGTCGTGTCGTGCGTGTCGTGTTGTGCGTGTCGTGTCGTTCGTGTCGTGTCGTGTCGTGCGTGTCGTTTCGTGTCGTGTCGTGTCGTTTCGTGCGTGTCGTGTCGTGTAGTGCGTGTCGGGTCGTGCGTGTCGTGTCGTTCGTGTCGTGTCGGGTCGTGTCGTGTCGTGCGTGTCATGTCGTGTCGTGTCGTGTCGTGCGTATCGTGTCGTGTCGTGTTGTGTCGTGCCGTGCCGTGCCGTGACAAGACTTTTTATTTTTTTGATTTTTTATATTTTTAATTTTTTGATTTTTTACATTTTTTGATTTTTTATATTTTTCGAAATTAACATTTTTTGAATTTTTATATTTTTTGATTTTTAATATTTTTTGATTTTTTAAATTTTTATAATTATTAGACGAGACGAGACGTTACGAGTCATGTCGTGTCGTGTCGTGACGTGTCGTGTCGTGTCGTGTTGCCACGTGTCGTTTCGTGTTGTGTCGTGACGTGTCGTGTCGTGTTGTGTCGTGTTGTGTCGTGTCGTGTCGTGCCTTGCCGTGCCGTGCCGTGTCGTGTCGTGTCTTGTCGTGTCGTGTCGTGTCGTGTCGTGTCGTGCGTGTCGTGTCGTGTCGTTTTGTGTCGTGTCGTGCGTGTCGTGTCGTGTCGTGTCGTTTCGTGTCGTGTCGTGTCGTGTCGTGCGTGTCGTGTCGTGTCGCGTCGTGCGTGTCGTGTCGTGTCGTGCGTGTCGTGTCGTGTCGTGTCGTGTCGTGCGTGTCGCGTCGTGTCGTGTCGTGTCGTGTCGTGCGTGTCGAGTCGTATCGTGTCGTGTCGTAACGTGTCGTGTCGTGCGTGTCGTGTCGTGTCGTGCGTGTCGTGTCGTGTCCGTGTCGTGTCGTGCGTGTCGTGTCATCTCGTGTCGTTTCGTGTCGTGCGTGTCGTGTCGTGTCGTGTCGTGCGTGTCGTGTCGTGTCGTGTCGTGTCGTGTCGTGCGTGTCGTGTCGTGTCGTGACGTGCGTGTCGTGTCGTGCCGTGTCGTGTCGTGTCGTGCGTGTCGTGTCGTGTCGTGTCGTGTCGTGTAGTGTCGTGTTGTGTCGTGTCGTGTCGTGTCGTGCGTGTCGTGTCATCTCGTGTCGTGTCGCGTCGTGCGTGTCGTGTCGTGTCGTGTCGTGCGTGTCGTGTCGTGTCGTGTCGTGCGTGTCGTGTCGTGTCGTGCGTGTCCTTCGTGTCGTGTAGTGTCGTGCGTGTCGTGTCGTTGTCGTGTCGTGTCGTGCGTGTCGTGTCGTGTCGTTTCGTGCGTGTCGTGTCGTGCGCGTCGTGTCGTTCGTGTTGGTGTCGTGTCGTGTCGTGCGTGTTGTTTCGTGTCGTGTCGTGTCGTTTCGTGCGTGTCGTGTCGTGTCGTGCGTGTCGTGTCGTGCGTATCGTGTCGTTTGTGTCGTGTCGTGTCGTGTCGTGCGTGTCATGTGCCGTGTCGTTTCGTTCGTATCGTGTCGTGTCGTGTCGTGCCGTGCCGTGCCGTGCCGAGCAGTGCCGTGCAGTGCCGTGCCGTGCCGTGACGTGACGTGACGAGACTTTATTTTTTTTATTTTTTTATTTTCTATTTTTTTTATTTTTTTTTATTTTTTGATTTTTTATATTTTTTGATTTTTTATATTTTTTGATTTTTTATATTTTTTGATTTTTTATATTTTTTAATTTTTTATATTTTCGAAATTATAATTTTTGAATTTTCATATGTGTTGATTTTTAATATTTTTTGATTTTTTAAATTTTTATTATTCTTAGACGAGACGAGACGTTACGTGTCGTGTCGTGTCGTGTCTTGTCATGTCGTGTCGTGTCGTGTCGTGTCGTGTCGTGTCGTGCGTGTCGTGTCGTGTCGTGTCGTGTCATGTGGTGTCGTGTCGTGTCTTGTCGTGTCGTGTCGTGTCGTGTCGTGTCGTGCGTGTCGTGCCGGGTCGTGTCGTTTCGTGTCGTGACGTGTCGTGCGTGTCGTGTCGTGTCGTGCCGTGTCGTGTCGTGCGTGTCGTGTCGTGTCGTGACGTGTCGTGTCGTGTCGTGTCGTGTTGTCTCGTGTCGTGTCGTGTCGCGTTGTGTCGTGTTGTGCCGTGCCGTGTCGTTTCGTGTCGTGTCGTGTCCTGTCTTGTCGTGTCGTGTCGTGTTGTGTCGTGTCGTGTCTTGCGTGTCGTGTCGTGTCGTTTCGTGTCGTGACGTGTCGTGCGTGTCGTGTCGTGCGTATCGTGCCGTGCCGTGCCGTGTCGTGTCGTGTCTTGTGTCGTGTGTCGTGTCGTGTCGTGTCGTGCGTGTCGTGTCGTGTCGTTTCGTGTCGTGTCGTGTCGTGCGTGTCGTGTCGTGTCTTGTCGTGCGTGTCGTTTCGTGTCGTGTCGTGTCGTGCGTGTCGTGTCGTGTCGTGTCGTGCGTGTCGTGTCGTGTCGTGTCGTGTCGTGCGTGTCGTGTTGTGTCGTGTCGTGTCGTGTCGTGCGTGTCGTGTCGTGTCGTGTCTTGTGGTGCGTGTCGTGTCGTGTCGTGTCTTAACGTGTCGTGTCGTGCGTGTCGTGTCGTTTCTTGTCGTGTCGTGCGTGTCGTGTCGTGTCGTGATTTGTCGTGACGTGCGTGTCGTGTCGTGTCGTGCCGTGTCGTGTCGTGTCTTGCGTGTCGTGTCGTGTCGTGTCGTGCGTGTCGTGTCATCTCGTGTCGTCTCGTGTCGTGTCGTGCGTGTCGTGTCGTGTCGTGTCGTGCGTGTCGTGTCGTGTCGTGTCGTGTCGTGCGTGTCGTGTCGTGTCGTGTCGTGCGTGTCGTGTCGTGTCGTGTCGTGTCGTGCGTGGCGGTGTCGTGTCGTGCGTGTCGTGTCGTGCGTGTCGTGTCGTTCGTGTCGTGTCGTATCGTGTCGTGCGTGTCGTTTCGTGTCGTGTCGTGTCGTTTCGTGTCGTGCGTGTCGTGTCGTGTCGTGTCGTTTCGTGTCGTGTCGTGTCGTGCGTGTCGTGTCGTGTCGTGTCGTGTCGTGCGTGTCGTGTCGTGTCGTGTCGTGCGTTTCGTGTCGTTTCGTGTCGTGTCGTGCGTGTCGTGTCGTGTCGTGTCGTGACGTGCGTGTCGTGTCGTGTCGTGCCGTGTCGTGTCGTGTCGTGCGTGTCGTGTCGTGTCGTGTCGTGCAGTGTCGTGCAGTGTCGTGTCGGGTCGTGTCGTGTCGTGTCGTGCGTGTCGTGTCATCTCGTGTCGTGTCGTGTCTTGCGTGTCGTGTCGTGTCGTGTCGTGTCGTGCGTGACGTGTCGTGTCGTTTCGTGTCGTGCGTGTCGTGTCGTGTCGTGCGTGTCGTGTCCTTTCGTGTCGTGTCGTTTCGTGTCGTGTCGTGTCGTTTCGTGTCGTCTCGTGTCGTGTCGGGTCGTGTCGTGTCGTGTCGTGCGTGTCGTGTCGTGTCGTGCGTGTCGTGTCGTGTCGTGTCGTATCGGGCGTGGTCGTGTCGTGTCGTGTCGTGTCGTGCGTGTCGTGTCGTGTCGTGTCGTGCGTGTCGTGTCGTGTCGTGTCGTGTCATGTGTCGTGTCGTGTCGTGTCGTGTCGTGTTGCCATGTGTCCGTTTCGTGTCGTGTCGTGACGTGTCGTGTCGTGCCGTGTCGTGTCGTGTCGTGTTGTGTCGTGTCGTGTCGTGCCTTGCCGTGCCGTGTCGTGTCGTGTCGTGTCTTGTTGTGTCGTGTCGTGTCGTGTCGTGTCGTGTCGTGTCGAGTCGTGCGTGTCGTGTCGTGTCGTGTCGTGTCGTGTCGTGCGTGTTGTGTCGTGTCGTGTCGTGACGTGCGTGTCGTGTCGTGCCGTGTCGTGTCGTGTCGTGCGAGTCGTGTCGTGTCGTGTCGTGTAGTGTCGTGTCGTTTCGTGTCCTGTCGTGTCGTGTTGTGCGTGTCGTGTCATCTCGTGTGGTGTCGTGTCGTGCGTGTCGTGACGTGTCGTGTCGTGCGTGTCGTGTCGTGTCGTGTCGTGCGTGTCGTGTCGTGTCGTGTTGTGCGTGTCGTGTCGTGCCGTGTCGTGTCGTGCGTGTCGTGTCGTGTCGTGCGTGTCGTGCGTGTCGTGTCGTGTCGTGTCGTGTCGTGCGTGTCGTGTCGTTCGTGTCGTGTCGTGTCGTGTCGTGCGTGTCGTGTCGTGCGTGTCGTGTCGTTCGTGTCGTGTCGTGTCGTGTCGTGCGTGTCATGTCGTGTCGTGTCGTGTCGTGCGTATCGTGTCGTGTCGTGTCGTGTCGTGCCGTGTCGTGCCGTGCTGTGACGTGACGTGACGAGACTTTATTTTTTGATTTTTTATATTTTTATTTTTTATTTTTTTGATTTTTTATATTTTTTATTTTTTTATGTTTTGATTTTTTATATTTTTTGATTTTTAATATTTTTCAATTTTTTATATTTTCGAAATTAACAATTTTTTAATTTTCATATTTTTGATTTTTAATATTTTTGATTTTTTAAATTTTTATAATTCTTAGACGAGACGAGACGTTACGTGTCGTGTCGTGTCGTGTCGTGTCGTGTCGTGCGTGTCGTGTCGTGTCGTCGTGTCTTGTCGTGTCGTGTCGTGACGTGCGTGTCGTGTCGTGCGCGTCGTGTCGTTCGTGTCGTGTCGTGTCGTGTCGTGCGTGTCGTTTCGTGTCGTGTCGTTTCGTGCGTGTCGTGTAGTGTCGTGCGTGTCGTGTCGTGCGTGACGTGTCGTTCGTGTCGTGTCGTGTCGTGTCGTGCGTGTCATGTGTCGTGTCGTGTCGTGCGTATCGTGTCGTGTCGTGTCGTGCCGTGCCGTGCCGTGCCGTGACGTGACGAGACTTTTTATTTTTTGATTTTTTTATATTTTTTGATTTTTTATATTTTTTGATTTTTTATATTTTTTGGTTTTTTATATTTTTTAATTTTTTATATTTTCGAAATTAACAATTTTTGAATTTTCATATTTTTTGATTTTTAATATTTTTGAATTTTAAAATTTTTATAATTCTTAGACGAGACGAGTCGTTACGTGTCGTGTCGTGTCGTGTCGTGACGTGTCGTGTCGTGTCGTGTTGTCTCGTGTCGTTTCGTGTCGTGACGTGTCGTGTTGTGTCGTGTCGTGCCGTGCCGTTTCGTGTCGTGTCGTGTCGTGTCGTGTCGTGCGTGTCGTGTCGTGTCGTGTCGTGTCGTGTCGTGCGTGTCGTGTCGTGTCGTGTCGTGTCGTGTCGTGCGTGTCGTGTTGTGCGTGTCGTGTCGTTCGTGTCGTGTCGTGTCGTGCGTGTCGTTTCGTGTCGTGTCGTGTCGTTTCGTGCGTGTCGTGTCGTGTAGTGCGGTGTCGGGTCGTGCGTGTCGTGTCGTTCGTGTCGTGTCGGGTCGTGTCGTGTCGTGCGTGTCATGTCGTGTCGTGTCGTGTCGATCGTATCGTGTCGTGTCGTGTTGTGTCGTGCCGTGCCGTGCCGTGACAAGACTTTTTATTTTTTTGATTTTTTATATTTTTAATTTTTTGATTTTTTTAATTTTTTTATTTTTTATATTTTTTGTTTTTTATATTCTTTGATTTTTTAATTTTTTTGATTTTTTATATTTTTTGATTTTTTATATTTTTCGAAATTAACATTTTTTGAATTTTTATATTTTTTGATTTTTAATATTTTTTGATTTTTTAAATTTTTATAATTATTAGACGAGACGAGACGTTACGAGTCATGTCGTGTCGTGTCGTGACGTGTCGTGTCGTGTCGTGATGCCACGTGTTGTTTCGTGTTGTGTCGTGACGTGTCGTGTCGTGTTGTGTCGTGTCGTGTCGTGCCTTGCCGTGCCGTGCCGTGTCGTGTCGTGTCTTGTCGTGTCGTGTCGTGTCGTGTCGTGTCGTGTCGTGTCGTGCGTGTCGTGTCGTGTCGTTTCGTGTCGTGTCGTGCGTGTCGTGTCGTGTCGTGTCGTTTCGTGTCGTGTCGTGTCGTGCGTGTCGTGTCGTGTCGCGTCGTGCGTGTCGTGTCGTGTCGTGTCGTGCGTGTCGTGTCGTGTCGTGTCGTGTCGTGTCGTGCGTGTCGCGTCGTGTCGTGTCGTGTCGTGTCGTGCGTGTCGAGTCGTATCGTGTCGTGTCGTAACGTGTCGTGTCGTGCGTGTCGTGTCGTGTCGTGCGTGTCGTGTCGTGTCGTGTCGTGTCGTGTCGTGCGTATCGTGTCGTGTCGTGTCGTGTCGTGCCGTGTCGTGCCGTGCTGTGACGTGACGTGACGAGACTTTATTTTTTGATTTTTTTATTTTTATTTTTTATTTTTTTGATTTTTTATATTTTTTTATTTTTTTATTTTTTGATTTTTTATATTTTTTGATTTTTAATATTTTTCAATTTTTTATATTTTCGAAATTAACAATTTTTTAATTTTCATATTTTTTGATTTTTAATATTTTTTGATTTTTTAAATTTTTATAATTCTTAGACGAGACGAGACGTTACGTGTCGTGTCGTGTCGTGTCGTGTCGTGTCGTGACGTGTCGTGCCGTGCTGTGTCGTGTCTTGTCGTGTCGTGTCGTGTCGTGTCGTGTCGTGCGTGTCGTGTCGTGTCGTGTCGTGTCGTGTCGTTTCGTGTCGTGTCGTGTCGTGCGTGTCGTGTCGTGTCGTGTCGTTTCGTGTCGTGTCGTGTCGTGCGTGTCGTGTCGTGTCGCGTCGTGCGTGTCGTGTCGTGTCGTGCGTGTCGTGTCGTGTCGTGTCGTGTCGTGTCGTGCGTGTCGCGTCGTGTCGTGTCGTGTCGTGTCGTGCGTGTCGAGTCGTATCGTGTCGTGTCGTAACGTGTCGTGTCGTGCGTGTCGTGTCGTGTCGTGCGTTTCGTGTCGTGTCGTGTCGTGTCGTGCGTGTCGTGTCATCTCGTGTCGTTTCGTGTCGTGCGTGTCGTGTCGTGTCGTGTCGTGTCGTGCGTATCGTGTCGTGTCGTGTCGTGTCGTGCGTGTCGTGTCGTGTCGTGACGTGCGTGTCATGTCGTGCCGTGTCGTGTCGTGTCGTGCGTGTCGTGTCGTGTCGTGTCGTGTCGTGTAGTGTCGTGTCGTGTCGTGTCGTGTCGTGCGTGTCGTGTCATCTCGTGTCGTGTCGTGTCGTGCGTGTCGTGTCGTGTCGTGTCGTGCGTGTCGTGTCGTGTCGTGTCGTACGTGTCGTGTCGTGTCGTGCGTATCCTTCGTGTCGTGTAGTGTCGTGCGTGTCGTGTCGTGTCGTGTCGTGTCGTGCGTGTCGTGTCGTGTCGTGTCGTGCGTGTCGTGTCGTGCGCGTCGTGTCGTTCGTGTTGTGTCGTGTCGTGTCGTGCGTGTTGTTTCGTGTCGTGTCGTGTCGTTTCGTGCGTGTCGTGTCGTGTCGTGCGTGTCGTGTCGTGCGTATCGTGTCGTTTGTGTCGTGTCGTGTCGTGTCGTGCGTGTCATGTGCCGTGTCGTTTTTAAATTTTTAGAATTCTTAGACGAGACGAGACGTTACGTGTCGTGTCGTGTCGTGTCGTGTCGTGTCGTGACGTGTCGTGCCGTGCTGTGTCGTGTCTTGTCGTGTCGTGTCGTGTCGTGTCGTGCGTGTCGTGTCGTGTCGTGTCGTGTCGTTTCGTGTCGTGTCGTGTCGTGCGTGTCGTGTCGTGTCGTGTCGTGCGTGTCGTTTCGTGTCGTGTCGTGTCGTGTCGTGTCGTGCGTGTCGTGTCGTGTCGTGTCGTTTGTGTCGTGCGTGTCGTGTCGTGTCGTGTCGTGTCGTTTCGTGTCTTGTCGTGTCGTGCGTGTCGTGTCGTGTCGTGTCGTGTCGTGTCGTTCGTGTCGTGTCGTGTCGTGTCGTGCGTTTCGTGTCGTTTCGTGTCGTGTCGTGCGTGTCGTGTCGTGTCGTGTCGTGACGTGCGTGTCGTGTCGTGCCGTGTCGTGTCGTGCGTGTCGTGTCGTGTCGTGTCGTGCAGTGTCGTGCAGTGTCGTGTCGTGTCGTGTCCTGTCGTGTCGTGCGTGTCGTGTCATCTCGTGTCGTGTCGTGTTCTGCGTGTCGTGTCGTGTCGTGTCGTGTCGTGCGTGTCGTGTCGTGTCGTTTCGTGTCGTGCGTGTCGTGTCGTGTCGTTTCGTGCGTGTCGTGTCGTGTCGTGTCGTGTCGTGACGTGCGTGTTGTGTCGTGCCGTGTCGAGTCGTGTCGTGCGAGTCGTGTCGTGTCGTGTCGTGTAGTGTCGTCTCGTGTCGTGTCGTGTCGTGTCGTGTCGTGCGTGTCGTGTCATCTCGTGTGGTGTCGTGTCGTGCGTGTCGTGTTGTGCGTGTCGTGTCGTGCCGTGTCGTGTCGTGCGTGTCGTGTCGTGTCGTGTCGTGTCGTGCGTGTCGTGTCGTGTCGTGTCGTGCGTGTCGTGTCGTTCGTGTACTGTCGTGTCGTGTCGTGCGTGTCGTTTCGTGTCGTGTCGTGTCGTGTCGTGTCGTGCGTGTCGTGTCGTGTCGTGTCGTGCGTGTCGTGTCGTGTCGTGTCGTGTCGTGTCGTGCGTGTCGTGTCGCGTAATGTCGTGTCTTGTCGTTCGTGTCGTGTCGTGTTGTGTCGTGTCGTGTCGTGACGTGTCGTGTCGTGTCGTGTCGTGTCGTGACGTGCCGTGTCGTGTCGTGTCGTGTCGTGTCGTGCGTGTCGTGTCTTGTCGTGTCGTTTCGTGTCGTGTCGTGTCGTGTCGTTTCGTGTCGTCTCGTGTCGTGTCGGGTCGTGTCGTGTCGTGTCGTGTCGTGCGTGTCGTGTCGTGTCGTGTCGGGCGTGTCGTGTCGTGTCGTGTCGTGCGTGTCGTGTCGTGTCGTGCGTGTCGTGTCGTGTCGTGTCGTGTCGTATCGTGCGTGTCGTGTCGTGTCGTGTCGTAACGTGTCGTGTCGTGTCGTGTCGTGTCTTGTGGTGTCGTGTCGTGTCGTGTCGTGTCATGTCGTGTGTCGTGTCGTGTCGTGCGTGTGGTGTCGTGTCGTGTCGTGCCGTGCCGTGCCGTGCCGTGCCGTGCCTTGCCGTGACGTGACGTGACGAGACTTTTTATTTTTTGATTTTTATATTTTTTGATTTTTTATATTTTTTGATTTTTTATATTTTTTGATTTTTAAATTTTTTGATTTTTTATATTTTTCGAAATTAACATTTTTTGAATTTTTATATTTTTTGATTTTTAATATTTTTTGATTTTTAATATTTTTTGATTTTTAAATTTTTTGACTTTTTATTTTTTTCGAAATTAACATTTTTTGAATTTTTATATTTTTTGATTTTTAATACTTTTGATTTTTTAAATTTTTATAATTCTTAGACGAGACGTTACGTGTCTTGTCGTGTCGTGTCGTGACGTGTCGTGTCGTGTCGTGTTGTATCGTGTCGTTTCGTGTCGTGTCGTGACGTGTCGTGTCGTGTCGTGTCGTGTCGTGTTGTGTCGTGTCGTGTCGTGCCGTGCCGTGCCGTGCCGTGCCGTGTCGTGTCGTGTCGTGTCGTGTCTTGTCGTGTCGTGTCGTGTCGTGCGTGTCGTGTCGTGTCGTGTCGTTTCGTGTCGTGTCGTGTAGTGCGTGTCGTGTCGTGTCGTGTCGTGTCGTTTTGTGTCGTGTCTTGTCGTGTCGTGCGTGTCGTGTCATGTCGTGCCGTGTCGTGTCGTGCCATGCCGTGCCTTGCCGTGCTGTGACGTGACGAGACTTTTTATTTTTTGATTTTTACATTTTTTTTATTTTTTTTATTTTTTATATTTTTTGATTTTTTATATTTTTCGAAATTAACATATTTTGCATTTTTATATTTTTTGATTTTTAAAATTTTTGATTTTTTAAATTTTTATAATTCTTAGACGAGACGAGACGTTACGTGTCGTGTCGTGTCGTGCGTGTCGTGTCGTGTCGTGCGTGTCGTGTCGTGTCGTGTCGTGTGGTGTCGTGTCGTGTCATGTGTCGTGTCGTGTCTTGTCGTGTCGTGTCGTGTCGTGTTGCCTTGTGTCGTTTCGTGTCGTGTCGTGAGGTGTCGTGTCGTGCCGTGTCGTGTCGTGTTGTGTCGTGTCGTGTCGTGTTGTGTCGTGTCGTGTCGTGCCTTGCCGTGCCGTGTCGTGTCGTGTCGTGTCGTGTCTTGTTGTGTCGTGTCGTGTCGTGTCGTGTCGAGTCGTGCGTGTCGTGTCGTGTCGTGTCGTGTCGTGTCGTGCGTGTTGTGTCGTGTCGTGTCGTGACGTGCGTGTCGTGTCGTGCCGTGTCGTGTCGTGTCGTGCGAGTCGTGTCGTGTCGTGTCGTGTAGTGTCGTGTCGTGTCGTGTCGTGTCGTGTCGTGTCGTGCGTGTCGTGTCATCTCGTGTGGTGTCGTGTCGTGCGTGTCGTGACGTGTCGTGTCGTGCGTGTCGTGTCGTGTCGTGTCGTGTCGTGCGTGTCGTGTCGTGTCGTGTTGTGCGTGTCGTGTCGTGCCGTGTCGTGTCGTGCGTGTCGTGTCGTGTCGTGCGTGTCGTGTCGTGTCGTGTCGTGTCGTGTCGTGTCGTGCGTGTCGTGTCGTTCCTGTCGTGTCGTGTCGTGTCGTGCGTGTCGTTTCGTGTCGTGTCGTTTCGTGCGTGTCGTGTCGTGTCGTGTCGTGCGTGTTATGTCGTGCGCGTCGTGTCATGCGTGTCGTGTCGTTCGTGTCGTGTCGTGTCGTGTCGTGCGTGTAGTTTCGTGTCGTGTCGTGTCGTTTTGTGCGTGCCGAGTCGTGTCGTGTCGTCCGTGTCGTGTCGTGCGTGTCGTGTCGTTTGTGTCGTGTCGTGTCGTGTCGTGCGTGTCATGTCGTGTCGTGTCGTGCGTATCGTGTTGTGTCGTGTAGTGTCGTGTCGTGCCGTGACAAGACTTTTTATTTTTTTGATTTTTTATAGTTTTTATTTTTTGAGTTTTTATATTTTTTGATTTTTTATATTTGTTGATTTTTTATATTTTTGATTTTTTGTATTTTTTGATTTTTTGTATTTTTCGAAATTAACATTTTTTGAATTTTTATATTTTTTGATTTTTAATATTTTTTGATTTTTTAAATTTTTATAATTCTTAGACGAGACGAGACGTTACGAGTCGTGTCGTGTCGTGTCGTGACGTGTCGTGTCGTGTCGTGTTGCCTTGTGTCGTTTCGTGTCGTGTCGTGACGTGTCGTGTCGTGCCGTGTCGTGTCGTGTTGTGTCGTGTCGTGTCTTGCCTTGCCGTGCCGTGTCGTGTCGTGTCGTGTCTTGTCGTGTCGTGTCGTGTCGTGTCGTTTCGTGTCGTGTCGTGTCGTGCGTGTCGTGTCGTGTCGTGTCGTGCGTGTCGTGTCGTGTCGTGTCGCGTCGTGTCGTGTCGTGCGTGTCGTGTCGAGTCGTGTCGTGCGTGTCGTGTCGTCTCGTGTCGTGTCGTGCGTGTCGCGTCGTGTCGTGTCGTGTCGTGTCGTGCGTGTCGTGTCGTGTCGTTTCGTGCGTGTCGTGTCGTTTCGTGTCGTGTCGTGTCGTGCGTGTCGTGCGTGTCGTGTCGTGACGTGCGTGTCGTGTCGTGCCGTGTCGAGTCTTGTCGTGCCAGTCGTGTCGTGTCGTGTCGTGTAGTGTCGTGTCGTGTCGTGTCGTGTCGTGTCGTGCGTGTCGCGTCATCTCGTGTGGTGTCGTGTCGTGCGTGTCGTGTCGTGTCGTGTCGTGCGTGTCGTGTCGTGTCGTGTTGTGCGTGTCGTGTCGTGCCGTGTCGTGTCGTGCGTGTCGTGTCGTGTCGTGCGTGTCGTGTCGTGTCGTGTCGTGCGTGTCGTGTCGTTCGTGTCGTGTCGTGTCGTGTCGTGTCGTGCGTGTCGTTTCGTGTCGTGTCGTGCGTGTCGTGTCGTGCGTGTCATGTCGTGTCGTGTCGTGTCGTGCGTATCGTGTCGTGTCGTGTCGTGTCGTGCCGTGTCGTGCCGTGCTGTGACGTGACGTGACGAGAGTTTATTTTTTGATTTTTTATATTTTTTATTTTTTGATTTTTTATATTTTTTGATTTTTAATATTTTTCAATTTTTTATATTTTCGAAATTAACAATTTTTGAATTTTCATATTTTTTGATTTTTAATATTTTTTGATTTTTTAAATTTTTATAATTCTTAGACGAGACGAGACGTTACGTGTCGTGTCGTGTCGTGTCGTGTCGTGACGTGTCGTGTCGTGCCGTGTCGTGTCTTGTCGTGTCGTATCGTGTCGTGTCGTGCGTGTCGTGTCGTGTCGTGTCGTGTCGTTTCGTGTCGTGTCGTGTCGTGCGCGTCGTGTCGTGTCGTGTCGTGTCGTGCGTGTCGTGTCGTGTCGTGTCGCGTCGTGCGTGTCGTGTCGTGTCGTGTCGTGTCGTGCGTGTCGTGTCGTGTAATGTCGTGTCTTGTCGTGCGTGTCGTGTCGTGTTGTGTCGTGTCGTGTCGTGACGTGTCGTGTCGTGTCGTGTCGTGTCGTGTCGTGTCGTGCCGTGTCGTGTCGTGTCGTGCGTGTCGTGTCTTGTCGTGTCGTGTCGTTTCGTTTCGTGTCGTTTCGTTTCGTGTCGTCTCGTGTCGTGTCGGGTCGTGTCGTGTCGTGTCGTGTCGTGTCGTGTCGTGTCGTGCGTGTCGTGTCGTGTCGTGTCGTGTCGGGCGTGTCGTGTCGTGTCGTGTCGTGTCGTGCGTGTCGTGTCGTGTCGTGTCGTGTCGTGCGTGTCGTGTCGTGTCGTGTCGTATCGTGCGTGTCGTGTCGTGTCGTGACGTGTCGTGTCGTGTCGTGTCGTGTCTTGTGGTGTCGTGTCGTGTCGTGTCATGTCGTGTGTCGTGTCGTGTCGTGCGTGTCTTGTCGTGTCGTGTCGTGCCGTGCCGTGCCGTGCCTTGCCGTGACGTGACGTGACGAGACTTTTAATTTTTTTGATTTTTTACATTTTTTTATTTTTTATATTTTTTGATTTTGTATATTTTTTGATTTTTTATATTTTTTGATTTTTTATATTTCTTGATTTTTTATATTTTTTGATTTTTAAATTTTTTGATTTTTTATTATTTTCGAAATAAACATGTTTTGAATTTTTATATTTTTTGATTTTTAAAATTTTTTGATTTTTTAAATTTTTATAATTCTTAGACGAGACGTTACGTGTCTTGTCGTGTCGTGTCGTGTCGTGACGTGTCGTGTCGTGTTGTATCGTGTCGTTTCGTGTCGTGTCGTGACGTGTCGTGTCGTGTCGTGTCGTGTTGTGTCGTGTCGAGTCGTGCCGTTCCGTGCCGTGTCGTGTCGTGTCGTGTCTTGTCGTGTCGTGTCGTGTCGTGTCGTGCCTGTCGTGTCGTGTCGTGTCGTTTCGTGTCGTGTCGTGTCGTGCGTGTCGTGTCAGGTCGTGCCGTGTCGTGTCGTGCCGTGCCGTGTTGTGCCGTGCCTTGCCGTGCTGTGACGTGACGAGACTTTTTATTTTTTGATTTTTACATTTTTTATTTTTTTTGATTTTTTATATTTTTTGATTTTTTATATTTTTCGATATTAACATTTTTTGCATTTTTATATTTTTTGATTTTTAAAATTTTTGATTTTTTAAATTTTTATAATTCTTAGACGAGACGAGACGTTACGTGTCGTGTCGTGTCGTGCGTGTCGTGTCGTGTCGTGCGTGTCGTGTCGTGTCGTGTGGTGTCGTGTCGTGTCATGTGTCGTGTCGTGTCGTGCCTTGCCGTGCCGTGTCGTGTCGTGTCGTGTCTTGTTGTGTCGTGTCGTGTCGTGTCGTGTCGAGTCGTGCGTGTCGTGTCGTGTCGTGTCGTGTCGTGTCGTGTCGTGCGTGTTGTGTCGTGTCGTGTCGTGACGTGCGTGTCGTGTCGTGCCGTGTCGTGTCGTGTCGTGCGAGTCGTGTCGTGTCGTGTCGTGTAGTGTCGTGTCGTGTCGTGTTGTGTCGTGTCGTGCGTGTCGTGTCATCTCGTGTGGTGTCGTGTCGTGCGTGTCGTGACGTGTCGTGTCGTGCGTGTCGTGTCGTGTCGTGTCGTGCGTGTCGTGTCGTGTCGTGTTGTGTCGTGTCGTGCGTGTCGTGTCGTTCGTGTCGTGTCGTGTCGTGCGTGTCGTTTCGTGTCGTGTCGTGTCGTGTCGTGTCGTGCGTGTCGTGTCGTGTCGTGTCGTGTCGTGCGTGTCGTGTCGTGTCGAGTCGTGTCGTGCGTGTCGTGTCGTGTCGTGTCGTGCGTGTCGTGTCGTGTAATGTCGTGTCTTGTCGTGCGTGTCGTGTCGTGTCGTGTCGTGACGTGTCGTGTCGTGTCGTGTCGTGTCGTGTCGTGCCGTGTCGTGTCGTGTCGTGTCGTGCGTGTCGTGCCTTGTCGTGTCGTGTCGTTTCGTGTCGTGTCGTGTCGTGTCGTGTCGTTTCGTGTCGTCTCGTGTCGTGTCGGGTCGTGACGTGTCGTGTCGTGTCGTGCGTGTCGTGTCGTGTCGTGTCGGGCGTGTCGTGTCGTGTCGTGTCGTGCGTGTCATGTCGTGTCGTGTCGTGACGTGTCGTGTCGTGTCGTGTCTTTTGGTGTCGTGTCGTGTCGTGTCATGTCGTGTGTCGTGTCGTGTCGTGCGTGTCGTGTCGTGTCGTGCCGTGCCGTGCCGTGCCGTGCCTCGCCGTGACGTGACGTGACGAGACTTTTATTTTTTTTGATTTTTTACATTTTTTATTTTTTATTTTTTATATTTTTTGATTTTTTATATTTTTTGATTTTTTATATTTTTTGATTTTTTATATTTTTTGATTTTTATTATTTTTTGATTTTTTAAATTTTTATAATTCTTAGACGAGACGTTAAGTGTCTTGTCGTGTCGTGTCGTGACGTGTCGTGTCGTGTCGTGTTGTATCGTGTCGTTTCGTGTCGTGTCGTGACGTGTCGTGTCGTGTCGTGTTGTGTCGTTTCGTGTCGTGCCGTGCCGTGTCGTGTCGTGTCGTGTCGTGTCTTGTCGTGTCGTGTCGTGTCGTGTCGTGCGTGTCGTGTCGTGTCGTGTCGCTTCGTGTCGTGTCGTGTCGTGCGTGTCGTGTCGTGTCGTTTGATATCGTGTCGTGTCGTGCGTGTCGTGTCATGTCGTGCCGTGTCGTGTCGTGCCGTGCCGTGACGTGCCGTGCCTTGCCGTCCTGTGACGTGACGAGACTTTTTATTTTTTGATTTTTACATTTTTTATTTTTTTTGATTTTTTATATTTTTTGATTTTTTATATTTTTTGATTTTTTATATTTTTTGATTTTTTATATTTTTTGATTTTTTATATTTTTATAATTCTTAGACGAGACGAGACGTTACGTGTCGTGTCGTGTCGTGCGTGTCGTGTCGTGTCGTGTCGTGTCTTGCGTGTCGTGTCGTGTCGTGTCGTGCGTGTCGTGTCGTGTCGTTTCGTGTCGTGCGTGTCGTGTCGTGTCGTTTCGTGCGTGTCGTGTCGTGTCGTGTCGTGTCGTGCGTGTCGTGTCGTGTCGTGTCGTGCGTGTCGTGTCATGCGTGTCGTGTCGTTCGTGTCGTGTCGTGTCGTGTCGTGTCGTGCGTGTCGTTTCGTGTCGTGTCGTGTCGTTTTGTGCGTGTCGTGTCGTGTCGTCCGTGTCGTGTCGTGCGTGTCGTGTCGTTTGTGTCGTGTCGTGTCGTGTCGTGTCGTGTCGTGTCGTGCGTGTCATGTCGTGTCGTGTCGTGCGTATCGTGTTGTGTCGTGTCGTGTCGTGTCGTGTCGTGCCGTGCCGTGACAAGACTTTTTATTTTTTTGGTTTTTTATATTTTTTATTTTTTGATTTTTTGATTTTTTATATTTTTTGATTTTTTATATTTTTTGATTTTTTATATTTGTTGATTTTTTATATTTTTTGATTTTTATATTTTTTGATTTTTTATATTTTTTGATTTTTAAATTTTTTGATTTTTTATATTTTTGAAATTAACATTTTTTGAATTTTTATATTTTTTGATTTTTAATATTTTTTGATATTTTAAATTTTTATAATTCTTAGACGAGACGTTACGTGTCTTGTCGTGTCGTGTCGTGACGTGTCGTGTCGTGTCGTGTTGTATCGTGTCGTTTCGTGTCGTGACGTGTCGTGTCGTGTCGTGTCGTGTCGTGTCGTGTTGTGTCGTGTCGTGTCGTGCCGTGCCGTGCCGTGCCGTGTCGTGTCGTGTCGTGTCTTGTCGTGTCGTGTCGTGTCGTGCGTGTCGTGTCGTGTCGTGTCGTTTCGTGTCGTGTCGTGTCGTGCGTGTCGTGTCGTGTCGTGTCGTTTGGTGTCGTGTCGTGTCGTGTCGTGCGTGTCGTGTCATGTCGTGCCGTGTCGTGTCGTGCCGTCCCGTCCCGTGCCGTGCCTTGCCGTGCTGTGACGTGACGAGACTTAATTTTTTTTGATTTTTTACATTTTTTTATTTTTTTATATTTTTTGATTTTTTATATTTTTTGATTGTTTATATTTTTTGATTTTTTACTTTTTTGATTTTTTATATTTTTCGGAATTAACATATTTTGAATTTTTATATTTTTTGATTTTTAATATTTTTTGATTTTTTAAATTTTTATAATTCTTAGACCAGACGAGACGTTACGTGTCGTGTCGTGTCGTGACGTGTCGTGTCGTGTCGTGTTGCCTCGTGTCGTTTCGTGTCGTGTCGTGACGTGTCGTGTCGTGTCGTGACGTGTCGTGTCGTGTCGTGCCGTGCCGTGTCGTGTCGAGTCGTGCGTGTCGTGTCGTGTCGTGTCGTGCCGTGCCGTGACGTGACGTGACGATACTTTTAATTTTTTTGATTTTTTACATTTTTTTATTTTTTAATTTTTTATATTTTTTGATTTTTCTTATTTTTTGATTTTTATATTTTTTGATTTTTTATATTTTTTGATTTTTTATATTTTTTGATTTTTTATATTTTTCGAAATTAACATTTTTTGAATTTTTATATTTTTTGATTTTTAATATTTTTTTATTTTTTAAATTTTTATAATTCTTAGACGAGACGAGACGAGACGTTACGTGTCGTGTCGTGTCGTGTCGTGTCGTGCGTGTCGTGTCGTGTCGTGCGTGTCGTGTCATCTCGTGTCATGTCGTGTCGTGCGTGTCGTGTCGTGTCGTGCGTGTCGTGTCGTGCGTGTCGTGTCGTGTCGTGTCGTGTCGTGCGTGTCGTGTCGTGCGTGTCGTGTCGTGTCGTGTCGTGCGTGTCGTGTCGTGTCGTGTCGTGCGTGTTGTGTCGTGTCGTGTCGTGTCGTGCGTGTCGTGTCGTGCGTGTCGTGTCGTTCGTGTCGTGTCGTGTCGTGTCGTGCGTGTCGTTTCGTGTCGTGTCGTGTCGTTTCGTGCGTATCGTGTCGTGTCGTGTCGTGCGTGTCGTGTCGTGCGTGTCGTGTCGTTCGTGTCGTGTCGTGTCGTGCCGTTTCGTGTCGTGCGTGTCGTGTCGTGTCGTGCGTGTCGTGTCGTGTCGTGTCGTGCGTGTCGTGTCGATTCCTGTCGTGTCGTGTCGTGTCGTGCGTGTCGTGTCGTGTCGTGTCGTGCGTGTCGTGTCGTGTCGTTTCGTGTTGTGTCGTGTCGTGACGTGTCGGGCGTTTCGTGTCGTGTCGTGTCGTGTCGTGCGTGTCGTGTAGTGTCGTGTCGTGCGTGTCGTGTCGTGTCGTGTCGTGCGTGTCGTGTCGTGTCGTGTCGTGCGTGTCCAGTCGTGTCGTGTCGTGTCGTGTCGTGTCGTGCGTGTCGTGTCGTGTCTTCTTGTGCGTGTCGTGTCGTTCGTGCCTTGTCGTGTCCTGTCGTATCGTGTCGTGTCGTGTCGTGTCGTGCGTGCGTGTTGTGTCGTGTCGTGTCGTGTCGTGTCGTGCGTGCGTGTTGTGTCGTGTCGTGTCGTGTCGTGTCGTGCGTGTCGTGTGGTGTCGTGTGGTGTCGTGTCGTGTCGTATCGTGCGACTCGTGTCGTGTCGTGTCGTGTCGTGACGTGTCGTGTCGTGTCGTGTGGTTTCGTGTCGTGTCGTGTCGTGTCATGTCGTGTCGTGTCGTGTCGTGCGTGTCGTGTCGTGTCGTGTCGTGCAGTGCCGTGCCGTGCCGTGCCGTGACGTGACGAGACTTTTAATTTTTTTGATTTTTTACATTTTTTTATTTTTAATTTTTATATTTTTTGATTTTTTATATTTTTTGATTTTTTATATTTTTCGAAATTAACATTTTTTGAATTTTTATATTTTTTGATTTTTAATATGTTTTGATTTTTTAAATTTTTATAATTCTTAGACGAGACGAGACGTTACGTGTCGTGTTCTGTCGTGTCGTGTCGTGACGTGTCGTGTCGTGTCGTGTTGTCTCGTGTCGTGTCGTGTCGTGCGTGTCGTGTCGTGTCGTGTCGTGACGTGCGTGTCGTGTCGTGTCGTGCGTTTCGTGTTGTATCGTGCGTGTCGTGTCGTGTCGTGTCGTGACGTGTCGTGTCGTGTCGTGTGATGTCGTGTCGTGTCGTGTCGTGTCGTGTCGTGTCGTGTCATGTCGTGTCGTGTCGTGTCGAGTCGTGCGTGTCGTGTCGTGTCGTGTCGTGTCGTGCGTGTCGTGTCGTGTCGTGCGTGTTGTGTCGTGTCGTGTCGTGTCGTGCGTGTCGTGTCGTGCGTATCGTGTCGTGTCGCGTCGTGTCGTGCCGTGCCGTGCCGTGACGTGACGTGATGAGACTTTTAATTTTTTGATTTTTTATATTTTTTATATTTTTATTTTTTGATTTTTTATATTTTTTGACTTTTTATATTTTTTGATTTTTTATATTTTTTTGATATTTTATATTTTTTATTTTTTGTATTTTCGAAATTAACAATTTTTGGATTATCATATTTTTTTGATTTTTAATATTTTTTGATTTTTTAAATTTTTATAATTCTTAGACGAGACGAGACGTTGCGTGTCGTGTCGTGTCGTGACGTAACGTGTCGTGTCGTGTTGTCTCGTGTCGTTTCGTGTCGTGTCGTGTCGTGTCGTGTCGTGTTGTGTTGTGTCGTGTCGTGCCGTGCCGTGTCGTGTCGTGTCGTGTCGTGTCTTGTCGTGTCGTGTCGTGTCGTGTCGTGTCGTGTCGTGCGTGTCGTGTCGTTTCGTGTCGTGACGTGTCGTGCGTGTCGTGTCGTGTCGTGTCGTGTCGTGCGTGTCGTGCCGTGCCTTGCCCTGTCGTGTCTTGTCTTGTCGTGTCGTGTCGTGTCGTGCGTGTCGTGTCGTGTCGTGTCGTTTCGTGTCGTGTCGTGTCGTGCGTGTCGTGTCGTGTCGTGCGTGTCGTTTCGTGTCATGTCGTGTCGTGTCGTGCGAGTCGTGTCGTGTCGTGTCGTGTCGTGCGTGTCGTGTCGTGTCTTGTCGTGCGTGTCGTGTCGTGTCGTGTCGTGTCGTGCCGTGCCGTGTCGTGTCGTGTCGTGTCGTGTCGTGTCGTGTCGTGCGTGTCGTGTCGTGTCGTTTCGTGTCGTGTCGTGTCGTGTCGTGTCGGGTCGTGTCGTGTCGTGTCGTGTCGTGTCGTGCGTGTCGTGTCGTGTCGTGTCGTGTCGCTTCGTGTCGTGTCGTGTCGTGCGTGTCGTGTCGTGTCGTGTGTGTCGTGTCGTGTCGTGTTGTGTCGTGCGTGTCGTGTCGTGTCGTGTCGTGTCGTGCGTGTTGTGTCGTGTCGTGTCGTGTCGTGTCGTGCGTGTCGTGTCGTGCGTATCGTGTCGTGTCGTGTCGTGTCGTGCCTTGCCGTGCCGTGACGTGATGAGACTTTTAATTTTTTGATTTTTTATATTTTTTATATTTTTATTTTTTGATTTTTTATATATTTTGACTTTTTATATTTTTTGATTTTTTATATTTTTTGATTTTTTATATTTATTTTTTTATATTTTCGAAATTTACAATTTTTGAATTTTCATATTTTTTGATTTTTAATATTTTTTGATTTTTTAAATTTTTATAATTCTTAGACGAGACGAGACGTTGCGTGTCGTTTCGTGTCGTGACGTGTCGTGTCGTGTCGTGTTGTCTCGTGTCGTTTCGTGTCGTGTCGTGTCGTGTTGTGTCGTGTCGTGCCGTGCCGTGTCGTGTCGTGTCGTGTCTTGTCGTGTCGTGTCGTGTCGTGTCGTGTCGTGCGTGTCGTGTCGTTTCGTGTCGTGACGTGTCGTGCGTGTCGTGTCGTTTCGTGTCGTGTCGTGTCGTGCCTGTCGTGCCGTGCCTTGCCCTGTCGTGTCTTGTCTTGTCGAGTCGTGTCGTGCGTGTCGTGTCATCTCGTGTCGTAACGTGTCGTGCGTGTCGTGTCGTGTCGTGTCGTGTCTTGTCGTGCGTGTCGTGTAGTGTTGTGTCGTGTCGTGTCGTGCCGTGCCGTGCCGTGTCGTTTCGTGTCGTGTCGTGTCGTGTCGTGTCGTGTCGTGCGTGTCGTGTCGTGTCGTGTCGTTTCGTGTCGTGTCGTGTCGTGACGTGTCGTGTCGTTTCGTGTCGTGTCGTGTCGTGTCGTGTCGTGTCGTGTCGTGCGTGTCGTGTCGTGTCGTGTCGTGTCGTGTCGTTTCGTGTCGTGTCGTGTCGTGGGTGTCGTGTCGTGTCGTGTCGTGTCGTGCGTGTCGTGTCGTGTCGTGTCGTGTCGTGCGTGTCGTGTCGTTCGTGTCGTGTCGTGTCGTGCGTGTCGTGTCGTATCGTGCGTGTTGTGTCGTGTCGTGACGTGTCGTGTCGTGTCGTGTGGTGTCGTGTCGTGTCGTGTCATGTCGTGTCGTGTCGTGTCGAGTCGTTCGTGTCGTGTCGTGTCGTGTCGTGCCGTGCCGTGCCGTGACGTGACGTGACGAGACGAGACTTTTAACTTTTTCGATTTTTAACATTTTTTTTATTTTTTTATTTTTTATATCTTTTGATTTTTTATATTTTTCGAAATTAACATTTTTTGAATTTTTATATTTTTTGATTTTTAATATTTTTTAATTTTTTAAATTTTTATAATACTTAGACGAGACGAGACGTTACGTGTCGTGTCGTGACGTGTCGTGTCGTGTCGTGTTGCCTCGTGTCGTTTCCTGTCGTGTCGTGACGTGTCGTGTCGTGTCGTGTCGTGTCGTGTCGTGCCGTGCCGTGCCGTGTCGTGTCGTGTCGAGTCGTGCGTGTCGTGTCGTGTCGTGTCGTGTCGTGACGTGTCGTGCGTGTCGTGTCGTGTCGTGTCGTGCAGTGCCGTGCCGTGCCGTGCCGTGACGAGACTTTTAATTTTTTTGATTTTTTACATTTTTTTATTTTTTATTTTTTATATTTTTTGATTTTTTATATTTTTTGATTTTTTATATTTTTCGAAATTAACATTTTTTGAATTTTTATATTTTTTGATTTTTAATATTTTTTGATTTTTTAAATTTTTATAATTCTTAGACGAGACGAGACGTTACGTGTCGTGTCGTGTCGTGTCGTGACGTGTCGTGTCGTGTTGCCTCGTGTCGTTTCGTGTCGTGTCGTGACGTGTTGTGTCGTGTCGTGTCGTGTCGAGTCGTGTCGTGTTGTGTCGTGTCGTGTCGTGTCGTGCCTTGCCGTGTCGTGTCGTGTCGTGCGTGTCGTGTCGTGTCGTGTCGTGTCGTGCGTGTCGTGTCGTGTCGTGTCGTGCGTGTCGTGTCGTGTCGTGTCGTGCGTTTCGTGTCGTGTCGTGCGTGTCGCGTCGTGTCGTGTCGTGTCGTGTCGTGCGTGTCGTGTCGTATCGTGTCGTGTCGTGTCGTGTCGTGCGTGTCGTGTCGTTTCGTGTCGTGTCGTGCGTGTCGTGTCGTGTCGTGTCGTGTAGTGTCGTGTCGTTTCGTTTCGTGTCGTGTCGTGCGTGTCGTGTCGTGTCGTGTCGTGCGTGTCGTGTCGTGTCGTGTCGTGTCGTTTCGTGTCGTGTCGTGTCATGCGTGTCGTGTCGTGTCGTGTCGTTTCGTGTCGTGCGTGTCGTTTCGTGTCGTGTCGTGTCGTGTCGTGCGTGTCGTTTCGTGTCGTGTCGTGTCGTGCGTGTCGTGTCGTGTCGTGTCGTGTCGTGCGTGTCGTCTCGTGCGTGTCGTGTCGTTCGTGTCGTGTCGTGTCGTGTCGTGTCGTGCGTGTCGTTTCGTGTCGTGTCGTGTCGTGTCGTGCGTGTCGTGTCGTGTCGTGTCGTGCGTGTCGTGTCGTTCGTGTCTTGTCGTGTCGTGTCGTATCGTGTCGTGTCGTGTCGTGTCGTGCGTGCGTGTCGTGTCGTGTCGTGTCGTGTCGTGCGTGTCGTGTGGTGTCGTGTGGTGTCGTGTGGTGTCGTGTAGTGTTGTGTCGTGTCGTGTCGTGCCGTGCCGTGCCGTGCCGTGCCGTACCGTGCCGTGTCGTGTCGTGTCGTGTCGTGTCGTGTCGTGTCTTGTCTTGTCGTGTCGTGTCGTGACGTGCGTGTCGTGTCGTGTCGTTTCGTTTCGCGTCGTGTCGTGTCGTGTCGTGCTTGTCGTGTCGTGTCGTTTCGTGTCGTGTCGTGTCGTGTTGTGTTGTATCGTGCGTGTCGTGTCGTGTCGTGCCGTGTCGTGTTAGATAGATAGATTTATTATTACTGCAGGTAGGTATACAACCTGGTGGCAGAACATTACAATTTACATATTACAACTAGGAATAGTAATACACTGTAATTTTAAAACATTTTAAGACATTAATAATAATAATGAAAATAACAATAATAATAATAATAATAATAATAATAATATAATGACAATAATAACATTAACAGCATTAACTCTACATTTTATGACTGTCCTGGACGGAATATTAAACTAATAAATACCTTTTAAAATACACAGCAATTCAATTCACTTCACTACTCCTTCTCTCTCTACTTCTCTATTACAATACAATACAATACATTTATTTTGGCCACAATTGGCGTCCCTGCCAAGTGGTAGCCAATCAATTACACTATACAAATGAAAATTAAATACAATGTACTACCCAGAACCGTGTATACCCCAGCATAGCAAGAAAGCCTCCATTTCACGCGTACACATGTGAAACTCAGACTCTCCGTGCACACACCCAAACACGCACGCACCACGCACAAACACGCATACACACACATGCACCCACACACATACATACACACCCATACACACACACGCACCCACACACACACATACATACTTATACACACACATAGCCCCACACTCCACTATATTTTATTTTATTTTTAACATTGGCAATGTCGCACATCACGCCAAACTTCCCTGGAACTGCACTTCACTTCACTAAAAGTACCTAATAATTTGTAGAAAAGAAAAATAAAAAAATAAAAAAATGCTATTTGAGACTTCTTAAGCGATTTTTAAAACATTTTACGTCCTTGGGAAAGGGCTCCATGACTGTTGCAGGTATTTCGTTCCAATCCCTAATTGTGCGATTTACAAATGAATATTTACCGGTATCAGTTCGCTGCCGTTGAGTTTTTATTTTCCATTTATGATCTTTTCTCCCTATACGTGCAGGACTGTCTAGTCTTCCACTTATTCCCTCCCACGCAGGAGATTTATTATACGCTTTAAACATACAACATAATCTTGCATTCTTCCTGCGGGAACTTAATGATTCGAAATGTGTGTCACGTTCCCTTGCAAACCCTCTATTTATGAATTTCACTGCCCTTTTTTGGATCTTTTCTAATTCTTTATTTGACCTATTCTGTACGGATCCCAACAAGCTGACGAGTGTTGTGCCGTGCCGTGCCGTGCCTTGCCGTGCCGTGATGTGACGAGACTTTTTATTTTTTTGATTTTTTACATTTTTTTTATTTTTTGATTTTTTATATTTTTTGATTTTTTATATTTTTTGATTTTTTATATTTTTTGATTTTTTAAATTTTTTGATTTTTCATATTTTTCGTAATTAACATTTTTTGAATTTTTAAATTTTTTGATTTTTAAAATTTTTCATTTTTTAAATTTTTATAATTCTTAGACGAGACGAGACGTTACGTGTCGTGTCGTGTCGTGACGTGTCGTGTCGTGTCGTGTTGCCTCGTGTCGTTTCGTGTTGTGTCGTGTCGTTACGTGTCGTGTCGTGTCGTGTCGTGTCGTGTCGTGCGTGTCGTGTCGTGTCGTGTGGCGTCGTGTCGTGTCGTGTCGTGCGTGTCGTGTCGTGTCGTTTCATGTCGTGTCGTGTCGTGCGTGTCGTGTCGTGTCGTTTCGTGTCGTATCGTGTCGTGTCGTGCGTGTCGTGTCGTGTCGTGTCGTGCGTGTCGTGTCGTGTCGTTTCGTGTCGTGTCGTGCGTGTCGTGTCGTGTCGTCTCGTGCGTGCCGTGTCGTGTCGTGTCGTGCGTGTCGTGTCGTGCGTGTCGTGTCGTTCGTGTCGTGTCGTGTCGTGCGTGTCGTGTCGTGTCGTGTCGCGTCGTGTCGTGTCGTGTCGTGCGTGTCGTGTCGTGTCGTGTCGTTTCATGTCGTGTCGTGTCGTGCGTGTCGTGTCGTGTCGTTTCGTGTCGTATCGTGTCGTGTCGTGCGTGTCGTGTCGTGTCGTGTCGTGCGTGTCGTGTCGTGTCGTGTCGTTTCGTGTCGTGTCGTGGGTGTCGTGTCGTGTCGTCTCGTGCGTGCCGTGTCGTGTCGTGTCGTGCGTGTCGTGTCGTGCGTGTCGTGTCGTTCGTGTCGTGTCGTGTCGTGTCGTGCGTGTCGTTTCGTGTCGTGTCGTGTCGTTTCGTGCGTGTCGTGTCGTGTCGTGTCGTGCATGTCGTGTCGTGCGTGTCGTGTCGTTCGTGTCGTGTCGTGTCGTGCGTATCGTGTCGTGTCGTGTCGTGCCGTGCCGTGCCGTGCCGTGACAAGACTTTTAATTTTTTGATTTTTTATATTTTTTTATTTTTTAATTTTTTTGATTTTTTATATTTTTTGATTTTTTTATATTTTTTGATTTTTTATATTTTTTGATTTTTTTAATTTTTCGAAATTAACATTTTTTGAATTTTTATATTTTTTTATTTTTAATATTTTTTGATTTTTTAAATTTTTATAATTCTTAGACGAGACGAGACGAGACGTTACGTGTCGTGTCGTGTCGTGTCGTGACGTGTCGTGTCGTGTCGTGTCGTGCGTGTCGTGTCGTTTCGTGTCGTGTCGTGCGTGTCGTGTCGTGTCGTGTCGTGTCGTGACGTGCGTGTCGTGTCGTGCCGTGTCGTGTCGTGTCGTGCGTGTCGTGTCGTGTCGTGTCGTGTCGTGTAGTGTCGTGTCGTATCGTGTCGTGTCGTGTCGTGCGTGTCGTGTCATCTCGTGTCGTGTCGTGTCGTGCGTGTCGCGTCGTGTCGTGTCGTGCGTGTCGTGTCGTGTCGTGTCGTGTCGTGCGTGTCGTGTCGTGACGTGTCGTGCGTGTCGTGTCGTGTCGTGTCGTGAGTGTCGTGTCGTGTCGTGTCGTGCGTATTATATCGTGTCGTGTCGTGCGTGTCGTGTCGTGTCGTGTCGTTTCGTGTCGTGTCGTGTCATGCGTGTCGTGTCGTGTCGTGTCGTGTCGTGTGTGTCGTGTCGTGTCGTGTCGTGTCGTGTTGTGTCGTGCGTGTCGTGTCGTGTCGTGTCGTGTCGTGCGTGTTGTGTCGTGTCGTGTCGTGTCGTGCGTGTCGTGTCGTGCGTATCGTGTCGTGTCGTGTCGTGTCGTGCCGTGCCGTGACGTGATGAGACTTTTATTTTTTTATTTTTTATATTTTTTATATTTTTATTTTTTGATTTTTTATATTTTTTGACTTTTTATATTTTTTGATTTTTTATATTTTTTGATTTTTTATATTTTTTATTTTTTATATTTTCGAAATTTACAATTTTTGAATTTTCATATTTTTTGTTTTTTAATATTTTTTGATTTTTTAAATTTTTTTAATCTTAGACGAGACGAGACGTTGCGTGTCGTGTCGTGTCGTGACGTCTCGTGTCGTGTCGTGTTGTCTCGTGTCGTTTCGTGTCGTGTCGTGTCGTGTTGTGTTGTGTCGTGCCGTGCCGAGTCGTGTCGTGTTGTGTCTTGTCGTGTCGTGTCGTGTCGTGTCGTGTCGTGTCGTGTCGTGTCGTGCGTGTCGTGTCGTTTCGTGTCGTGACGTGTCGTGCGTGTCGTGTCGTGTCGTGTCGTGCGTGTCGTGCCGTGCCTTGCCCTCTCGTGTCTTGTCTTGTCGTGTCGTGTCGTGTCGTGTCGTGTCGTGCGTGTCGTGTCGTGTCGTTCGTGTCGTGTCGTGTCGTTTCGTGTCGTGTCGTGTCGTGTCGTGCGTGTCGTGTCGTGTCGTGTCGTGTCGTGCCGTGCCGTTTCGTTTCGTGTCGTGTCGTGTCGTGTCGTGTCGTGTCGTGCGTGTCGTGTCGTGTCGTTTCGTGTCGTGTCGTGTCGTGTCGTTTCGAGTCGTGTCGTGTCGTGTCGTGTCGGGTCGTGTCGTGTCGTGTCGTGTCGTGTCGTGCGTGTCGTGTCGTGTCGTGTCGTGTCGTTTCGTGTCGTGTCGTGTCGTGCGTGTCGTGTCGTGTGTGTCGTGTCGTGTCGTGTCGTGTCGTGTCGTGCGTGTCTTGTCGTGTCGTGTCGTGCGTGTTGTGTCGTGTCGTGTCGTGTCGTGTCGTGCGTGTCGTGTCGTGCGTATCGTGTCGTGTCGTGTCGTGTCGTGCCGTGCCGTGCCGTGCCGTGACGTGATGAGACTTTTAATTTTTTGATTTTTTATATTTTTTATATTTTTATTTTTTGATTTTTTATATATTTTGACTTTTTATATTTTTTGATTTTTTATATTTTTTGATTTTTTATATTTTTTATTTTTTTATATTTTCGAAATTTACAATTTTTGAATTTTCATATTTTTTGATTTTGAATATTTTTTGATTTTTTAAATTTTTATAATTCTTAGACAAGGCGAGACGTTGCGTGTCGTGTCGTGACGTGTCGTGTCGTGTCGTGTTGTCTCGTGTCGTTTCGTGTCGTGTCGTGTCGTGTCGTGTTGTGTCGTGTCGTGCCGTGCCGTGTCGTGTCGTGTCGTGTCTTGTCGTGTCGTGTCGTGTCGTGTCGTGCGTGTCGTGTCGTTTCGTGTCGTGACGTGTCGTGCGTGTCGTGTCGTGTCGTGTCGTGTCGTGCGTGTCGTGCCGTGCCTTGCCCTGTCGTGTCTTGTCTTGTCGTGTCGTGTCGTGTCGTGTCGTGTCGTGCGTGTCGTGTCGTGTCGTTTCGTGTCGTGTCGTGTCGTGCGCGTCGAGTCGTGTCGTGTCGTGTCGTGTCGTGCGTGTCATTTCGTGTCATGTCGTGTCGAGTCGTGCGTGTCGTGTCGTGTCGTGCCTTGCCGTGTCGTTTCGTGTCGTGTCGTGTCGTGTCGTGTCGTGTCGTGTCGTGCGTGTCGTGTCGTGTCGTGTCGTTTCGTGTCGTGTCGTGACGTGTCGTGTCGTTTCGTGTCGTGTCGTGTCGTGTCGTGTCGGGTCGTGTCGTGTCGTGTCGTGTCGTGTCGTGCGTGTCGTGTCGTGTCGTGTCGTTTCGTGTCGTGTCGTGCGTGTCGTGTCGTGTCGTGTCGTGTCGTGTCGTGTCGTGCGTGTCGTGTCGTGTCGTGTCGTGCGTGTCGTGTCGTGTCGTGTCGTGTCGTGCGTGTCGTGCCGTATCGTGCGTGTTGTGTCGTGTCGTGTTGTGACGTGTCGTGTCGTGTCGTGTCGTGTGGAGTCGTGTCGTGTCGTGTCATGTCATGTCGTGTCGTGTCGTGTCGAGTCGTTCGTGTCGTGTCGTGTCGTGTCGTGCCGTGCCGTGCCGTGCCGTGCCGTGACGTGACGAGGCTTTTAACTTTTTCGATTTTTTACATTTTTTTTATTTTTTATATCTTTTGATTTTTTATATTTTTTGATTTTTATATTTTTTGATTTTTTAAATTTTTATAATACTTAGACGAGACGAGACGTTACGTGTCGTGTCGTGTCGTGACGTGTCGTGTCGTGTCGTGTCGCCTCGTGTCGTTTCCTGTCGTGTCGTGACGTGTCGTGTCGTGTCGTGTCGTGTCGTGCCGTGCCGTGTCGTGTCGTGTCGAGTCGTGCGTGTCGTGTCGTGTCGTGTCGTGACGTGTCGTGCGTGTCGTGTCGTGTCGTGTCGTGCAGTGCCGTTCCGTGCCGTGCCGTGACGTGACGAGACTTTTAATTTTTTTGATTTTTTACATTATTTTTATTTTTTATTTTTTATATTTTTTGATTTTTTATATTTTTTGATTTTTTATATTTTTCGAAATTAACATTTTTTGAATTTTTATATTTTTTAATTTTTTATATTTTTTGATTTTTTTAATTTTTATAATAATTAGACGAGACGAGACGTTACGTGTCGTGTCGTGTCGTGACGTGTCGTGTCGTGTCGTGTCGCCTCGTGTCGTTTCCTGTCGTGTCGTGACGTGTCGTGTCGTGTCGTGTCGTGTCGTGTCGTGTCGTGCCGTGCCGTGTCGTGTCGTGTCGAGTCCTGCGTGTCGTGTCGTGTCGTGACGTGTCGTGCGTTGTGTGTCGTGTCGTGTCGTGCAGTGCCGTGCCGTGCCGTGCCGTGACGAGACTTTTAATTTTTTTGATTTTTTACATTTTTTTATTTTTTATTTTTTATATTTTTTGATTTTTTATATTTTTTGATTTTTTATATTTTTCGAAATTAACATTTTTTGAATTTTTATATTTTTTGATTTTTAATATTTTTTGATTTTTTAAATTTTTATAATTCTTAGACGAGACGAGACGTTACGTGTCGTGTCGTGTCGTGTCGTGACGTGTCGTGTCGTGTTGCCTCGTGTCGTTTCGTGTCGTGTCGTGACGTGTTGTGTCGTGTCGTGTCGTGTCGTGTCGTGCGTGTCGTGTCGTGTCGTGTCGTGTCGTGCGTGTCGTGTCGTGTCGTGTCGTGTCGTGTCGTGTCGTGCGTGTCGTGTCGTGTCGTTTCGTGTCGTGTCGTGTCGTGCGTGTCGTGTCGCGCCGTGACGTGTCGTGACGTGCGTGTCGTGTCGTTCGTGTCGTGTCGTGTCGAGTCGTGTCGTGCGTGTCATGTCGTGTCGTGTCGTGCGTATCGTGTCGTGTCGTGTCGTGTCGTGCCGTGACGTGCCGTGACGTGACGTATTTTTTATATTTTTTATTTTTTATTTTTTTTATTTTTTATATTTTTTAATTTTTTATATTTTTTGATTTTATATATTTTTTGATTTTATATATTTTTTAATTTTTTATACTTTCGAAATTAACAATTTTTGAATTTTCATATTTTTAGATTTTTAATATTTTTTTATTTTTTAAATTTTTATAATTCTTAGACGAGACGAGACGTTACGAGTCGTGTCGTGTCGTGTCGTGACGTGTCGTGTCGTGTCGTGTCGTGTCGTGCGTGAAGTGTCGTGCCGAGTCGTGTCGTGTCGTGCGTGTCGTGTCGTGTCGTGTCGTGTTGTGCAGTGTCGTGTCGTATCGTGTCGTGCATGTCGTGTCATCTCGTGTCGTGTCGTGTCGTGCGTGTCGTGTCGTGTCGTGTCGAGTCGTGCGTGTCGTGTCGTGTCGTGTCGTGCGTGTCGTGTCGTGTCGTGTCGTGCGTGTCGTGTCGTGTCGTGTCGTGCCGTTTCGTGTCGCGTCGTGTCGTGCAGTGTCGTGTCGTGTCGTGTCGTGTCGTGTCGTGCGTGTCGTGTCATCTCGTGTCGTGTCGTGTCGTGCGTGTCGTGTCGTGTCGTGTCGTGTCGTGCGTGTCGTGTCGTGTCGTGTCGTGTCGTGTCGTGTCGTGCGTGTCGTGTCGTGTCGTTTCGTGTCGTGCGTGTCGTGTCGTGTCGTGTCGTGCGTGTCGTGTGGTGTCGTGTCGTGTCGTGTCGTGCGTGTCGTGTCGTGTCGTGTCGTGTCGTGCGTTTCGTGTCGTGTCGTGCGTGTCGTGACATGCGTGTCGTGTCGTTCGTGTCGTGTCGTGTCGTGCGTTTCGTGTCGTGCCATGTCGTGTCGTGTACTGCGTGTCGTGTCGTGTCGTGTCGTATCGTGCGTGTCGTGTCGTTTCGTGTCGTGACGTGTCGTGTCGTTCGTGTCGTGTCGTGTCGTGTCCTTTCGTGTCGTGTCGTGCGTGTCGTGTCGTGTCGTGTCTTGTCGTGTCGTGTCGTGCGTGTCGTGTCGTGTCGTGTCGTGCGTGTGGTGTCGTGTCGTGACGTGCGTGTCGTGTCGTGCCGTGTCGTGTCGTGTCGTGCGTGTCGTGTCGTGTCGTGTCGTGTCGTGTAGTGTAGTGTCGTGTCGTGTCGTGTCGTGTCGTGCGTGTCGAGTCATCTCGTGTCGTGTCGTGTCGTGCTTGTCGTGTCGTGTCGTGTCGTGTCGTGTCGTGCGTGTCGTGTCGTGTCTTGTCGTGTCGTGCGTGTCGAGTCGTGTCTTGTCGTGTCGTGTCGTGTCCTGCGTGTCGAGTCGTGTCGTGTCGTGTCGTTTCGTGTCGTGTCGTGCGTGTCGTGTCGTGTCGTGCGTGTCATGTCGTGTCGTGTCGTGTCGTGCGTGTCGTGTCGTGTCGTGTCGTGTCGTGCGTGTCGTGTCGTGTCGGGTCGTGCGTGTCGAGTCGTTTCGTGTCGTGTCGTGCGTGTCGTGTCGTGTCGTGTCGTGACGTGCGTGTCGTGTCGTGACGTGTCGTGTCGTGTCGTGCGTGTCGTGTCGTGTCGTGCGTGTCGTTCGTGTCGTGTCGTGCGTGTCGTGTCGTGTCGTGTCGTTTTCTGTCGTGTCGTGTCGTGTCGTGCGTGTCGTGTCGTGTCGTGCGTGTCGTGTCGTTTCGTGTCGTGTCGTGTCGGGCGTGTCGTGTCGTGTCGTGTCGTGCGTGTCGTGTCGTGTCGTGCGTGTCGTGTCGTTTCGTGTCGTGCGTGTCGTGTCGTGTCGTGTCGTGCGTGTCGTGTCGGGCGTGTCGTGTCGTGTCGTGTTGTGTCGTGCGTGTCGTGTCGTGTCGTGTCGTGCGTGTCGTGTCGTGTCGTGTCGTGCGTGTCGTGTCTTGTCGTGTCGTGCGTGTCGTGTCGTGTCGTGTCGTGTCGTGCGTGTCGTGTCGTGTCGTGCGTGTCGTGTCGTGTCGTGCGTGTCGTGTCGTTCGTGTCGTGTCGTGTCGTGCGTGTCGTTTCGTGTCGTGTCGTGTCGTTTCGTGCGTGTCGTATCGTGTCGTGTCGTGCGTGTCGTGTCGTGCGTGTCGTGTCGTGCGTGTCGTGTCGTTCGTGTCGTGTCGTGTCGTGTCGTGCGTGTCATGTCGTGTCGTGTCGTGCGTGTCGTGTCGTGTCGTGTCGTGACGTGCGTGTCGTGTCGTGACGTGTCGTGTCGTGTCGTGCGTGTCGTGTCGTGTCGTGTCGTGCGTGTCGTGTCGTTCGTGTCGTGTCGTGCGTGTCGTGTCGTGTCGTGTCGTTTTCTGTCGTGTCGTGTCGTGTCGTGCGTGTCGTGTCGTGTCGTGTCGTGCGTGTCGTGTCGTGTCGTGCGTGTCGTGTCGTTTCGTGTCGTGTCGTGTCGGGCGTGTCGTGTCGTGTCGTGTCGTGCGTGTCGTGTCATGTCGTGCGTGTCATGTCGTGTCGTGTCGTGTCGTGTCGTGCGTGTCGTGTCGTGTCGTGTCGTGCGTGTCGTGTCGTGTCGTGTCGTGCGTGTCGTGTCGTTTCGTGTCGTGTCGCGCGTGTCGTTTCGTGTCGTGTCGTGACGTGCGTGTCGTGTCGTGACGTGTCGTGTCGTGTCGTGTCGTGTCGTGCTTGTCGTGTCATCTCGTGTCGTGTCGGGCATGTCGTGTCGTGTCGTGTCGTGCGTGTCGTGTCGTGTCGTGTCGTGCGTGTCGTGTCGTGTCGTGTCGTGCGTGTCGTGTCGTGTCGTGCGTGTCGTGTCGTGTCGTGTCGTGTCGTGCGTGTCGTGTCGTGCGTGTCGTGTCGTGTCGTGCGTGTCGTGTCGTTCGTGTCGTGTCGTGTCGTGCGTGTCGTTTCGTGTTGTGTCCTGTCGTTTCGTGCGTGTCGTATCGTGTCGTGTCGTGCGTGTCGTGTCGTGCGTGTCGTGTCGTGCGTGTCGTGTCGTTCGTGTCGTGTCGTGTCGTGTCGTGCGTGTCATGTCGTGTCGTGTCGTGCGTATCGTGTCGTGTCGTGTCGTGTCGTGTCGTGCCGTGCCGTGCCGTGACAAGACGTTTTATTTTTTTAATTTTTTTTATTTTTTATTTTTTGATTTTTATATTTTTTGATCTTTTATATTTTTGATTTTTTATATTTTTTGATTTTTTATATTTTTTGTTTTTTTATATTTTTTGATTTTTTATATTTTTCGAAATTAATATTTTTTGAATTTTTATATTTTTTGATTTTCAAAATTTTTTTAATTCTTTAAATTTTTATAATTTTTAGACGAGACGAGACGTTACGTGTCGTGTCGTGTCGTGTCGTATCTTGTCGTGTCGTGTCGTGCGTGTCGTGTCGTGTCGTGTCGTGTCGTTTCGTGTCGTGTCGTGTCGTGTCGTGCGTGTCGTGTCGTGTCGTGTCGTGCGTGTCGTGTCGTGTCTTGTCGTGTCGTGTCGTGTCGTGCGTGTCGTGTCGTGTCGTGCGTGTCGCGTCCTGTCGTGTCGTGTCGTGTGCGTGTTGTGTCGTGTCGTGTCGTGTCGTGCGTGTCGTGTCGTTTCGTGTCGTGTCGTGCGTGTCGTGTCGTTTCGTGTCGTGTCGTGCGTGTCGTGTCGTGTCGTGTCGTGACGTGCGTGTCGTGTCGTGCCGTGCTGTGTCGTGTCGTGCTTGTCGTGTCGTGTCGTGTCGTGTAGTGTCGTGTCATGTCGTGTCGTTTCGTGTCGTGACGTGTCGTGCGTGTCGTGTCGTGTCGTGTCGTGCGTGTCGTTCCGTGCCGTGCCGTGTCGTGTCTTGTCTTGTCGTGTCGTGTCGTGTCGTGTCGTGCGTGTCGTGTCGTGTCGTGTCGTTTCGTGTCGTGTCGTGTCGTGCGTGTCGTGTCGTGTCTTGTCTTGTCGTGTCGTGTCGTGTCGTGTCGTGCGTGACGTGTCGTGTCGTGTCGTGTCGTGTCGTGCGTGTCGTGTCGTTTCGTGTCGTGTCGTACGTGTCGTGTCGTGTCGTGTCGTGACGTGCGTGTCGTGTCGTGCCGTGTCAAGTCGTGTCGTGCGTGTCGTGTCGTGTCGTGTCGTGTCGTGTCGTGTCGTGTAGTGTCGTGTCGTGTCGTGTCGTGTCGTGCGTGTCGTGTCGTTGTCGTGTCGTGACGTGTAGTGCGTGTCGTATCGTGTCGTGTCGTGCGTGTCGTGCCGTGCCGTGTCGTGTCTTGTCTTGTCGTGTCGTGTCGTGTCGTGCGTGTCGTGTCGTGTCGTTTCGTGTCGTGTCGTGTCGTGCGTGTCGTGTCGTGTCGTGTCGTGCGTGTCGTGTCTTGTCGTGCGTGTCGTGTCGTTTCGTGTCGTGTCGTGCGTGTCGTGTCGTGTCGTGTCGTGACGTGCGTGTCGTGTCGTGTCGTGCCGTGTCGTGTCGTGTCGTGCGTGTCGTGTCGTGTCGTGTCGTGTAGTGTCGCGTCGTGTCGTGTCGTGTCATGCGTGTCGTGTCATTTCGTGTCGTGTCGTGTCGTGTCGTGCGTGTCGTGTCGTGTCGTGTCGTGTCGTGCGTGTCGTGTAGTGTCGTGCGTGTCGTGTCGTGTCCTGTCGTGTCGTGCGTGTAGTGTCGTGTCGTGTCGTGTCGTGCGTGTCGTGTCGTGCGTGTCGTGTCGTTCGTGTCGTGTCGTGTCGTGTCGTGCGTGTCGTTTCGTGTAGTGTCGTGTCGTTTCGTGCGTGTCGTGTCGTGTCGTGAGTGTCGTGTCGTGCGTGTCGTGTCGTTCGTGTCGTGTCGTGCCGTGCCGTGTCGTGTCTTGTCGTGTCGTGTCGTGTCGTGTCGTGTCGTGCGTGTCGTGTCGTGTCGTTTCGTGTCGTGTCGTGCGTGTCGTGTCGTGTCGTGACGTGCGTGTCGTGTCGTGCCGTGTCGTGTCGTGTCGTGCGTGTCGTGTCGTGTCGTGTCGTGTAGTGTCGTGTCGTGTCGTGTCGAGTCGTGTCGTGCGTGTCGTGTCGTGTCATGTCGTTTCGTGTCGTGCCGTGCCGTGCCGTGCCGTGTCGTGTCTTGTCGTGTCGTGTCGTGTCGTGTCGTGTCGTGCGTGTCGTGTCGTGTCGTGTTGTGTCGTGCGTGTCGTGTCGTGTCGTGCTTGTCGTGTCGTGTCGTGTCGTGCGTGTCGTGTCGTTTCGTGTCGCGTCGTGCGTGTCGTGTCGTGTCGTGACGTGCGTGTCGTGTCGTGCCGTGCCGTGTCGTGTCGTGTCGTGCGTGTCGTGTCGTGTCGTGTCGTGTCGTGTAGTGTCGTGTCGTGTGTCGTGTCGTGTCGTGTCGTGTCGTGCGTGTCGTGTCGTGACGTGTCGTGCGTGTCGTGTCGTGTCGTGTCGTGCGTGTCGTTCCGTGCCGTGCCGTGTCGTGTCTTGTCTTGTCGTGTCGTGTCGTGTCGTGTCGTGCGTGTCGTGTCGTGTCGTGTCGTGTCGTGCGTGTCGTGTCGTGTCGTATCGTGCGTGTCGTGTCGTGTCGTGACGTGTCGTGTCGTGTCGTGTCGTGTCGTGTGGTGTCGTGTCGTGTCGTGTCATGTCGTGTCGTGTCGTGTCGTGTCGTGCGTGTCGTGTCGTGTCGTGCCGTGCCGTGCCGTGACGAAACTTTTATTTTTTTTGATTTTTTACATTTTTTTTTATTTTTTATATTTTTTGATTTTTTATATTTTTTGATTTTTTATATTTTTTAATTTTTTATATTTTTTGATTTTTTATATTTTTCGAAATTAACATTTTTTGAAGTTTTATATTTTTTGATTTTTAATATTTTTTGATTTTTAAAATTTTTATAATTCTTAGACGAGACGAGACGTTACGTGTCGTGTCGTGTCGTGTCGTGTCGTGCGTGTCGTGTCGTGTCGTATCGTGCGTGTCGTGTCGTGTCGTGTCGTGCGTGTCGTGTCGTGTCGTGTCGTGTCGTGCGTGTCGTGTCGTGTCGTGTCGTGCGTGTCGTGTCGTGCGTGTCGTGTCGTTCGTGTCGTGTCGTGTCGTGTCGTGTCGTGCGTGTCGTTTCGTGTCGTGTCGTGTCGTTTCGTGCGTGTCGTGTCGTGTCGTGCGTGTCGTGTCGTGCGTGTCGTTCGTGTCGTGTCGTGTCGTGTCGTGCGTGTCATGTGTCGGTCGTGTCGTGCGTATCGTGTCGTGTCGTGTCGTGTCGTGCCGTGCCGTGCCGTGCCGTGACGTGACGAGACTTTTTTTTTTGATTTATTATTTTATTTTTTTATTTTTTGATTTTTTATATTTTTTGATTTTTTATATTTTTTGTTTTTTTATATTTTTTGATTTTTTATATTTTTTGATTTTTTATATTTTTTAATTTTTTATATTTTAGAAATTAACAATTTTTGAATTTTCATATTTTTTGATTTTTAATATTTTTTGATTTTTTAAGATTTTATAATTCTTAGACGAGACGTTACGTGTCGTGTCGTGTCGTGTCGTGACGTGACGTGTCGTGTCGTGGTGTCTCGTTTCGTTTCGTGTCGTGTCGTGTCGTGTTGTGTCGTGTCGTCCCGTGCCGTGTCGTGTCGTGTCTTGTCATGTCGTTTCGTGTCGTGTCGTGTCGTGTCGTGCGTGACGTGTCGTGTCGTGTCGTGTCTTGTCGTGTCGTGTCGTGTCGTGTCGTGCGTGTCGTGTCGTGTCGTTTCGTGTCGTGACGTGTCGTGCGTGTCGTGTCGTGTCGTGCGTGTCGTGCCGTGCCGTGTCGTGTCTTGTCGTGTCGTGTCGTGTCGTGCGTGTCGTGTCGTGTCGTGTCGTGTCGTTTCGTGTCGTGTCGTGTCGTGCGTGTCGTGTCGTGTCGTGCGTGTCGTGCCGTGCCCTGCCGTGCCGTGTCGTGTCTTGTCGTGTCGTGTCGTGTCGTGTGCGTGTCGAGTCGTGTCGTTTCGTGTCGTGTCGTGTCGTGCGTGTCGTGTCGTGTCGTGCGTGTCGTGTCGTCTCGTGTCGTGTCGTGCGTGTCGCGTCGTGTCGTGTCGTGTCGTGTCATGCGTGTCGTGTCGTGCGTGTCGTGTCGTGTCGTGTCGTGCCGTGCCGTGTCGTGTCGTGTCGTGTCGTGTCGTGCGTGTCGTGTCGTTTCGTGTCGTGTCGTTTTGTGTCGTGTCGTGTCGGGTCGTGTCGTTACGTGCCGTGTCGTGTTGTGTCGTGCGTGTCGTGTCGTGTCGTGTCGTGTAGTGTCGTGTCGTGTCGTGTCGTGTTGTGTCGTGCGTGTCGTGTCGTGTCGTGTCGTGCGTGTCGTGTCGTGTCGTGTCGTGCGTGTCGTGTCGTGTCGTGTCTTGTCGTGCGTGTCGTGTCGTGTCGTGTCGTGACGTGTCGTGTCGTGTCGTGTCGTGCCGTGCCGTGTCGTGTCGTGTCGTGTCGTGCGTGTCGTGTCGTGTCGTTTCGTGTCGTGTCGTGTCGTGTCGTTTTGTGTCGTGTCGTGTCGTGTCGTGTAGTGTCGTGTCATGTCGTGTTGTGTCGTGCGTGTCGTGCCGTGTCGTGTCGTGTCGTGCGTGCCGTGTCGTGTCGTGTCGTATCGTGCGTGTCGTGTCGTGTCGTGACGTGTCGTGTCGTGTCGTGTGGTGTCGTGTCGTGTCGTGTCGTGTCATGTCGTGTCGTGTCGTGTCGTGTCGTGTCGTGCGTGTCGTGTCGTGTCGTGTCGTTCCGTGCCGTGCCGTGACATGACGAGACTTTTATTTTTTTTGATCTTTTACATTTTTTATTTTTTATATTTTTTGATATTTTATATTTTTTGATTTTTTATATTTTTTGATTTTTTATATTTTTTGATTTTTTATATTTTTTAATTTTTTATATTTTCGAAATTAACAATTTTTGAATTTTCATATTTTTTGATTTTTAATATTTTTTTGATTTTTTAAATTTTTTATAATTCTTAGACGAGACGAGACGAGACGTTACGTGTCGTGTCGTGTCGTGTCGTGTCGTGCGTGTCGTGTTGTGTCGTATCGTGCGTGTCGTGTCGTGTCGTGTCGTGCGTGTCGTGTCGTGTCGTGCGTGTCGTGTCGTGTCGTGTCGTGTCGTGCGTGTCGTGTCGTGCGTGTCGTGTCGTTCGTGTCGTGTCGTGTCGTTTGTGTCGTGCGTGTCGTTTCGTTTCGTGTCGTGTCGTTTCGTGCGTGTCGTGTCGTGTCGTGCGTGTCATGTCGTGCGTGTCGTTCGTGTCGTGTCGTGTCGTGCGTGTCATGTGTCGGTCGTGTCGTGCGTATCGTGTCGTGTCGTGTCGTGTCGTGCCGTGCCGTGCCGTGCCGTGACGTGACGAGACTTTTTATTTTTTGATTTTTTATATTTTTATTTTTTTTATTTTTTGATTATTTATATTTTTTGATTTTTTATATTTTTTGATTTTTATATTTTTTGAGTTTTTATATTTTTTAATTTTTTATATTTTAGAAATTAACGATTTTTGAATTTTCATATTTTTTGATTTTTAATATTTTTTGATTTTTTAAGATTTTATAATTCTTAGACGAGACGTTACGTGTCGTTTTCGTGTCGTGTCGTGTCGTGACGTGACGTGTCGTGTCGTGGTGTCTCGTGTCGTTTCGTGTCGTGTCGTGTCGTGTTGTGTCGTGGTCGTCCGTGCCGTGTCGTGTCGTGTCTTGTCATGTCGTTTCGTGTCGTGTCGTGTCGTGTCGTGCGTGACGTGTCGTGTCGTGTCGTGTCTTGTCGTGTCGTGTCGTGTCGTGTCGTGTCGTGTCGTGCGTGTCGTGTCGGTTCGTGTCGTGACGTGTCGTGCGGTCGTGTCGTGTCGTGCGTGTCGTGCCGTGCCGTGCCGTGTCGTGTCTTGTCGTGTCGTGTCGTGTCGTGCGTGTCGTGTCGTGTCGTTTCGTGTCTGTGTCGTGTCGTGCGTGTCGTGTCGTTTCGTGCGTGTCGTGCCGTGCCCTGCCGTGCCGTGGTCGTGTCTTGTCGTGTCGTGTCGTGTCGTGTCGTGTGCGTGTCGTGTCGTGTCGTTTCGTGTCGTGTCGTGTCGTGCGTGTCGTGTCGTGTCGTTCGTGTCGTGTCGTCTCGTGTCGTGTCGTGCGTTGTCGTGTCGTCTCGTGTCGTTTCGTGCGTGTCGCGTCGTGTCGTGTCGTGTCATGCGTGTCGTGTCGTGTCGTGACGTGTCGTGTCGTGCGTGTCGTGTCGTTTCGTGTCGTGTCGTGTCGTGCGTGTCGTGTCGTGTCGTGTCGTGTCGTGACGTGCGTGTCGTGTCGTGCCGTGTCGTGTCGTGTCGTGCGTGTCGTGTAGTGGTCGTGTCGTGTCGTGTAGTGTCGTGTCGTGTCGTGTCGTGTTGTGTCGTGCGTGTCGTGTCGTGTCGTGTCGTGCGTGTCGTGTCGTGTCGTGCGTGTCGTGTCGTGTCGTGTCTTGTGCGTGGTCGTGTCGTGTCGTGTCGTGCCGTGCGTGTCGTGTCGTGTCGTGTCGTGTCGTGCGTGTCGTGTCGTTTCGTGTCCGTGTCGTGTCGTGTCGTTTGTGTCGTGTCGTGTCGGGTCGTGTCGTTACGTGCCGTGTCGTGTCGTGTCGTGCGTGTCGTGTCGTGTCGTGTCGTGTCGTGTCGCGTTGTGTCGTGCGTGTCGTGTCGTGTCGTGTCGTGCGTGTCGTGTCGTGTCGTGTCGTGCGTGTCGTGTCGTGACGTGTCGTGTCTTGTGCGTGTCGTGTCGTGTCGTGTCGTGTAGTGTCGTGTCGTGTCGTGTCGTGTTGTGTCGTGCGTGTCGTGTCGTGTCGTGTCGTGCGTGTCGTGTCGTGTCGTGCGTGTCGTGTCGTGTCGTGTCTTGTGCGTGTCGTGTCGTGTCGTGTCGTGCCGTGCCGTGTCGTGTCGTGTCGTGTCGTGTCGTGTCGTGTCTTGTGCGTGTCGTGTCGTGTCGTGTCGTTTGTGTCGTGTCGTGTCGGGTCGTGTCGTGACGTGCGTGTCGTGTCGTGCCGTGTCGTGTCGTGTCGTGCGTGTCGGTGTCGTGTCGTGTCGTGTAGGTCGTGTCGTGTCGTGTCGTGCGTGTCGTGTCATCTCGTGTCGTGTCGTGTCGTGCTTGTCGTGTCGTGTAGTGTCGTGTCGTGCGTGTCGTGTCGTGTCGTGCGTGTCGTGTCGTGTCGTGTCGTGTCGTGCGTGTCGCGTCGTGTCGTGTCGTGCGTGTCGTGTCGTGTCGTGCGTCCGTGTCGTGTCGTGTGTGTGTGCGTGTCGTGGTCGTGCGTGGTCGTGTCGTTCGTGTTGTGTCGTGTCGTGCGTGTCGTTTCGTGTCGTGCCGTGTCGTGTCGTTTCGTGCGTGTCGTTTCGTGTCGTGTCGTGCGTGTCGTGTCGTGCGTGTCGTGTCGTTCGTGTCGTGTCGTGTCGTGCGTGTTATGTCGTGTCGTGTCGTGTCGTGCGTGTCGTGTCATCTCGTGTCGTGTCGGGGCGTGTCGTGTCGTGTCGTGTCGTGTCGTGTCGTGCGTGTCGTGTCGTGTCGTGTCGTGCGTGTCGTGTCGTGTCGTGTCGTGTCGTTTTCGTGTCGTGTCGTGTCGGTGCGTGTCGTGTCGTGTCGTGTCATGTCGTGCGTGTCGTGTCGTGTCTTGTCGCGTCGTGTCGTGTCGTGTCGTGGGTGTCGTGTCGTGTCGTTTCGTGTCGTGACGTGTCGTGCGTGTCGTGTCGTGTCGTGTCGTGTCGTGCGTGTCGTTCCGAGCCGTGCCGTGTCGTGTCTTGTCGTGTCGTGTCGTGCGTGTCGTGTCGTGTCGTGTCGTGTCGTGTCGTGCGTGTCGTGTCGTTTCGTGTCGTGACGTGTCGTGCGTGTCGTGTCGTGTCGTGCGTGTCGTGCCGTGCCGTGCGTGTCGTGTCTTGTCGTGTCGTGTCGTGTCGTGCGTGTCGTGTCGTGTCGTTTCGTGTCGTGTCGTGTCGTGCGTGTCGTGTCGTGTCGTGCGTGTCGTGCCGTGCCCTGCCGTGCCGTGTCGTGTCTTGTCGTGTCGTGTCGTGTCGTGTCGTGTGCGTGTCGTGTCGTGTCGTTTCGTGTCGTGTCGTGTCGTGCGTGTCGTGTCGTGTCGTTCGTGTCGTGTCGTCTCGTGTCGTGTCGCGCGTGTCGTGTCGTCTCGTGTCGTGTCGTGCGTGTCGCGTCGTGTCGTGTCGTGTCGTGTCATGCGTGTCGTGTCGTGTCGTGACGTGTCCGTGTCGTGCGTGTCGTGTCGTTTCGTGTCGTGTCGTGTCGTGCGTGTCGTGTCGTGTCGTGACGTGCGTGTCGTGTCGTGCCGTGTCGTGTCGTGTCGTGTCGTGCGTGTCGTGTCGTGTCGTGTCGTGTCGTGTAGTGTCGTGACGTGTCTTGTTGTGTCGTGCGTGTCGTGTCGTGTCGTGTCGTGCGTGTCGTGTCGTGTCGTGCGTGTCGTGTCGTGTCTTGTGCGTGTCGTGTCGTGTCGTGTCGTGCCGTGCCGTGTCGTGTCGTGTCGTGTCGTGCGTGTCGTGTCGTTCGTGTCGTGTCGTGTCGTGTCGTTTTGTGTCGTGTCGTGTCGGGTCGTCTCGTTACGTGCCGTGTCGTGTCGTGTCGTGCGTGTCGTGTCGTGTCGTGTCGTGTAGTGTCGTGTCGTGTCGTGTCGTGTTGTGTCGTGCGTGTCGTGTCGTGTCGTGTCGTGCGTGTCGTGTCGTGTCGTGTCGTGCGTGTCGTGTCGTGTCGTGTCGTGTCTTGTGCGTGTCGTGTCGTGTCGTGACGTGTCGTGTCGTGGTCGTGTCGTGTCGTGCCGTGCCGTGCCGTGCCGTGTCGTGTCGTGTCGTGGTCCTTGCGTGTCGTGTCGTGTCGTTTCGTGTCGTGTCGTGTCGTTTTGTGTCGTGTCGTGTCGTGCGTGTCGTGTCGTTTCGTGTCGTGGTCGTGCGTGTCGTGTCGTGTCGTGACGTGCGTGTCGTGTCGTGCCGTGTCGTGTCGTGTCGTGCGTGTCGTGTCGTGTCGTGTCGTGTAGTGTCGTGTCGTGTCGTGTCGTGCGTGTCGTGTCATCTCGTGTCGTGTCGTGTCGTGCTTCTCGTGTTGTGTCGTGTCGTGTCGTGCGTGTCGTGTCGTGTCGTGCGTGTCGTGTCGTGTCGTGTCGTGTCGTGCGTGTCGCGTCGTGTCGTGTCGTGCGTGTCGTGTCGTGTCGTGCGTGTCGTGTCGTGTCGTGTTGTGCGTGTCGTGTCGTGCGTGTCGTGTCGTTCGAGTTGTGTCGTGTCGTGCGTGTCGTTTCGTGTCGTGCCGTGTCGTGTCGTTTCGTGCGTGTCCGTTTCGTGTCGTGTCGTGCGTGTCGTGTCGTGCGTGTCGTGTCGTTCGTGTCGTGTCGTGTCGTGCGTGTTATGTCGTGTCGTGTCGTGCGTGTCGTGTCATCTCGTGTCGTGTCGTGTCGGGCGTGTCGTGTCGTGTCGTGTCGTGTCGTGTCGTGTCGTGCGTGTCGTTTGTGTCGTGTCGTGCGTGACGTGTCGTGTCGTGTCGTGTCGTCTTTCGTGTCGTGTCGTGTCGTGCGTGTCGTGTCGTGTCGTGTCGTGTCATGTCGTGCGTGTCGTGTCGTGTCTTGTCGTGTTGTGTCGTGTCGTGTCGTGGGTGTCGTGTCGTGTCGTTTCGTGTCGTGACGTGTCGTGCGTGTCATGTCGTGTCGTGTCGTGTCGTGCGTGTCGTTTCGAGCGTGCCGTGTCGTGTCTTGTCGTGTCGTGTCGGGCGTGTCGTGTCGTGTCGTTGTCGTTTCGTGTCGTGTCGTGTCGTGCGTGTCGTGTCGTGTCGTGTCGTGTCGTGTCTTGCGTGTCGTGTCGGGTCGTGTCGTGTCGTGCGTGTCGTGTCGTTTCGTGTCGAGTCGCGCGTGTCGTGTCGTGCCGTGTCGTGTCGTGACGTGCGTGTTGTGTCGTGCCGTGTCGTGTCGTGTGGTGCGTGTCGTGTCGTGTCGTGTCGTGTAGTGTCGTGTCCGTGTCGTGTCGTGTCGTGCGTGTCGTGTCGTGTCGTGTCGTTTGGTGTCGTGACGTGTCGTGCGTGTCGTGTCGTGTAGTGTCGTGCGTGTCGTGTTGTGCCGTGCCGTGTCGTGTCTTGTCGTGTCGTGTCGTGTCGTGCGTGTCGTGTCGAGTCGTGTCGTTTCGTTTCGCGTCGTGTCGTGTCGTGCGTGTCGTGTCGTGTCGTGCGTGTCGTGTCGTGTCGTGTCGTGCGTGTCGTGTCGTGTCGTTGTCGTGCGTTGTCGTGTCGTTTCGTGTCGTGTCGTGCGTGTCGTGTCGTGTCGTGACGTGCGTGCCGTGTCGTGCCGTGTCGTGTGTCGTGTCGTGCTGTCGTGTCGTGTCGTGTCAAGTCGTGTAGTGTCGTGTCGTGTTGTGTCGTGTCGTGTCGTGTCGTGCGTGTCGTGTCATCTGGTGTCGTGTCGTGCGTGTCGTGTCGTGTCGTGCCGTGGCGTGTCGTGTCGTGTCGTGCGTGTCGTGTCGTGTCTTGTCGTGTGCGTGTCGTGCGTGTCGTGTCGTGTAGTGTCGTGCGTTGTCGTGTCGTGTCGTGTCGTGTCGTGCGTGTCGTGTCGTGTCGTGTCGTTTCGTGCGTGACGTTGTGGTGCGTGTCGTGTCGTTCGTGTCGTGTGGTGTCGTGTCGTGTCGTTCGTGTCGTTTCGTGTCGTGTCGGATCGTGTCGTGCGTGTCGTGCGTGTCGTGTCGTGTCGTGTCGTGACGTGTCGTGTCGTGGTGTCGTGTCGTTTCGGGTCGTGTCTTGTCATGTCCGTGTCTTCGTGTCGTGTGTCGTGTCTTGCGTGGCCGTGTCGTGTCGTGTCGTGTCTTGTTATGTTGTGTCGTGTCGTGTCGTGTCGTGCGTGCCGTGTCGTGTCGTGTCGTGTCGTCCCTTGCCGTGTCGTGTCGTGTCGTGTCTTGTCATGTCGTGTCGTGTCGTGTCGTGTCGTGCGTGTCGTGTCGTGTCGTGTCGTGTCGTGTCGTGTCGTGCGTGTCGTGTCGTGTCGTTTCGTGTCGTGCGTGTCGTGTCGTGTCGTGTCGAGCGTGTCGTGTGGTGTCGTGTCGTGTCGTGTCGTGCGTGTCGTGTCGTGTCGTGTCGTGTCGTGCGTTTCGTGTCGTGTCGTGCGTGTCGTGACATGCGTGTCGTGTCGTTCGTGTCGTGTCGTGTCGTGCGTTTCGTGTCGGTGCCATGTCGTGTCGTGTACTGCGTGTCGTGTCGTGTCGTGTCGTATCGTGCGTTGTCGTGTCGTTTCGTGTCCGTGACGTGTCGTGTCGTTCGTGTCGTGTCGTGTCGTGTCCTTTCGTGTCGTGTCGTGCGTGTCGTGTCGTGTCGTGTCTTGTCGTGTCGTGTCGTGCGTGTCGTGTCGTGTCGTGTCGTGCGTGTGGTGTCGTGTCGTGACGTGCGTGTCGTGTCGTGCCGTGTCGTGTCGTGTCGTGCGTGTCGTGTCGTGTCGTGTCGTGTCGTGTAGTGTAGTGTCGTGTCGTGTCGTGTCGTGTCGTGCGTGTCGAGGTCATCTCGTGTCGTGTCGTGTCGTGCTTGTCGTGTCGTGTCGTGTCGTGTCGTGTCGTGCGTGTCGTGTCGTGTCTTGTCGTGTCGTGCGTGTCGAGTCGTGTCGTGTCGTGTCGTGTCGTGTCCTGCGTGTCGAGTCGTGTCGTGGTCGTGTCGTTTTCGTGTCGTGTCGTGCGTGTCGTGTCGTGTCGTGCGTGTCATGTCGTGTCGTGTCGTGTCGTGCGTGTCGTGTCGTGTCGTGTCGTGTCGTGCGTGTCGTGTCGTGTCGGGTCGTGCGTGTCGAGTCGTTTCGTGTCGTGTCGTGCGTGTCGTGTCGTGTCGTGTCGTGACGTGCGGTGTCGTGTCGTGACGTGTCGTGTCGTGTCGTGGCGTGTCGTGGTCGTGTCGTGCGTGCGTTCGTGTCGTGTCGTGCGTGTCGTGTCGTGTCGTGTCGTTTTCTGTCGTGTCGTGTCCGTGTCGTGCGTGTCGTGGTCGTGTCGTGCGTGTCGTGTCGTTTCGTGTCGTGTCGTGTCGGGCGTGTCGTGTCGTGTCGTGTCGTGCGTGTCGTGTCGTGTCGTGCGTGTCGTGTCGTTTCGTGTCGTGCGTGTCGTGTCGTGTCGTGTCGTGCGTGTCGTGTCGGGCGTGTCGTGTCGTGTCGTGTTGTGTCGTGCGTGTCGTGTCGTGTCGTGTCGTGCGTGTCGTGTCGTGTCGTGTCGTGCGTGTCGTGTCTTGTCGTGTCGTGCGTGTCGTGTCGTGTCGTGTCGTGTCGTGCGTGTCGTGTCGTGTCGTGCGTGTCGTGTCGTGTCGTGCGTGTCGTGTCGTTCGTGTCGTGTCGTGTCGTGCGTGTCGTTTCGTGTCGTGTCGTGTCGTTTCGTGCGTGTCGTATCGTGTCGTGTCGTGCGTGTCGGTGTCGTGCGTGTCGTGTCGTGCGTGTCGTGTCGTTCGTGTCGTGTCGTGTCGTGTCGTGCGTGTCATGTCGTGTCGTGTCGTGCGTGTCGTGTCGTGTCGTGTCGTGACGTGCGTGTCGTGTCGTGACGTGTCGTGTCGTGTCGTGCGTGTCGTGTCGTGTCGTGTCGTGCGTTGTCGTGTCGTTCGTGTCGTGTCGTGCGTGTCGTGTCGTGTCGTGTCGTTTTCTGTCGTGTCGTGTCGTGTCGTGCGTGTCGTGTCGTGTCGTGTCGTGCGTGTCGTGTCGTGTCGTGCGTGTCGTGTCGTTTCGTGTCGTGTCGTGTCGGGCCGTGTCGTGTCGTGTCGTGTCGTGCGTGTCGTGTCATGTCGTGGCGTGTCATGTCGTGTCGTGTCGTGTCGTGTCGTGCGTGTTCGTGTCGTGTCGTGTCGTGCGTGTCGTGTCGTGTCGTGTCGTGCGTGTCGTGTCGTTTCGTGTCGTGTCGCGCGTGTCGTTTCGTGTCGTTGTCGTGACGTGCGTGTCGTGTCGTGACGTGTCGTGTCGTGTCGTGTCGTGTCGTGCTTGTCGTGTCATCTCGTGTCGTGTCGGGCATGTCGTGTCGTGTCGTGTCGTGCGTGTCGTGTCGTGTCGTGTCGTGCGTGTCGTGTCGTGTCGTGTCGTGCGTGTCGTGTCGTGTCGTGCGTGTCGTGTCGTGTCGTGTCGTGTCGTGCGTGTCGTGTCGTGTCGTGCGTGTGTGTCGTGTCTCGTGCGTGTCGTGTCGTTCGTGTCGTGTCGTGTCGTGCGTGTCGTTTCGTGTTGTGTCCTGTCGTTTCGTGCGTGTCGTATCGTGTCGTGTCGTGCGTGTCGTGTCGTGCGTGTCGTGTCGTGCGTGTCGTGTCGTTCGTGTCGTGTCGTGTCGTGTCGTGCGTGTCATGTCGTGTCGTGTCGTGCGTATCGTGTCGTCGTGTCGTTGTCGTGTCGTGTCGTGCCGTGCCGTGCCGTGACAAGACGTTTTATTTTTTTAATTTTTTTTATTTTTTATTTTTTGATTTTTTATATTTTTTGATCTTTTATATTTTTGATTTTTTATATTTTTTGATTTTTTATATTTTTTGTTTTTTTATATTTTTTGATTTTTTATATTTTTCGAAATTAATATTTTTTGAATTTTTATATTTTTTGATTTCAAAATTTTTTTAATTCTTTAAATTTTATAATTTTTAGACGAGACGAGACGTTACGTGTCGTGTCGTGTCGTGTCGTATCTTGTCGTGTCGTGTCGTGTCGTGTAGTGTCGTGCGTGTCGTGTCCAGTCGTGTCGTGTCGTGTCGTTTCGTGTCGTGTCGTGCGTGTCGTGTCGTGTCGTGTCGCGTCGTTTCGTGTCGTGTCGTGTCGTGTCGTGCGTGTCGTGTCGTGTCGTGTCGTGCGTGTCTTGTCGTGTCTTGTCGTGTCGTGTCGTGTCGTGCGTGTCGTGTCGTGTCGTGCGTGTGTCGCGTCCTGTCGTGTCGTGTCGTGTGCGTGTTGTGTCGTGTCGTGTCGTGTCCGTGCGTGTCGTGTCGTGTCGTGTCGTGTCGTCCGTGTCGTGTCGTTCGTGTCGTGTCGTGCGTGTCGTGTCGTGTCGTGTCGTGACGTGCGTGTCGTGTCGTGCCGTGCTGTGTCGTGTCGTGCTTGTCGTGTCGGTGTCGTGTCGTGTAGTGTCGTGTCATGTCGTGTCGTTTCGTGTCGTGACGTGTCGTGCGTGTCGTGTCGTGTCGTGTCGTGCGTGTCGTTCCGTGCGTGCCGTGTCGTGTCTTGTCTTGTCGTGTCGTGTCGTGTCGTGTCGTGCGTGTCGTGTCGTGTCGTGTCGTTTCGTGTCGTGTCGTGTCGTGCGTGTCGTGTCGTGTCTTGTCTTGTCGTGTCGTGTCGTGTCGTGTCGTGCGTGACGTGTCGTGTCGTGTCGTGTCGTGTCGTGCGTGTCGTGTCGTTTCGTGTCGTGTCGTACGTGTCGTGTCGTGTCGTGTCGTGACGTGCGTGTCGTGTCGTGCCGTGTCAAGTCGTGTCGTGCGTGTCGTGTCGTGTCGTGTCGTGTCGTGTCGTGTCGTGTAGTGTCGTGTCGTGTCGTGTCGTGTCGTGCGTGTCGTGTCGTTTCGTGTCGTGACGTGTAGTGCGTGTCGTATCGTGTCGTGTCGTGCGTGTCGTGCCGTGCCGTGTCGTGTCTTGTCTTGTCGTGTCGTGTCGTGTCGTGCGTGTCGTGTCGTGTCGTTTCGTGTCGTGTCGTGTCGTGTCGTGCGTGTCGTGTCGTGTCGTGTCGTGCGTGTCGTGTCTTGTCGTGCGTGTCGTGTCGTTTCGTGTCGTGTCGTGCGTGTCGTGTCGTGTCGTGTCGTGACGTGCGTGTCGTGTCGTGTCGTGCCGTGTCGTGTCGTGTCGTGCGTGTCGTGTCGTGTCGTGTCGTGTAGTGTCGCGTCGTGTCGTGTCGTGTCATGCGTGTCGTGTCATTTCGTGTCGTGTCGTGTCGTGTCGTGCGTGTCGTGTCGTGTCGTGTCGTGTCGTGCGTGTCGTGTAGTGTCGTGCGTGTCGTGTCGTGTCCTGTCGTGTCGTGCGTGTAGTGCGTGTCGTGTCGTGTCGTGCGTGTCGTTGTCGTGCGTGTCGTGTCGTTCGTGTCGTGTCGTGTCGTGTCGTGCGTGTCGTTTTCGTGTAGTGTCGTGTCGTTTCGTGCGTGTCGTGTCGTGTCGTGAGTGTCGTGTCGTGCGTGTCGTGTCGTTCGTGTCGTGTCGTGCCGTGCCGTGTCGTGTCTTGTCGTGTCTGTGTCGTGTCGTGTCGTGTCGTGCGTGTCGTGTCGTGTCGTTTCGTGTCGTGTCGTGCGTGTCGTGTCGTGTCGTGACGTGCGTGTCGTGTCGTGCCGTGTCGTGTCGTGTCGTGCGTGTCGTGTCGTGTCGTGTCGTGTAGTGTCGTGTCGTGTCGTGTCGAGTCGTGTCGTGCGTGTCGTGTCGTGTCATGTCGTTTCGTGTCGTGCGTGCCGTGCCGTGCCGTGTCGTGTCTGTCGTGTCGTGTCGTGTCGTGTCGTGTCGTGCGTGTCGTGTCGTGTCGTGTTGTGTCGTGCGTGTCATGTCGTGTCGTGCTTGTCGTGTCGTGTCGTGTCGTGCGTGTCGTGTCGTTTCGTGTCGCGTCGTGCGTGTCGTGTCGTGTCGTGACGTGCGTGTCGTGTCGTGCCGTGCCGTGTCGTGTCGTGTCGTGCGTGTCCGTGTCGTGTCGTGTCGTGTCGTGTAGTGTCGTGTCGTGTGTCGTGTCGTGTCGTGTCGTGTCGTGCGTGTCGTGTCGTGACGTGTCTTGTCGTGTCGTGTCGTGTCGTGTGCGTGTCGAGTCGTGTCGTTTCGTGTCGTGTCGTGTCGTGCGTGTCGTGTCGTGTCGTGCGTGTCGTGTCGTCCTCGTGTCGTGTCGTGCGTGTCGCGTCGTGTCGTGTCGTGTCGTGCGTGTCGTGTCGTTTCGTGTCGTGTCGTTTTGTGTCGTGTCGTGTCGGGTCGTGTCGTTACGTGCCGTGTCGTGTTGTGTCGTGCGTGTCGTGTCGTGTCGTGTAGTGTCGTGTCGTGTCGTGTCGTGTTGTGTCGTGCGTGTCGTGTCGTGTCGTGTCGTGCGTGTCGTGTCGTGTCGTGTCGTGCGTGTCGTGTCGTGTCGTGTCTTGTCGTGCGTGTCGTGTCGTGTCGTGTCGTGACGTGTCGTGTCGTGTCGTGTCGTGCCGTGCCGTGTCGTGTCGTGTCGTGTCGTGCGTGTCGTGTCGTGTCGTTTCGTGTCGTTTCGTGTCGTGTCGTTTTGTGTCGTGTCGTGTCGTGTCGTGTAGTGTCGTGTCATGTCGTGTTGTGTCGTGCGTGTCGTGCCGTGTCGTGTCGTGTCGTGCGTGCCGTGTCGTGTCGTGTCGTATCGTGCGTGTCGTGTCGTGTCGTGACGTGTCGTGTCGTGTCGTGTGGTGTCGTGTCGTGTCGTGTCGTGTCATGTCGTGTCGTGTCGTGTCGTGTCCGTGTCGTGCGTGTCGTGTCGTGTCGTGTCGTTCCGTGCCGTGCCGTGACATGACGAGACTTTTATTTTTTTTGATCTTTACATTTTTTATTTTTTATATTTTTTGATATTTTTTATTTTTTGATTTTTTATATTTTTTGATTTTTTATATTTTTTGATTTTTTATATTTTTTTAATTTTTATATTTTCGAATTAACAATTTTTGAATTTTCATATTTTTTGATTTTTAATATTTTTTTGATTTTTTTAAATTTTTT